>VWZE01000938.1:549052-588603 GCA_013396675.1 Eubucco bourcierii
GGGGGGGGTGGAAAAAAGAGAGGGAATAAATATCTGGGCAATATTCCAATCATATGGATCAATTTAGCTTCAGAATAATGGGACCAAGCTGGTATTTTTGACACTGTATCCAAATAGCACTTTCATGTGAGGTGTTCTCCACTGGTTTCAGGAGTATGGAGTGTCTGGCCTTCAGTTCATAGACTCATAGAATGGTTTAGGTTGGAAGGGAGCTCAAAGATCATCCAATTCCAACCCCCCACCGTAGGCAGGGACACCTCCCACTAGAACAGGTCGCTCAACGCCTCATCCAACCTGGCCTTCAACAACTCCAGGGGGATTGTGGAGCACAGAAGCACAGAATGTGATTGAATCCCATTCTTAGCTTCTGTGCTCCACAACCTCCCTGGGCAACCTGTGCCAGTGTCCCACCACCCTAACTGCAAACAACTTCTTCCTAACATCCAGTCTAAATCTTCCCTCTGCCAGTTCAAACCCATTGTCCCTTGTCCTGTCATTGCAAGACCTTGTCAACAGTCCCTCCCCAGCCTTCTTGTAGGCCCCTTTCAGATCCTGGAAGGCTACTCTAAGGTCTCCTGGAAGCCTTCTCTTCTCTTCTCTCTCAGCCTGTCCTCAGAGCAGAGCTGCTGCAGCCCTCTGAGCACCTTCGTGGCCTCTGGACTGGCTCCAGCAATTCGATGTGCAGCACCAGGTCGATTCATTCAGTGCTAAACTTAATTTGCAGGCAGAATTCCCCTTAGTGCTGCATGAATTGCAAATTGATAACTGTGCATGGCATGGAATGAACATTACACACCCAAGTGCAATAATAATAATTATTATTAATAATAATATCTACAACAACAATATTAATAATAGCAATAATGACAACAATGACAATGCATAATAATAAATAATAATTATTAATAATAACAACCACCCACAGAACATCTGGACACTCATAACCAATTCTGCTAGCAAATTGTATACACACTGCCCAGAAAGCTACACAAATTATAAGGAAGGATTTTTCTGCAGAAAGACACCAATTATGCTTTCTATAAAATACTGATGGAAAGAGCTTTCCAGAGCTGTTGACATGAACAGAAGAAGGCCCAAAGTCTACTTTTAGCTCTGTCAGGCTTCAAGATCATCAGTGGTATGAAGTAAAAGATCAGCTATCATGGATCTCATCATGCCTCATGAGTATGAGGGAGAAATATTCATAGGCTACTCATGGTGTCCTGATTATTTAAGGATGAACTGGTCAAGAAGTGTTTCAGTCTAACACTGGTTGAAAGTGTTCAGAGGAAACCATCAGCAAAATAAATTTTCTTATTGTGAATTCATAATCTCAATTTGACCTTTCCTTAGAAGGCCAAGATTTAGACAGGCTGGAGAGTTGGGAAGGGAGAAATTGAATGAAGTTCAGCAGGGGCAAGTGCAGAGTAGTGCACCTGGGAAAGAACAATCCCATGAATCAGTATAGGTTGGGGACTGACCTGCTGGAGAACAGTGTAGGGGAGAAGGATTTGGGAGTCCTGGTGGCTGGAAGCACGGCCATGAGCCAGGAGTGTGCTCTTGTGGCCAGGAAGGCCAATGCCATTCTGGAGTGGGTTAGAAAGGCTGTGGTTAGTAGATCAAAGGAGGTTCTCCTACCCCTCTACTCTGCCCTGGTGAGGCCTCATCTGGAGTATTGTGTCCAGTTCTGGGCCCTCCAGCTCAAGAAGGACAGGAGCTGGTTGAGAGCAGAGCCACACAAATGAACACACCTTCCTTATGAGGAGAGCCTGGGGGAGCTGGGACATGGAGCTTGGAGAGGAGACTGCTATGGGCTGACCTCATTCATGTTTATAAAGATGTGCAGGGTGAGTGCCAGGAGGCTGGAGCCAGCTTCTGCTGGGTGATGCCCAGCAACAGGATGAGGGGCAGTGGGTGGAAGTTGAGGCATAGGAGGTTCCATGTGAACCTGAGGAAGAATTTTTTCCCTGTGAGTGTGACAGAGCACTGGAACAGGCTGCGCAGAAGGGCTGTGGAGTCTCCCTCTCCGGAGATATTCAAGAACCATCTGGATGCATTCCAGTGTGACCTGCTCTGGGTGATCCTGCTCTGGCAAGGGGGCTGGACCAGATGAGCTTTCGAGGTTCCCTTCCAGTCCCTGATGTTCTATGACACTCTATGATTCTAAATAGGTTTTCACTTGGAAAAAAAACCAACCAAACAAAACCACTACCAAAAAACCAACAACCCCTTTTTGGTTCAAGAGAGTGAAATCCTAAACAAAATGAATAAAAAAACCCCAATAAAGCAGATCAAGCTGTAGCACAAGAAAGTGAAACTCAAACTAAAATATTTGTGAAGGAACCTAAACGAAATGTTTTCATCAAGTGCAGTGTGTACTGACTTGAAGAAGTTCTTACATTATCTGATGGCACTGCTGTTCTTGGAATCGCAGAGGTTTGTTCCCAAGCATCATCTTTCAGCACCAGAAGTCACTGCTCAGTTAGATAAGGAAGTTGCCTCCTAAACCATAGCCCTAGTTCCAAATGAACTTCTGAGGCAATGACTTCACTGCAGCCAGATGACTTTTGAAACCTTTTCCTTTTCTCCTAGAAATGGCTTCTGTCAGCTGTGCTGATCCTAAGGAGATGATTATTCTTTTGGATAGGCAATTTAGTTCTCTGTGAAACCCTCCAGACTTTAAAATACCTTTTAATAGGGCTATTGTCTCTTTGAATGGACCTTTGCATTACTTGATGAAAATTAGTTTTAATTTGAAATTGAAATATAGCTGTATTGCCATCACCTGACCCTCAATTCTGATTTATTTTTAACATCAGTCTGCTTTTGCAGCTGCCACTGCAGGGAGGGGACCTGTGCTGATTTTCACAGAGCAGTGAGCTGCCTTCAGTAGGATTTCAGTGGGCACAAGCACAACCCCTGCCTTGCCTAAGCATTAATATTGACTGCCAGATGCTACCAGATACTTGTTTATTGCTGCTAAATGCAAACCAGGATTAATGCACTGGTATTTACTTAACACAGAAAGATGACCTCGGTGAAATCTCGCTGAAAGAAGTGATGCAGTCAACTAGACCCAGCAAAATGGAACACACATTCTAAATTTGCAGCCAAATTCTCTCTTTTCTTAGCAAAGAGCACACTGTGTGTGTTTCTAATGTGTTCCAAAGTGTCTAAGCCATGTGTTACATATTAGGAAATTGATCCCTTTTCATGCTGTTCAAGATACAGAGTCACAGAGCTGCCTAGGTTGGGAAAGATCTTTGAGATCATCGAATCCAATCATCAACCTAACACTGACAAGTCCTTGACTAAGCCATATCCCTGGGCACCACATCTGCACATGGCACTGCACGTGGTATTTGGATGTGCCATCCTGACACACCTTCCAAAGGCACTGAAAACTGAGCAGTTTTTGTCATGCTGTGAATGTGCCACGCTTTCCATCTATCATCCTCTTTAATTTACCTGTGGATGGAAAGAAATGGTACCAAAAAAAAAAATGGACACAGGTTCTCCCCTCTATTAATGAAGAAAATAATGAATGTTCTTTTCTTTAGAGAAGACAAGGAAGAGAAATTCTCTTTAGGTTTTGTCCCCTGATGTATTTCTTTTGAAATCAAAAGCTGGCTGCTCAGTTGTTGAACAAAATGTGTTAGAGAACAGATTGAGAGTGCAAATAGTTTTTCATTGGACCATAGACTTGTTTCAGTTGAAAAAGACCTCTAAGGTCATCAAGTCCAACTGTCAACCCAACACCACTGTGGCCATTAAACCATGTCCCAAGCTGCCATTTCCAAATGTTTCTTGAACACTTCCAGGGGTGGTGACTCCACCAACTTCCTTTCCTTTATACCAGGTAAAGGTAGAAAATTAGTTCAGAGCAATAGGTCAATTTTTTTCTCTCCAGATGTTGGTTCTTCAGGTCCTGCCTTTCTCCCTCTCAAACTAATGTAAAATCTGTAGTAGATACACAGACAGAATCATAGAATCAACCGGGTTGGAAGAGACATCCAAGCTCGTCCAGTCCAACCTATCACCTAGCCCTAGCCAATCAACCAGACCATGGCACTAAGTGCCTCACTCAGTCTTTTCTTGAACACCTCCAGAACTGGACTTGATTTCTTGAACACCTCCAGAACTGGATTTCATAGAATCATAGAATCACAGAATGGTAGGGTTGNCTAACATCCACTTTCAATCTCCCCTCTGCCAGTTCAAACCCACTGCCCCTTGTCCTGGCATTGCAAGCCCTTGTCAATAGTCCCTCCCCAGCCTTCCTGTAGCCCCCTTCAGATACCGGAAGGCCACTCCAAGGTCTCCTTGAAGCCTTCTCTTCTCCAGGCTGCAGAGCCCCAACTCTCAACCTGTCCTCAGAGCAGAGCAGAGCTGCTGCAGCCCTCTGAGCATCTTCATGGCCTCCTCTGGACCTGTTCCAACAGTTCCATGTCCTTCCTGTGCTGGGGACTCCAAAACTGTACACAGTTGTTCATATCAACATAGGGAGCAAGATTCATCCTGCCCAAGTCAGGAGGACTGGACCAGAGCAAAACCCTACTCACAGTGAGAACAGAGCCAGCTCACTGCATTTCAGGTACTCCTGGTTCAGATGAAGCCTGAAGTTAATTTGGGGCCGGTGACTAACCTGGTGTGAATTGAGGTATTTCCAATGAATTCTGCAGCCAGAGATTTGGCTCTTGGCCCTAGGTGCTGAGATTTATACGGGGCTAACAGAAAGCAGACTTCATCCTTCCCGGCACCCTTCTGTTTGTCCGTCTCCCTCCTGCTAACGCGGGACAGCTCGGCAGAGTAAATCACGCTGCCGGCCTGGCCTCCGGAGCTGCAGCTTGTAAAGAGGCTTTTGCAGAGCAGCAGAGTCATACCCTAGAACAACAAAACCCATTGGCAATAAGAGCAGGGAGCGAGCGGCTCATTTTTCAAGGGCTTTCCAGCCTGCTTTCTGCTTCGGCTCCATCCAGGAGCCAGCCTCGCAGACTCACCAATATTTTCATAATTAACTAGACCAGAATTTTCATAATTTGTAAACACAGTAAAATAGCTTTGAGNTGGGAGGGGGGACGTTTCCTCAGGCAATTTACATTTGACTCAGGAAATCTGGGAGGGTGCCCGCTGCAGTTAAGTGATCAGGCTCACGACTCAAAGCGATTTTTCTTGAAGTGTCACTGCAGCACACAACCACCATGTGTTCTTTCTTGGCTCGGCTTTCCCTGCTGATGCTCCAAAACTTGGACGGCCTGCTCCAGCCTGCCCAAGTTTTCATCCATTTGCAGTGGCAGGGCAGAGGACAAAACTGCATTTCGATGCGTATGTGAGTGGCTCCCCTAACCCTCCTCCTCCTCCTCTCACTTCCACATGAAGGGGCCCTCCTGATTTTTGGTATCTGGACAAAACTGGGGGAGTTAATGGACAGCAAGGTCTAGGATATGTGTCTCTGTACAGGAGACAGAGGCTGTGCAAGGAAAAAAGGATAAAACAGCTCAGAAGAGATTCAAATTGTGCTTGCCAGACTCAACCATCCCTGCTGATCTGCCAGCTCCTAACTGAAAATGAGAGGCCTGACCCTGCAGTGTTCTCCACTTGGGTTCGTCCCTTACCTTGGTGTTGAATGGCTACAGAATGCTTCAGCTCAGAACTGGACCCACATTGGGACCCCTGGGCTTGTGAGAAGTGTAAGGGGATTACCCAAGGCTGGGAGCAATCAGAACATAAGCAGAGTGTTGTGTCTGGAGGCTGTAGGTAACTGCCAACCCCATCGTGCCAGGAGAGGACACTAATTCGGTGCTGTTTCACAGGGGTGATTTAATCCTTGCCACCATCTGGATTCTAGCTGGAGGCCACCCACCCAAGCACTGACCAGCTCATACACTGCTTGGCTTGGATGATTTGATGTGATCATGACCTGAGGCCATATAGCTGTCATAGGGGAAGAAATAAAAACCAGCTTTGTTTACAGAACTGGGTTCAGTTTCAACTCTCAGTGAATAAAAACACAACCCCCACCCCCCCCAAAAAAAAACCCTAAAAAATTAAAATACAGTAATTCTGGGAATTGCAAAATCCCCTGTGACTGACAGTAGTTTCTATAGGGCACACAGTAGTGATTTATGTCTTGAAACAGGCAGCTGGCCTGACTGAAATCAGAGCCATGGCTATGCTGACCGCTGCCATCCCAGCACTGCCAACTCAGCAAACCACTGACACGCCAGGTCCCAACATCTCTATCACCTCCCTCTTCTCCATCTTGGGTTTCTTCTCTTGGCAGCCAGCACAACGACTGCAGCACACCACGATGGCAAAGAAGGATCCTGGACATGCTTGGCAACAGCAAGTGATTGACCTGGCCATGGGTACAGCTCAGCTCAGGCCATGGAGTGGGAGTGAGGTGCTAGAGGCAGCAGTTAGTAGGAAATGCTGACCCTACTGTGTGGGGAAATGCCTCTGATGAGGCCCTGAGCCAACCAGCACATTCTCCTGGACAGGGCCATGCAGCACTGACTTTTCTGCTACAGTTTGTATTTTCTTTCCCTCTTGTTTCCCTAGCCATGATGAAGCTGCACAGCCTCAAGTTAGTGATTCAGTAGACTTGTTCTGCTACATCTTAATTTCTCTGCTGCCAAACCCTATTGCCCCCCCTGCTGCTGTGTTGCTGGGATCACCTGGGTTTCTCTTAGTGCATTCTTGCAAGAATACTCCTTAGTTCATAATTTAGTCTTAACTTGATCTCACTAGCCTATCTCTGCAGAAGCTCTCTCTTTTTTGTCAGTCCTAAGATCTATACAGATCAGCCAACCTGCGTTCATCTTCGCCTGCAAAGCTTTTGCTCGCTCCCAATCCAGCGTGCTGACGTCTTGGACTCCTGATCTGTGGCAGGTATCACATCCTAACCTAAGATGCCATTACCACCAGTACTCTGAGCTGCCCCACCACTGGCTGTAGGTGGCTTTCATTTAAGCAGACCTGTAAAACTGGGGTGCCTTGACTAAGCCTGTTAGCAGAGGGCTTTTCGGAGGACCACTTGTAGAAAGAAGAGGACTCAGTCTCCAAATCCGAATGCTTTTGGATCACTCTGATGCTTTTGTTCCTACCGGTCTACTGATCTGCAGTGACTTGTCTCCTAATTGAGCTGTCTACATCGGTGTACAACATTCCTCGGTGTAAGTCAGTCTCAGACTTTATCAGCCTGGGTGGTAATGGCTCTAACAATGTTGGAGTGCAAGGGCATGCCTACATGCTCTCCAAGCTGGCCGGATAGGAGCCAGCTCCAGCCTAGCAGCCTTCTTGCTGCCTTCGCGTGGGCACCTCGCCCAAACTAATAAGCCCTGTGGAGAGGCGCCATGTTAACATGGCCATAAAGCTTCCAGACTGGAACAGCTTCACCAGGAGGTCTGCTGAGGAGCCCTGGGTCTGTCAGCACGGGGAGAGGTAGACTTCTTTTTTGTTGCTGTTACTCATTTTTAGAATCCAATTTCAGCTGAGGCAGGAGACCTCCCAGCTTAGGTAGAGCCCTTAGCACGGGGCAGAAAGTGCTGCCCTCGTTGCACTCCCTGGTAGAAAATGTGAGCTGTTGGCTGGTTTGCCTTCCAGCCCACTTCCATGCACAACAAATGCAAAGCCCTGCTCATGTTGGTGTGCACTTGGAAGTTTTAGCCTGACTTGTTGAATTTTGAAAGCAACCTGGAATAATTTGGTCCAATTATAGAAAGGAAGGCCATGCCCCTGTTTTCTTCTGATTTTTTTTCCCTTTTCTTTTTTTTTTATCTTTCTTTCTTTTTTTCCTTTCTTTTTTTTTTCTTTTTGTCTTTCATTAAATGAAAGATAAATGACAGATAATGACTCACTCATCTCCATCCACCTTATAAGCCCCACAATCAAATCTTATTGCACAGGCATCTAAGGTATGTAGTGCTGAAGAAAAGTGCTTGTCAGGAGGGATTGAGAACAAAGGGTACCTGGAGGTTAGTAAATGTTTTTCATGGGTTCTGTAAGCTGTGGTTTCCTCTATTGGGGGTGTTAGATACTTTCAGCTTTCTAGCTCCTCTGTCAGACACCCAGCCAAACAAGGGAGTGATTAGCAGAGCTCCCTCGTTGAGGCTATTGTTGTAGGTATGGTTTTAATACACCCACAGATCTTGGCACTGACTTTCATTTTCTGACTCCAGGAAATCTTGAACTGTTTATTGATTCAAAGGCAAGAAATAGAACATTGAGATGGAGCTAATTGGCCGGAGACATAATCTGCAAGTCACCCAGATAAATATTTCCATTAATTGAGACCCAGATTTGTGGGAGGAAAAAGTAGCCTGGTTTGATAGCAATAATTTCTTACAAGTCTGAGTTTTATTAGTTTATTTTTTCATGGACAGACCCTTAAGTGCAGGGTACCCTGATGTCACAACACGAGATCCAGGTGCCCATAGCTGGTCTACTCTGGCACTGCTGAAGGCTGACTTTGCTCTGAGAAGGGTCTGCCTGCAGCATTTCTGGGTTTGCACAGCAAAATGCCCTCAGAGATCTCTGGTCCTGGCAACCTGGCTGCATCTTTCTGCCCATGCATGCATTCTCCTCAGTGATAGATGGGGTAGGATGTACTTCAGATCCCTAAACAGACCATTCACTGCTTTGGAAGGACATTGAACTGTTGGAGTGGGTCCAGAGGAGGGCCACCAAGATGCTCAGAGGGCTGCATCAGCTCTGCTATGAGGACAGAATGAGAGAGTTGGGGCTGTGCAGCCTGGAGAAGAGAAGTTTTCCAGGAGACCTTGGAGTGGCCTTCCAGGATCTGAAGGGGCCTACAGGAAGGCTGGGGAGGGACTATTGACAAGGTCTTGCAATGCCAGGACAAGGGGCAATGGGTTTGAACTGGCAGAGGGGAGATTGAGACTGGATGTTAGGAGGAAGTTGTTTGCAGTGAGGGTGGTGAGACACTGGCACAAGTTGACCAGGGAGGTTGTGGCTGCTCCCTCCCTGGAGGTGTTCAAGGCCAGGTTGGAGGAGGCCTTGAGTGACCTGTACTAGTGGGAGATGTCCCTGCCTATGGCAGGGGGTTGGAATTAGATGAACCTTGAGGTCCCTTCCAACCTTACCATTCTGTGATTCTATGATTCTATGATGGGAGAATGACACAAGCCTGCATCCATCCCTGATGAATATTTTTACTGCACTGGACTCTTTTTGACCTTTTTAAAATCTTGCCATTCTGTTCTTAGAAATACCCACAGGCTGCTGCTTTGCCTAGCAAAATTTTGCCAGAGGCAACATGGTTCTAAGCTAATTTGGAGAAAAAAGGAGCCTGGCCTTTAATAGGGTTGCTGTATCGCGTGGGAAGAGATGCAAAAGATGATGTTAGTGGGGAGGAACAGTCACTCTCTCCTCTCTCTACAGCCTCCAGTAACTGGCACCTGACAGAAGGGGAGGCTCTGGCCCTCTGTGCCTCTTTCCCTTCAGCGTTCACTTGTCAGGCAATGGGGAGAGTGGCAGCAATCCAAAGCACTCGGAAGAGAAATAGGAATAAAGACAGAGCAGAGAGCAATATTTATAATGTTTCATTCTTTGGAACAGCAAGGGCTGGGTTGTACGCATGAAAGCTCTCGTGCTGGAGAGAAGCACTCTGCTGGCTAAAGTATCTCAGCAATCCTTTCTCTAATTAAAAAGGACTCCTCTCTTCCCTGCCTCTCATTTTACAGCAAATTAGATATGAAATCAGATCTGCTTTCTCTGCTTCTCTGAACTCTAATGACAGCTTACCATTGAGAAACATTTTGTTTGGGCCTCGGAGAGGGGGCAGGAGCCAAGAACAGTCTTCGTAGTTTGAAGTGCGCTGAGAAATGTTCAAGAAACTCCCTCGCTGCTGCAGCAACAAGAGGAGCACATGGCATGGTCTGAGAGCACAGCCTCAGGCCCAGGAGGGGAGCAAAAGGGCTGGGGACCAAGAAGGAAATTAGAGGATTACAGGCTCACAGGATGTTAGGGGTTGGGAGGCACCCAAAGAGATCATCCAGTCCAACCCCCCCTGCCAGAGCGGGGCCAGACAATCTAGCACAGGTCACACAGGAACACATCCAGACAGGGAAAGTCTCCAGAGAAGGAAACTCCACAACCTCTCTAGGGAGCCTGTAGCAGTGCTCTGGGATCCTTCCAGGAAAGAAGTTCCCCCTTGTGTTGAGCTGGAACCTTCTGTGCTGCAGCTTCCATCCATTGCTCCTTGTCCTGTTGCAGGGAGCAGTGAGCAGAGCAAGTGAATGAAGACACAGACTAAGGCATGCAGTGATGAGTACTTTCAGGCAAGCAGGAATGACCTATTTCTAGCCTGGACAATAAAAAATTTACATCTTGCTGCTTGCCATGGAATACCAAGCAAGTAGATAAACCCCTTCATATTTAACACCCCATTGGAAAGCAAAGAAAATTGAAATTGTCACTCTCTGAGCAGAGGGACAGATCTTCTGAGGGTATAAAATCCTGCTGTGCTCTAATATCACCAGGGCAGCCTCAAATCTTCATCTTCTATAGAGGAAAGGCTTGACTAACCCCAGAGTAACTGGAGTTTGGATATGCTACAGAGAAAGCTTGGAAGCATTGAAAATGAGCCCATCTCAAAGTATGCTCTGAAGAGGATGAATAAAAGTATCACTGCACCTTTTCAGGAGTGTTGGTAAAGTGTCAGTGCTGCAAAAAGTCTTGAATTCAATCACCTCCTGGAATAGAAGGATGACAAAGCCCTTTGCTTCCTGCCTGCCTTTCTGATGGATGCAGTACAGAGTCTTCTGCATCCTGTCCCAGCATGGGGATGCCATGGCTGGGGGCTCTTCTGGGCATCAGACTGGAGTGACACTTTCTGTGAGGCACACTCCCTCCTTTATGGATCTGCTCCATCATCAGCTACCCTCCTGGGTTCACCCTCTCAACTCAGGTGGAGAAATCCCTTAAGGTACATAAAGCTATCTTCACTGTGAAGAACAAAAGTAGCCCTGAACTCAGTGGCCTGTCCAATCCTGCTAGTTTATTTCCCTCCCCACCAAGTGCGGAAGTTTCTCCATTGTTTATCGATAGTTGATAAACTCATTCTGTAATTTTCCAATCACAAAGGACTGGCAGAAAGGGAAAGGATTTGGCTGAGTGAAAAAACCCAAGGAGTGCCTTGGTTAATCTCCCTGCCTTTCTTCCGGCATCCCTGAAAGGCAAATACTGGTGGCTGCTGGTGATTGATGGGTGGTTGGCAATGGCAAGACACCCCCGAGCCAATCAGCAGGCCAAAGGCTCAGCTACACCTCCAAAAGTTAAGCAATCTCACTAAACTGAGTGTGATAAAATCCTAATCTATCGGCTATAAAAGCCTGGTCAAGGGAATGTTTTGGCAAAGCTGTTGAGTTGGAAGATAAACAGGATTGGAGGAGATGAGGAAGTTTCTTGTTTAGCTTCTAATCACTTATTCCCTCAAGGCTTCTCTAACTTCAAGTCCAGCCCGAGGAAAGACTTTGCTTTCATCTAAGTCCCCCTGTTGCACTGCTGGATATCAAATCAGAGAGCCTGGAACAAAGTGCAGGGATGAAAGAGCAGATGGACAAGCACACACAGGCACATGTGCATGAGGTGCTCTTGCTTTTCTCTCAGTGGAGAGCACTGCAGAGCCAGGATGACACTCAGAACCCAAAAGTTCAGGCAGCTGCAGCAACACACCAGCAATTTCAACACACCCCAGCAGCCTCCTCTTGCTGGTTGGTTGTGCACCCACTCTGGTTAGGGTAGTTCAGTTGGAGCTCCTTAAACAGGGGAAAAGCTGCAGCCCTGCTTGGGGAGCACACACCATAAAGTGATCTGCAGCATGAGCAGGGAGTGGGTGGAAAGATGGGCTGGGGGTAGAGGTGGGCTGTAGGCTAAGAGGGCAGAGCTCCTCTGAGCCCTTCCAGTGCTTTGTTTCTACTGCTATCCACCCAAAAATTGCTTTAGAAATTGGGTAATGGATATCACCTTGCAAGCTATGGACCCCTTGAGTCCACAATCATCACTGCTGCCAGGGTGAGTGCCTCGATGTTACTCTTCCTTTTGCAAACCTTTTGCCTTGCAATGGGACAAAAATAATTTATCTTTGTTGCTTCTCTCCCCTGTGATCTGCTGCTGGGTTACAGCACATCCCACTGCAGCCTCAGAAGGGTAGTGCTGAATCACAGAAACATGCCCAAATCAAATAACAGCAATAACAGCAACAATAACAAACACTCATTTGTATGCTCTAGGGTAAGAGGTCCCCAAATGCCTTAACAGAAATGACTAAAAAAAAAAGCAAAATTACAATAAACAAAGGCAATATGCTTATAAAAAAAATTAAAAATGCAACTTTGAGCGCTCCTACCACTTAATCCCATCTGTCAATAACACAGCTGCACTGCAGGGACTGTTCAGCATCTCCCTTTATTTTTCTAGGCATCCTGGCTGTGTGCAGCACATTAAATGACTCAGAGTTCCAACAGGCGATTTTTGAAAGTCACTCTCTGTGGCTGCTACATGTTTGCTTTTCTCTTGACCTCACCACTCGTATCTTGCTGTTGTTGCAAAACTAACTCGTGGGTTGGATTCCAAAAAAATGGAAACTGCACTCCCTTCAGATTCTTGCATTGCTGAAAAAGTCCTTCCTGCTTCCTGTTTGCCCTCTCGGCAGTGTTTCCAAAACAAAATTTCCACTGCCTTTGAAAAATACAGAGCCACGCTGAGCAGGAATGCAAGCTCCAGGTCAGTGGCACATCCAGGACAGCCCAAGAGAGTGATGTGCTTGTAGAAAAAAGTCTAGAGGCTGAAATTTTACTTTTCATCCATTAAAAAAAGAAAAAAGAAAAAAAAGAAAAAAGAAAAAAAAAAAAAAAAGAAAAAAGAAAAAAGAAAAGAGAAAAAAAGAAAAGAGAAAAAAAGAAAAGAGAAAAAAGAAAAGAGAAAAAAAGAAAAGAGAAAAAAGAAGAGAAAAGAGAAAAAAAAGAAAAGAGAAAAAAGAAAAGAGAAAAGAGAAAAAAAAAAGAAAAGAAAAAGGGGGAAAAATGAAAAAGAGAAAAGGGAAAAAGAAGACAGAAAAAAGAAAAAAGAAAAAAAAAGAAAAGAAGAAAAAAGAAAAGAAAAAGGAAAAGAGAAAAAAGAAAAAAGAAAAAGTGGAAAAATGAAAAAGAGAAAAGGGAAAAAGAGGATAGAAAAAAGAAAAAAGGAAAAAAGAAAAAAGCAAGAAAGGAAAAAGAAAAAAGAAAAAGGGAAAAAAGAAAAAAGGAAAAAGAAAAAAAGAAAAAAGGGAAAAAAGAAAAAAGAAAGGAAAAAGAAAAAAAGGAAAAATAAAAAAGAAAAAAGGAAAAAAAGAAAGGAAAAAGAAAAAAGAAAAAAGGAAAAATAAAAAAGAAAAAAGGGAAAAAAGAAAAATGGAAAAAAAAAGAAAAAAGGAAAAAGAGAAAAAAGAAAAAAGAAAGGAAAAAGAAAAAAGAAAAAAGCAAGAAAAAAGAAAAAAGAAAGAAAAAAGGAAAAAGGGAAAAGAAAAAAGGGGAAGTGAAAAAATAAAAAAGAAAGAAAGAAGGAAAAAATGAAAAAGAAAAAAGAAAGAAAAAAGGAAAAAGGGAAAATGAACAATAAAAAAAATAAGAAAAAAGACAGAAAAAAGAAAAAAGAAAATAGGAAAAAAGAAAAGTAAATATAAAAAAAGGAAAAGAAAAAGGAAAAAGGAAAAAGAAAAATGAAAAAGGAAAAATGAAAGAGAAAAAAGAAACAAGAAAGAAAAATGAAAAATGGGGGAAAAAAAAGAAAAAAGAAAAAAGGAAAAAATTATAGAAGGAAAAAAATGATAAAAGAAAAAAGAAAAAGGAAAAAGAAAAAACAGAAAAAAAGGAAAACTACTTCCAAGCCTTGTGGGGAAACACCAATGCTCTGTCATGACTCCTGTTGATGAGCCTGAGGATAATTAAAGCAAAACCAGAAGGAAACAACTGGCAGCAGCATCTGTGTAGCTTGCAGCTTCCCATGTATGACCGCAGACACTATGGGCCCCTCCAACATCCTTGCTCAGGTGAAGAGAGTTTACAATATAAGGAGCTGAAAGTCTCAGTCCTGGCTGAGAAGATTTTCAATTTCTACTTTTGCTCTTTCACCACTTACCCAAAACTACAGAACTCCCTGGGTTGTTTACAGAGTCCTTGTATGCTCCGTGTTCTGCAAAGGGAAGTCTGTGCCCTGACAGTTGCTGCCTGTTGGAACTGAAGAACACTGAGGCTAGCACAGAAGCAGGGCCACGGTGGCATCAGCAGTCTTCTGCTGCTCCTGGGCTGCTGCAAGCCAGGCCACTTTCCCCGTGCCTTTACCAGGGCTGTGAGGAGTGCCACTCTCCATCACGCTCCGTCACCAGCTCTTGGCACAGACAAGGCAGGCAATTGCCTAGGACAGCAGACTGCTTGGGAGGAAAGCTACCTGTGGCTCAGCCATCTCTTGTACCCTTGCAACAGCCCTGGAAAGCCCAGATGGCTGTTAGGAACAGATGGGTTGAAGTACCCCACAGTGGGAAAAGAGACTATCGCTGACCCCATCTCATTCTTTTGGTAGTGAGAAGCTTGAGTTGTTGGAACTGCCTCAGCTAACTGTCCTGATTCTTTTCTCCCACCTCTCCTTTTACTTTTGAAGGTTGGGACAATCGGGGTTTGGTCCTGGGACAGCAAATTGTAGATCTCCTTGAGCTGCTCTGACTCCTTCAGCTGGCTCTGGATTTCCTTCCCTGGTGCCTCTGTTTTCTTAATGATCTTTTATCACTCATTAGGTTTGTTCATTAGATGAGAATCTGGTGAGGCTTTAACTTAATTGGCAAAAGGATGTCGAGGTTATTAAATGCAATATCATCATCACCATCTCTGCAGGTATGAAGCAAGTCAGTTGAAACTGGCTGGGGGTTTTGAGTGGATCAGTAAGTGGAAGCTGCAGACACCTGGGCTGTGCAAATTGTGCATGAACTTGTTTTACAGCTTCCCTTGGTGCCAGATGAAAGTTACTTGGACACACCAGAAACCTGCAGGTGATGCTTTATAATGGCAACAGAGTTAAGTGTGGCTAGAAGAAAATATGATCACACTTCAAACGTCCAGTTAGTGCTTTCTTAACGTTGTGGCAGCTTACCTGGAGCTGTAGTTTGAGGAAGAAGGTGGCTAAACGATAATGTTTTTCTGTTTTGCTTTCTGGTATCATTTTTTTTTTTCGTTGTTCCAACTCAAATATCTCTTGCACAACTGGAGATCTTCTGCAATTAGAGTGTCAGTCATCATTAACCATATTACCTGGGTTTCGTAACTTGTGCCTGGCACCTGGACTCTGAAAAAAAAAAAAAATCTCCTTTCATATTTGCTCAAATACCCACAGAAATCTATCCAGTGGTGGATACCTGCTGAGCATTGGCTACAGGTAAGGCTGATCTAAACCAGGTATTTGTTTTTATAAAATAAAATAAAAACAGTTGAGACAAAACTTTGTTTTTTTGGAAGCATTTCTCATATATTTCCTCACTATCAATACGGGCTGGGGGATGAGGTGTTAGAGAGCTGCCCTGTGGAAAGGGACTTGAGGGTGTTGGTGGACAAGAAGATGGACATGAGCTTGTCCAACTTGCAGCCCAGAAGGCAAATCATATCCTGAGCTGCATCAGAAGAAGTGTGGCCAGCAGAGCCAGAGAGGGGATTCTGCCACTTTGCTCTGCTCTGGTGAGACCTCACCTGGAGTACTGCATCCAGCTCTGGAGCCCTCAGTATAGGAAGGACTTGGACATGATGGAATGAGTCCAGAGGAGGCCACAAAAATGAACAGAGGGTTGAAGCAGCTCTGCTGTGAGCACAGGCTGAGGGGGCTGGAGGTGTTCAATATGGAGAGGATGAGTCTCCAGGGGGACCTAATAGCAGCCTGCCAGTACCTGAAGGTGGTCTACAGGAAGGATGGAGAGAAGCTGTTTACAAAGGCCTACAGTGACTGGACGAGGGGCAATGGCTTCAAGCTAGAGAAGAGCAGATTTAGATTGGCTGATAGGAACAAGTTCTTTACTATGAGGGTGGTGGAACACTGGAACAGGTTGCCCAGGGAGGTGGTTGAGGTCCCTTCCCTGGAGACATTGAAAGTAAGGTTTGATGGGGCCCTGGGTGACTTGGGCTGGTGGGGATGTCCCTGCTGGCTGCAGGGGGCTGCATTGGATGAGTTCAAGAGGTCCCCTCTGGCCCAGACCATTCTATGGTTCTATGATTCTATGATTCTCTGGCTCTATGATTCTATGATTCTGTTTTGTCTGTGGGATGAAGTGATCTGCTTTGCCTGTACTTTAGAGATGCTGAACTAAAACCCATAGAGATTCAGTCACTGTACTCACTCCACATGGAAACTGAGCAGAGGATGGAATTCAGACCTATCATATCCAGTGCTGTTGCCCTTCCTGCACCAGCAGTATCCTTTCCTAGAAGCAGAAGGGTGCTAACCCCCTCCTCAAACACACACACACACACACACACACACACACACACACACACACACACACACACATACACACACACTTTTCTTCCCTTGCCATTTTAAAAACCTTTTTTTCTACCTACATTACCACCAGCTCTCTGTGGGCAGCCATGAGACCTCCTACATGCAATGCATTATGGCTGCCTAGCATGAATAAGGTTTGCATGGACCCTGCTTCTCACACAGTCCTGCCAGTTGAGCCAGGCTATGGCAGGATGGTTGCATTCTGCAAGGCAGAAGTACCCAAAAGTTTCAGGATTTTAACACTTTTTGCAGCAGCTGTGATGGGCAGAGACATATTTCAGTGTAATCAGTTTCCCTTTGTTTTAAAAGAGGCATCTCTCCATCATGCTTTTATCATAGCCATGCACAAGCCTGAAGAATTCCCTCTCTGCCTTCACACTTTGAGATGTTTCCTCCAACTGGCATGGCAAAACCAGAGAGGCCAGGGCAGGACAGCAACGTGGGGGAAAAAGAAAAAAGGTCTTTGCAAATGGAAGGCAGAGTGCCTGCAAGAAGCAAAATCTCTGGGCAAACGGAGTGTGCAGGCAGCCATTCCCTGGGGCTATTTATAGCATTGCTGAGCCTTTTCTCCTCACAGCAGCCATGTGGCATTGGGTTTGGCAATTCCTTGGCCATCTGTGATTTGAGATTAAACATCATTACAATAATTCACTACATTCTGTGCAATCAGTCAACTCTTTTCTTCCTCCCCCCCCTTCTATTTTATGTCTACCTTGCTGCACCAAGTTTCACAGAAAATCTTTATCACAGCTGGGTTCCACATCTTATCACTGGGTTCAGACTCTCCATGGCTGTCACAGGCTATGGAGGGTCATTACCCTGTGAAATGTCTGCCCTTCATATATTGGGCAACCCCATGGAAAGATAACTCAGGAACACAGCAATGAGTGGCATCTAAACGCAAAGAGAGTGAAAGAAGACGTGGGGTCAGCATGCAGGGAGTCCTCTGAGGGTTATAGAACTGGGACAGGTAGTATAGGTGGGTGATAAATCCATATCTTTCCTTTGAAGTGGAGCATTAACAGTTGGTTTGATGCCTGGTTTGGTATCAGGTCTCAGACATGCTTCCCACAATCCCTGGTTTTGTACCCTGTGCCACTAAGCATTATTTCTGGTAGATGTCACTGTGGGTTGTTGCACAACTCCCTTGGGATCACTCACACCAATAAAGGACAAGGAGTTGCTGTTCAGTAACTGTTAGCCCTGTCCTCTTTTAACCTGGTGTGAATTTCTCCCCATGCCACACTGAGTTCCCAGTCCTATGCAGATTAACATGAAGCAGCTATTTCTCTTCTCTCTCTTGCCCCAAGACTGTCCAATAATTCCAACACACTTTCCAATGTCACTTTTATGTGCCTGAGGTTAAGTCCTTATCCACCCTGATGGCTTTACAAGTTGTTCCTTCTGTCTTTGGAAGTTGGTTACAGATGACATGAGATTCTCACTTTCAGCTGAAATGTTTTATGTAGCCAAAAGAGGATCACTTAGATTTACACCTCAGAGCCAAAGTCATGCTGATGTGTGGAGTTTTTATACTGGATGTTGGGGCTTGGAAGAGAACATCCAGTCCAACCCCCCTGCCACAGCAGTACCAGACAATCTAGCACAGGTCACACAGGAACACATCCAGACAGGTCTTGAAAGGCTCCAGAGAAGGAGACTCCACAACCTCTCTGGGCAACCTGTGTCAGTGCTCTGGGACCCTTACAGGAACGAAGTTGCCCCTTGTGTTGAGCTGGAACCTCCTGTGCTGCAACTTCAATCCATTGCTCCTTGTCCTATCTCAGGCAGCAGTGACCAGAGCCTGTCCCCTGCTCCTGACCCCCAGGATCAAAGATCACATTGGGTGATTCTGTGCTCCACAACCTCCCTGGAGGTGTTCAAGGCCGGGTAGAATGAGGTCTTGAGTGACCTGTTCTAGTGGGAAGTGCCCTGCCTATGGCACAGAGGGGGTTGAAACTAGTTGAGCTTTGAGATCCCTTCCAACCTAAACCATTCTATGATTCTATGAGACCCTGTGCTGGATCCCCCTCCTTAGGCATGCAGCCCCCATGCGAATTAACGTCGCTGGAAGGAGTAAAGCAGAGATTCAACTCATGTTTATTTTGAAATAATCTCTGGAAACATAACATGATAGCAACCAGAGTAACTCCTTCCCTTTTGGCAGTTGCAGCTCTTCTTGAAATAAACAGGTAAGTTACAAGCCTCGGGGGGGATTTTAAAACCCACTTGTCCCTCAATCATTTTTCCACTTCCCAGCTACTACTACGCAGCACAAAAAGACTGCAACGATATTTATGTTCCTGCAGGGTTGGCAGCACCATTCTGTGTTCATAATGGGCTGTGTTTTTTGGGACCTGGGAAAGAGAGGGGCAGGGAGAGAAATTTCCACTCATTTTGTATAATTATGATATAGAAAATATTTGCAGCTCGTGTTTTTGGACCATAACTAATGTGCTGTTCAGTCCCACCTCCTACGTGAGCCTGACACATTTGCCCTAATGGGGGACTGTGAGGGGTGAGATATTTACACCCTGGTGGCTTTTTCAGTGACATCACTGAGAGCAGGCTCAAGAAGTCACAGCTTTGGGGCTGCTCTTCATCACTTGGTTTGTTTGGAATTCCCTCTGCCACAAACAAAACAAACCACCAAGGAGAGAAACAGCCCTAAAATTCCTCAGGAAGTTCCTGGTTTCTCTTTTCTGCTGTCTGAGGGTGAAAATCAGCAGGGAAAGAGTGGTCCAAGCTAAGTCCAGTTTGTGTCTTACTGAGTGTGCAGCTTGGGTGCACAGTTCTGGCAACTTTGCTGCTGTGTTTTCCTACATCTTGGAGCATCGTTGTAATCCTTATAGCTGCCTCTCAGTGCAATGGAAAAAATGAGGTGTCCTGTGCTGCAGGGTTTAGGATTACAGGATACATTATCTGGTGTTCAGAAGGAGTTTCGAATGGAAATGCCAAGTCCTGGGAGTTACTAAACAGTTCTCCACCCCTCTCAGGATATGCTTTTCAAGGACTCACTCCAGGCACAGGGATATGCTGAGCATCCTTCTGGAAGTCCTGCCCAGCATCTACCACCAGGCTGCTGCCAGCCCTTTTTTGGCATGGGGCAGGGCAAAGATGCAGAGCTGATTCTGATGGGCAGCTGAATCCAGGACAGACTGAAGGCTCCCCTCTGAAGTGAAGCACCTTTTAACCTTTGGTTTGAGAGCACCTCTCCAGGCGTGTTAGCCCTCCCTAGCCAATGTAAGGTGACAGCATTGCTTTTTATTCTGATTCCCAGACACAGAGAGAAGAGAAATGGGGAGCTCCAAGCCAAAGCAGACAGCTGCCTCAGTTTTCTCCATTCATGCCCACCAGCACCATCCATCTGATTAAACCCACAAAAACTAGAATCATAGAATCATAGAACGGTAAGGTTGGAAGGGACCTCAAGGATCATCTAGTTCCAGCCCCCTGTCATAGGCAGGGACACCTCCCACTAGCACAGCTCACTCCAGGCCTCCTCCAACCTGGCCTTGAACACCTCCAGGGAGGGAGCAGCCACAACCTCCCTGGGCAACCTGTGCCAGTGTCTCACCAGCCTCACTGCAAACAACTTCCTCCTAACATCCAGTTTCAATCTCCCCTCTGTCAATTTAAACCCATTGCCCTTTGTCCTGGCATTGCAGATTAATATCTTTCCACCCCAGCTGCTCACCATGCACCCCAAAGCCCTAAATTAAAATAGTTCCAGGCTTGGCTTTTTTTTTTTTTTGTTTTGTTTTGTTTTGTTTTGGGTTTTTTTGTTTGCTTGCTTGTTTGTTTTTTGGTTTTTTTTGTTGTTCATTGTAATCATCCTAAATCAGTGGCTTGCTGGCCATTGGCTTCTGTACTCACTGACTCCCTCACTGGCTTCTGTAAAAATAGTTCTCCTTTACTGCTGAACCAAGGTTTCTTTATACAGCCTCAGAGGGCACAAATGCTGCTCTTATTTACATAGAGAAATTACAATCATGCTCTTGATTCTTTGATCCTGTGTATTCAAACAGCCCCAGGCTCCTCCTGCTTCTGGCTACAGGAATCAGGTGTGTGGTGGAAGGTTTTGCCCTTATTATGGGGCAAAAAGCTCAGATTTTAACAGTCACAGGACCTATGTGGGCATAAAAGCTTGACAGAGCTCTGTCTCTCTCTTGCTCTAGTGCTCTCAAGGACACTGAGAATTGGTAACCTTCTCTTTTTGGCATCCAGAAATGGATCTGTTCCTGTTGGCCTTCTGTTGCAGAGCTGTGCCCAGTTCTTGGCTGATCTGGGAGGCAAAGTAGATTTTTGTTGGGATGTATCTCACCTGTAACTGGTTTATTTAACTTCAGCACTGATATAAGCCCTGCACTGAGCACTGAATGACAGCATTCAAGGGTTCCCTGGCAGCTTAGAAGTCATGCACTCAAAATGCAACACAAAAAGGAAGGCTCATTAAGTACATGGTGCAGATACAAGAAAGGGAATGGTTCCTGGGCTCTGGAGAAGGCTGTGCACTGATGTCAATGCTACACTGGCGTACATGGTGCAGATACAAGAAAGGGAATGGTTCCTGGGCTCTGGAGAAGGCTGTGCACTGATGTCAATGCTACACTGGCATGATAGGATCACCACAAGCTGCCAGCAGAGCAGCAAAGAGGGTACTGGGCAAGAGAACCATGGGGAAAGGCAACCTGCATGAAAGGTGTATCCAGATGCCTTCACATTTCTACAGAATGCTCCAAAATGTCATTTTGGTTTCCACTTCAGATATCACTGAGAAACCTAAAATGAAACAAAAGGAAAAAACTCACCAGCAAAAGTGAAAAGGAAAGGGAGGGAGGGCTACCATTCTTTGCTATTTTATCTCTGCTTTTTAATGTTTCACAATGTATTTTCAGTGTCAAAGGATGGAGAAGGACATCAGGATAAGAAACATTCTTTTAACTCTCTATTTCCTCCTCACCACCCCCAACCTTACTCTACGAAAAAGGTATTTAGGGGATGTTCCTCAATGTGAAAGTGTGGAGGCATCATTTGCATTTCTAACTCCCAGGGTGGATGTAATTAACTCAACAAAATGACATTTACAGCTGATGCATCAAAACTGTGTGCAGTTCTGGAACCCCCAGCACAGGAAGGACATGGAAATGTTGGAGTGGGTCCAGAGGAGGCCACCAAGATGCTCAGAGGGCTGCAGCAGCTCTGCTATGAGGACAGGCTACAAGAGTTGGGGCTCTGCAGCCTGGAGAAGAGAAGGCTTCCAGGAGACCTTAGAGTAGCATTCCAGGATCTGAAGGGGGCTACAGGAAGGCTGGGGAGGGACTATTGACAAGGTCTTGCAATGCCAGGACAAGGGGCAATGGGTTTGAACTGGCAGAGGGGAGGTTGAAACTGGATGTTAGGAGGAAGTTGTTTGCAGTGAGGGTGGTGAGACACTGGCACAGGTTGCCCAGGGAGGTTGTGGCTGCTCCCTCCCTGGAGGTGTGCAAGGCCAATGGAGGAGGCCTTGAGTGAGCTGTGCTAGTGGGAGGTGTCCCTGCCTATGGCAGGGGGTTGGAACTAGATGACCTTTGAGATTTCTTCCAACCTTACCATTCTATGATTCCATGAAAACATTTTTCTTGATCTCCACCTCTACAAGTCCAACACTTAACCAAGGGCCAGCATTTTCCTTAGGAGCAGGGAAAATTGTGATAACAGAGAAAGTATCTACATGTTTGCCTGGTATTATTTCAATGGAGTTTTCAGCCCAGTGGAAGAGCAGGGAGCAGTGCAGCTGGGGTGTGAGACCTGACTATTCAGCCTTGCTGGGGTCAGCAGTGGCACCTCTGGCACACTGCTCAAGGTCAGGTCGTGCTGGGGTACTAGAATCAGAGCACCAGCAAGATTTTCTGATTCTTAGCTGGGCTAGCTAAGCCCAGAAGAATAGATGAGATAATGTTGGTAAGAAAAGGTGAGGCAGGACAGCAAGCAATAAAAAAAATCAGTAAGTTCCATAAAGTCCATCTTTGAAGCTTATTCCTGCCCTTGCTTTCTTGCTCTGTTGCCCCTTATGCTGGGACTTTTGTCCACAGAAGCTCCTTTGTGAGTTTTGCCTGAGAGTGGGAGGATGGCCCAGTAGAAAAAAAAAAAAAAATTAAAAAAAAGTTTCTTTGCAAGGTTTGGTTGGGATCTTGCTGCACTATGCAGGCAGTAGGAGCTCTTATCATCTGGCCTTGACATGTCCAAGCTCTGCTCGGGTGAGGGCTGCAATTAGGGAATTTGTTCTTTCAAATCCTCCCTGGACAGATTGCCTGGCAAGACCTGACTTTGGGCACAGTCTTGCAGGCTACTGTTTTTGCAAGTATTTAATGGGGCTTTTTATTGTTACCAATATAGCTGCATGTGAGATGTTGGGCCAAATCCTGTGTTAATGCTGGCCTTAGCCAGCAATAATCCCCATCAATTTTATGTGAGCTCGCTACTAAGTAAGGCCAGAGAAAAAGGGAGTGGGAAGCTTGAAGTTTTCTTCCTGAGCTTAAGTCACTGAAAACAAATGGAAAAGCTTCCCTCAACAAGGGGAGCTTCAGGTTTGGGCACTGAGCAGAGCCCAACAGCTTCCTGATTTTGCCATTCTCTTAACTCCATCTTTGGGGGCAATGTGCCTCAGTGCACGGGAGGTGAACCGATAACATCCCTGTTCCTCACTGAGACTGTGACTAATTCATAATGCCCCAACCAGGATAAATAATCCTCTGCTTTCTCCTGAGTCTCCTATCTGATAACCCTCATTCATCTCCTTTTACTCACACCCTGCCAAGCCTCCTTGCTGCAGAGAACAGGAGGACCCAGCACAGCTAGATCACATTTTATCTTGGTTCATGGATCGCTCCTTATTTATTTAAACCTCCGCTGCCTCCCGCTCCAGCACCGATGCTGCTGCCCTCAGCATCAATGCCTCTGCCAGTAACAACAAGCTCCATTTAGTCTGCTACAGCTTCCTACAGAGGATTGTTTTCTCACTTTACTCCTGCTCCTCAACCCTTTAAAAATAGGCAAAGCCTAAAAATTATCCCCAATAGGCTTTTGCATTCATCCACTTTGAAACAAAGCCTTTACACATGTTTGTTCTACAGGGTCCCACTGATTTCTCCCCTTACAAACTTTTCTCCCATTGCTTTTTCAAAGCCAAGGCTTTTCCTTCAAGGGCTTTTATGTGTGAGTGTGAAAGATTGGAAGGAGAGAGGCAAGGGAAAAATAAATAAAGTAAGAAAGGAAAGGAGAGAAAAAAAAAAATCAGACGCATTTCTTTTATTTGATTACTGGTTCCTTATTTATGCATCTACACACAGACAAGGGCAGATGCTGAGTTTTAATCCTGCAATAATTGGCTTTAGAGAAACAGTAGCTCATAATAATAATATTGTGAGTGGCCAGAATAAAAAGAGCTACTTGAATGATGGGGCAATTAATCATGCGTGCGTGGGCTCCCGTAACGGTGCCAAGCAGCCACTGAGGGGAAAAAAAATCTTCTCCCCTATGTCTCCTCCTCTCTTCAGACCCACCTAATTGGTAGTCCAAACAGACTATCTCACTTCTAAATTTATCTGCCCCTTCCACACAGGCAGAGTGCAGGGTCCCACTCGGCCTGTGGCGGCAGCGGGTGCGCCGCAAGCGCTCCTGTGTATACATCCAGCCTATATGAATAGCTAACTCCTGGCACTGCTGCCTTCCCTAACAGAGATCTGGCAACACAGCAGCATCGAGGAGACAGAAGCTGTGGTTTCACCATGCAAAGTGCTCAGCAGCAAGGCTGGGCTCTCCTGCTGCTTCTGCTGCCTGCTGTGGTGGGGCTGTCCCTGGCTTGCGACAGGGAACTCAGAGCTGTTGAGCATCTGGGAAAGAACAATCCCATGGATCAGGATAGGTTGGGGACTGACCTGCTGGAGAGCAGGGAATGGGGAGAAAGACTTGGGAGTCCTGGTGGCTGGAAGCATGGCCATGAGCCAGCAGTGTGCTCTGGTGGCCAGGAAGGCCAATGCCATTCTGGGGTGTATTAGAAGGGCTGTGGTTAGTAGGTTGAGAGAGGTTCTCCTGTCCCTCTACTCTGCCCTGGTGAGGCTGCATCTGGAGTTCTGTGTCCAGTTCTGGGCCCCAGCTCAAGAAGGACAGGAGCTGGTTGAGAGAGTCCAGCACAGAGCCACAAAAATTATGAAAGATGTCGAACATCTTCCTTATAGGACAGCCTGAGGGAGCTGGGGCTTGGAGCTTGGAGAGGAGTCTAAGGGCTGACCTCATTCCTGCTTATAAATATGTAAGGGCTGAGTGCCAGGAGGCTGGAGCCAGGCTCTGCTGGGTGATGCCCAGTGACAGGACAAGGGGCAATGGGTGGAATCTGAGGCATAGGAAGTTCCATGTGAACCTGAGGAAGAATTTTTTTCCCTGTGAGGGTGGTAGAGCACTGGAACACACTGCCCAGGGAGGTTGTGGAGTCTCCCTCTCTGGAGATATTCAAGAACTGTCTGGATGCATTCCTGTGTGATCTGCTCTGGCAGGGGGGCTGGACCAGAAGTGCTTTTGAGGTCCCTTCCAGCCCCTGACATTCAGTGATTCTATGATTCTATGAAAACCCCAAGCAATGTTTTGTCTGTTTGCTTTAGGTAGTCTTTCTTCCTAACCTTTGATCTGCTTCCTAATCCAACTCATGATTCGACCTCTAAGTAGGACTGCTGACACAAGAGAGGAGGAGGAGGAGGAGGAGGAGGACGAAGAGGATGAATGGGACAGAATGGTGCACAGAAAGGTAGAAGGGACGAGTCGAGCTGATCTGCTCATCAACTCCTTTGTGCAGGGAAAGCACAGCCTGAGAGGGCTTTGCTGTCCAACCTCTCTCCTTCTCTCTAAAAGGGCATAAACCCCAATTCAGTATTATTTACCTTCAGGTCACTGCTTTGCAGCAAGGCCAGAAAGAGAAAATGAGTGTCCTCCTGAACACAGGGAAGTGAGGAGAAGGCAAAGCCTCACTTCAGCTGCAGTTGCTTGGGAGACAGCCCTGGTGCAAGCAGTTCTAGCTGAACTCACTGTCTGTCCATCTCATGTGCAAAGGTCTCAATGATTTTGGTGTTTGGAGACTTCAGCTACACTGGAAGGTGATGAAACCTGAGCTCCTAAGTTGCTTTTGTAATGTGGAAATGCTACTTGTGCCTTTGGGGAAAATGTCCTTGCCATGAGTACATCTATTCAGTCACAGGATATGATTTCATGGTTGGGCTCAAGCTGATCTAAGTCTATTGCTGCTGAAAGGGAAGATCCTGCCCTGCTTTCTGCCTGCAGCTGCAAAGTCCCTCTGCCTGCTATCAGCTCAGCTGGTCACAGAACCACAGCCAGGTCTGTGAGCTGATCCAGCTGAAAGCTACTCCTCTTCCTTGGGTGGGTGGTGGGAAGCTGTAGCAGAGAAAACAGCTGACCTGTTTGGGATTCTCCAGGCCTTAACAATAGGCTCTCTAAGCCATTAGGGCATCCTGTTTGTGATTTTTTTGTTTTGTTTTGGGTTTTTTTGTTGTTGTTGTTTTGGTGGCTTTGTGGGTTTTTTTTTGTTTGTTTGTTTAGGTGTTTTGGTTTTTTTGTGGTTTTTTNGAGAAGTTTGGTTTTTTTTTTTCTCCCATCCTTCCATACATCCTCCAAAATATCAATGTCTTGCTGGAGACATCAACAAGCCTCACAGTATTACAGAATGATGGAATCACTGTGGTTGAAAAAGACCTTCAAGATGATCAAGTCCCTGCCTCAAGTGCACCACTGTGATCTTTCAGACTGAGAGCAGCACATAGACAAACTCGAACTCTCCCAAAAATTCCAACCAGACAAGACCAAATATATTTTACTCACAACCTTTCCTTTTCACAAGCCTCATTTATCAGCTTCTGTGGTGTGGACAATTTGCCTGATGACTTGGTAACCTCTTTGAAAGCAGAGGAGCTCCTGCTCCAGCTCGTTCATTAACTCCTGATAAACCATGTCAATAACTTGGGCCAACACAGTTGTATCAACCCTTCCTGGAACTGACCTCCAGAGCAGCATGTTGGAGAACAATATTGTTGGCAGTGAATGCTCAGTCAGGCAGAGCTTTAAATTTGGCCCTCAGATGACAATTTAAACAAAATGCCACTCAGGACATGGTCGAGTCAGCTGCAGAGTCAAGTCTGACAGCTACACGGGTATGGCAGAACAAGCTTTTCCCCCCTCACTATGAGTCACAAGAAGATGAAAAAGAAAGAAAATCTCCTCAAGAACACTACTGAGATTACTTAAGAATTTAACTGCAAGAAAAGAGAACCCAAGAGATCTGGAATCCATATTCCCAATACCAACCATGAGACAAAATCGTTCTCCAGAAGATATATGTCTGTCTTCACAGCTGGTTTTGTTCTCTGCTTAGTCCTGCTATGAAGCCACTGCTCTGCCCTCTTCATTCCACAGTGTACAGCTCTGTAAAATCACTCTTCCAGCCACACTGAGCTTTTGATCACCAAGCAGATTTCAGCACCTAAGCTGAGATGTTGGTTGCATAATGCTTGGGTGCCTGAATCTTCTCTTCATGTCCTCCGATCACTCCTCAGACTTGAACCGGAACTCAGTGTCTCTTGCACCACAAAGTTATACAAGCAGGTACCTATTGCAGGAACAAAACATGAGTGAACAAAATCTTGGCTCCAGCCTTCAAAAGGTGGTGTCCTGAACAGTTCAACTGGTCTGGGGTGAGTTGTGGCTTGGTTTTGACTTAGAGAGGCTGGAAAGAATCTGTGCGTTTCTCATCTTGAGGTGGTGCAACTAAGTCTACAACCTAGTATGTCTAAAGATGTTTTAAAGAAACATTTCACAGACTCACAGAATGGCAGGGGCTGGAAGGGACCTCCAAAGCTAATCCAGTCCAACCCCCTGCCAGAGCAGGAGCACCCAGAGCAGATCACAGAGGAACACATCCAGGCAGGGTTTGAATATCTCCAGAGAGGGAGACTCCACAACTCCCCTGGGCAGCCTGTTCCAGGGTTCTGTCACCCTCACAGGGGAAAACATCCTCTTCATGTTTAAATGAAACTTTCTATGCCTCAGCTTCCACCCAGTGCCCCTTGTCCTGGCATCAAGCATCACCCAGCAGAGCCTGGCTCCAGCCTTCTGACACTCATCTTTACATCTTTATAACCATTGCTGAGGTCACCTCTCAGGCTCCTCTTCTCCAAGCTAAACATCTCCAGTTCCCTCAGGCTCTCCTCCACCTTTTCACACACGCAGCCATCATCTGAATGCAAGAACCCATAAAGAGAGCAATCCCTTTGGAGAGCTGATCTGACAAAATGTGGTGGGACAGAACTTTCTCTTTGCTTGTGCCACAGAAAGACCAAGGCTGAACTGGAGCAATTCAGGAGAGAATCAGTATCTGGTCTTTGTGTTGCATGTTGAAAAGCTTACTCCAGGATGAAATCCTTTGCAACATAGAGGCTGCACATCCAAAGTGAGCCCACCAGAAAAGAAAAACAATAAAGAAAGTAGCTTTGAAAGACTGGGCAAAGGTCTGGAGGAGCCACAGTTTTCCTTCCCTGCAGTAAAGCGTAGCTAAAACAACACAAACTCCTATGGCTTACTAATTTTTCAACCCAATATTTTCATATAATTTGTGTGCTTTATAAGCCTTGGAAAACCCACAAGAGGCCACACATTTCTGATGTAATCGTCTTTGAATTCAACAAAGACCATTACCATGTCAATGAGGGGGATGGTTTCAAAGAGCAAAGGGTGGTTTGCAGAGCACCCAGAGGGGATTTTCACTGCAGCTACTGAAATAATAAACTCCTATTCCCCATCCCCACCCCCCTTCCAAATTTTGGCTCCAGCTGGAGACATTTCAATAGTTTAGTTCTAATCACAGATAATTCTTTTTTTATTGTGTCATTTTGGGTGCTGTTATTACACATAACAAACGTTGCTATGTTACTAGACCATAAGGTCTAAGCTTTGGTTCAGATCAGATTGAGCACAAACTCTTTGCATTTTGGCCCTTGAAGATGCATGTTTGGGGTGGAGGTTGCCTTTGTTTCAAGGAGTTGCTTCACTTTTCTCTCCCTCAGCTTCTCCCAGCTTTCATGCTGCCTGTGAGCTGTGCTGAAAGCTTTGCTTTAAATCAAAGAGGTTAATCACTTCTGCTTCGAGCTGTCAAACACTTCTGCATGGGAATATTTTTATGCATGTTCACCATGCAAAATCTTTAATGGACATTCAGCCTTTGCAAGTTTGGGACCCCAAGTGTGCCCTTCTAGGAGGCTGGAGTGAAAGGCAGTAGGTAGGAATGCCATGATCACACAAACTGCATCAGGAAGTACTAGAGCCATGGGAAAGAAAAAAACCCAAAGAACAACAGAAGACAAATTTGGCTGCAAATGATCACCTTAAGTGCAGCCCCTTGCAAAATGCATTTTGATGCACCATTCAAAGAGAATCTCAACCAGTGTTGAAGCTGCCAGTTGGGAATATAGCTCAAAGTGAAAGAATTGATGAGCTACACCTTTGGTTTATCAAAAAGAAGCCTAAAAATGTTCATCAGGAGTACCTTGGCTCTGAGATATAGTCCTTTATGAAGAAATTAATCTGTGCAAGTATTTTCGCTGTTGATCACAAAATACTCATCTGGCTCTTCTGGCTCTTCTGTCCCACAAAGTAATCATAGAATCATAGAATCATAGAATGGTGAGGTTGGAAGGGACCTCAAGGATCATCCAGTTCCAACCCCCTGCCATAGGCAGGGACACTTCCCACTAGCACAGGTCACTCAAGGCCTCCTCCAACCTGGCCTTGAACACCTCCAGGGAGGGAGCAGCCACAACCTCCCTGGGCAACCTGTGCCAGTGTCTCACCACCCTCACTGCAAACAACTTCCTCTTAACATCCAGTTTCAATCTCCCCTCTGCCAGTTCAAACCCATTGCCCCTTGTCCTGTCATTACAATACCTTGTCAATAGCCCCTCCCCAGCCTTTCTGTAACACACTTCAGATCCTGGAAGGCTACTCTAAGGTCTCCTGGAAGCCTTCTCTTTTGCAGGCTGCAGAGCCCCAACTCTTGCAGCCTGTCCTCAGAGCAGAGCTATGATCATGGTTGTGAGAGGCTGATTTTTTTCCTTTTTTTCTCAGTGTGACCTCACCCTGTTCCCTCTTCAAGTGCTCCCTAAAGCTACAACATCCAAGTTCCAGATCACATGGAGCTTCCAAACAGATGTCCAAATGCCTTGCAGAGAGGGGATAAATTCTCCTCATCACTCCTATCTCTTTGTATTGGCTGTGGAAGGAGCCTGCCCGCTCAGTTTAGGCTGGATGCTGAGAGCAGGATTCAGTTGCAGAGAAATGGATGCCTGTTGCTCTGTGGTAACTCAGATATGTGTGTGGGATGGCAGATATGATTTAGGAGGTTAGATGCTCACTATGATTACCCAGGAGATTCCAGACCAGTGGCTGGAGAACATGAGAAATACCTCTGCAATGAAACCCTAACCCATGGTTGAGAAGAAGTACTCAGGCCAGGACTAACATTCACAGAGAGATAAAAACTTTTTGGGGGAGGGGGGTTTTAGGGGAGGGGAGAACATTTTGCCCCCATTTTAAGAAGACACTACTTGTAGGGCTGAGAAAATTGCAGCTCACCAGAGCATAGCCATTAAGGCTTTATTACAATTGAGTTTTATAACACCCATTCTAATAAGTCCTTACAGAATGTGGCTGTATGCAGTAATCATTTCATAAATATTAATACAGCATTTAGAAAAGGGGCCTTAATTTAAAGTGTTACCTTTTTATTAGCAAGTGCATGGTTTAATTACTGCAGTAAAAAGCACAGATTAGTTAAGCTTTGCTGCTGTTCTATTACCTGGGAACCAGCACCAGCCTAAATTTAATAATCAGCTTCTGAGGAGGTGAAAGAAATTCCTCTGGCTAGAGAGGCTGGAGGTGGGGGGAAAGGTTTGCTGCTGGAAACTGACTGTATTCTTTAACAAGGCTAGACTGTGGAATGACTTCTTCTTGCTGTCTGCATTTTTGTGTGCCTGTGTGTTAATTCACACACGTCTCCAGCCATTTCCATTAGGGATTGACAGGCTGCTTCTGAACAAACAAACAAAAATAAAGCACCAGGCCAAGCCGTCAGTATTAAAGCTCAACCCAAAAGGATTTGATTTCTTTTTGGTTTTGTCTTATAAGCAGATTCTGGGGAAAAAAAAAAAAAAAAAGTTTAGCCATTTTCCTGCAAAAAAAAAAAAATAAATTATTTTCCTTTGCTTCTGCACTCTCAGGTTGGAAGCTCCTTTTTCTGTTTGTATCATTTTTTGTTCAGCTGATAGAGTGGAGGAGAGGAGGGAGGACACCAAATTTCCACCCTGCAATCGATGTGCTCCATCAGAGGGAACAAGTCAACCTTCATGGGTTAGTTTCTCAGTGCATCAGATAAAAATAACAATGCTGGAGACATTTATTGTAGTATTTTCATTCGGAACATGGGTGTCAGGAAGGGACAACAGAGGCCTCAGCAGCAGCTGCATTTTGAGCCAGTGCATTAGATGACCTGATGTAATTACTACCTACTTTGGAGCAGAGGAAACCCTTCACTGCCAACACCCCAGGGAACTGCAAACACCAACTTCCCTCTACAACTAGATACTGCTCAGAGGTATCACAGTCTCACAGTATCACCAAGGTTGGAAGAGACCTCAAAGCTCATCAAGTCCAACCCATTACCACAGCCCTCAAGACCAGACCATGGCACCAAGTGCCACGTCCAAACCTGCCTTGAACACCTCCAGGGACGCTGACTTCACCACCTCCCTGGGCAGCCCATTCCAGCAGTCAATGACTCTCTCAGGCAACAACTTTCTCCTCCCCTCCAGCCTAAACTTCCCCTGGCACAGCTTGAGACTGTGTCCTCTTGTTCTGGTGCTGCTTGCCTGAGAGAAGAAAGCAACCTCCTCCTGGCTACAACCACCCTTCAGGTAGTTGTAGACAGCAAGAAGGTCTCCCCTGAGCCTCCTCTTCTCCAGACTAACCAATCCCAGCTCCCTCAGCCTCTTTTCATAGGGCTGTGCTCCAGGCTTCTCCCCAGCCTCGTTGCTCCTCTCTGGACATGCTCAAGCACCTCGTTGGTTGTGCAGACACTTGCAAGACATTGTCTTTTTGCAAAGAAAGGATAATTCAAGCAGATAGGATGAGAAAGGGGAAGGAGAGACTGTGTCCCTACTTTGCAGGAGCAGATTTTGAGAGCAGCCCACTCAGGAACTTGTCTGAGATCATTCAAGAGGTCTGTGGTGATGCCAAAAGCTGAACTCATGTCCGTTTGGTCCTTGTCTAGTAAGATAAGACAAGTCAGTCTGTGAAAAAGCCCAATGGGTGAAGACAGCTATGTAGGAGCAAGGCATTAGTAGTTTCTCCTCTTATTTGCAGACCCTGAGTCTTGTGATTCATTAATGATTCTTGCTTTGCAGACCCAATGTCTTCTGGCCAAAACAGACCTAACTATTTGGAGCCATATGCAAGTCACACCCTCTCTCTGAAATATCTGTGATCACAAAGCCTAAGCTGTCTTCTCACATGTGAGTGTGTGTGTGTGTGTGCTCCTGGCAAGTGGAGGGCTGGGAAGACAACAACCACTTACAGCTGGAGACCTCAGGGAATTCTCAAACTTGGTTTCTGGAAAGAAAGGTAAAAAAACCTTGAAGTCCACTTAAATGTGGCTAAAAACAGAGTAAAATGGAAGTTAATAGAGAAAGAGCAGAACTGAAAGTAACTGGAAAAGTGGAGCCTCTGCTCTACAAGGACCAGCACTCAATAACCAAATTTAGAACCCTAGAACAGAATCATAGAATCACAGAATCATAGAATCATAGAATCACAGAATTATAGAATCACAGAAGCATAGAATCACAGAATCATAGATTCATAGAATTATAGAATCACAGAATCATTGAATCACAGAATTATAGAATCACAGATTCATAGATTCATAGAATTGTTTAGGTTGGAAGGGTCCTCAAAGATCATCTACTTACAATCTCCTGCCATAGGCAGAGACACCTCCCACTGGAACAGGTCGCTCAAGGATTCATCTAACACCTCCAGGGAGGCAGCAGCCACAACCTCCCTGGGCAACCTGTGCCAGTGTCTCACCACCCTTACTGCAAAAAACTTCCTCCTAACATCCAGTTTCAATCTCCCCTCTGCCACTTTAAATCTGTTCCTCCTCATCCTGTCATTGCAAGACCTTGCAAATAGTCCCTCCCCAGCCCTCTTGTAGTCCACTTCAGATCCTGGAAGGCCACTCCGAGGTCTCCTGGAAGCCTTCTCTTCTCCAGGCTGCAGAGCCCCAACTCTCTCAGCCTATATTCAGAGCAGAGCTGCTGCAGCCCTCTCAGCATCTTTGTGGCCTCCTCTGGACTCACTCCAACAGTTCTAAGTGGCTGCATTGATTTCCTGCAGTAGTGCAGTGAATGCATGGTGGTCTGAAAGCCAGAGATGACTTGCAGGATGCCTCTGCTGGTCTCCAACTCTTTTGAAGGTTTCCTTGTGCACATGGCCAAACATTTACTTCAACAAGCTGTTGATGCCACACCCCTGTGAGTCCAGCAGCTCATGGCTTGCCAGGAATGAAAGAGGCTTGGTAGAGCCTTGTGCTCTCGTGGAATAGCATGGTTTGCCTTCTTCTGGGGACAAATGGCAAAGAGACAAGGAAGACAAGTAGTAACAGCAGGAGTTTGGTGCTAGGTCCAGGGCAAACATTCAGCACTCATCTTAGACTCCCCTGTCTGGATGCGAAGTGCTGTAACCTCTCCAACTCTTCTGCACCTTACTGGGCCAAGCTGAGCAGCTTTCCCAGCTGTGACACGTGGATCATTATGGTATGTTGCCATGGTTGATTTCACAATTAAAAACAAATACAGCTTATGCTGCAGCCCATGTTATAAAAATAAATGGAGCTACTTTGCATAACAGCGTAATTAGGGCCTAATTGCCAGCTGGTCTGTTAAACCATAAATGAAAACAAACAGGGCTATAAACTAAATTATTAGAATGATATTGTGGCTTGGGGAGATACTGCACCAGGAGAGCTTGCTTTGAGGATCACACTGCAAACAGAGCAAACCAAATCAGAGCAGAGGTTGAGCATTCCCCCTTCTCCAATCCTCTTTCTCATGACCCTGGGGATCATTCAAACAGTTCTTCATCCTCTTCTTTCCCCTTCAGGTTATCAGTGCATCCTCTCTACAGGAGGACACCACACATGACAGCATCAGTTTTCAGTGTGAAGAGATGCAGTAAATGAAATCACAGGGAAAGACACAGATGCAGAGGAGGAATATGTATTTTTGTATCTTGACTTATTTCTTGAAGAGGGACTTGAGGCTGGGAGTGGCTCCGGGCCCAGAGTTTTCCTGGCAGCTTTAGGTTGTGCTAAAACATGATCCATCGTTACAGCTGATTTACATCTTCAGCTCAATTCATATTTCTGCCCTGCAGTTTTCTGCTGCTGCTGCTGCTCACTTCTGGGTGAAAAGCTGGAGTTACAGGAGCAGTCAGTGTACCCACAGAACATAGTGCTGGTAGCCCAAGGAGCAAGCTGAGCATCATCTCTAATGCTACCTTGTCTTGCCTACGTGCACAGGCAGGACACACTAGAGTGCTCTTAGAATGGGAACTTAGCCTCTGCTGTTAGCATAAATTCAGCTCTTTTGTAAATACACCTCAAAGCCTTCTCATATACTAAGTTTTTCCATTTCTACTTATTTCCCTCTTTCTCTGTTTTAAGGATGAACTTTCCTGAGTATTTCTGTTTGAAGCAATACAACTAGTCAAGAAGAAAAGCCTGTCCTGTCAGACAGCTGTTAAAAATGGACTTACTCAGGGCAATAACAAATTCAGGGCAAGAGCTGTTGAAAATGAAGTGTAAAACATCTGTTGAAATGTAAGAGCAGAGATAAAAGTTCACAGGTCACAGGTGTGCCCACAGATGTCCTATCTGCAACTCTCTGCTGATGTATTTTTACTTGGAAATGCTGTGAAAAGAGGGACAGGGAGAAGCCATAGAATCATAGAATGTCAGGGGCTGGAAGGGACCTCAAGAGACCATAGAATCATAGAATTATAGAATGGTAAGGTTGGAAGGGACCTCAAAGATCATCTAGTTCCAACCCCCTGCCATAGGCAGGGACACCTCCCGCTAGCACAGGTCACTCAAGGCCTCATCTTGTCCAGTCCCCCTGCCAGAGCAGAATCACTTAGAACAGATCACACAGGAATGCATCCAGACAGTTCTCGAATATCTCCAGAAAGGGAGACTCCGCAACCTCCCTGGACAGCCTGTTCCAGTGCTCTGTCACCCTCACAGGGAAAAAAAAAAGTCTTCCTCAGGTTCAGCTGGAACCTCCTATGCCTCAACTTCCATCCATTGCCAATCAGTGGATTAGAAATGCTCAGCAACATTAGCTAAATCTTTAACACACTCCCATTCTTCCCACAGCTCCACATTGGTTTTGACAAGATAACTTAGCCTCATTCTGCTCTGTGCTTCAACTAAGTAACAGAAACTCAAACAGGCAACGACCCAAGGGTCTGCAGGATCCTAGTGGGAGTTGGCTAACCTGATGTAATGGCAGTGGTCACAGTGGAGAGGATTTTCCAGCTCTGCAGCAGGGGATAGGATTACAGGGCAGTTGGCAGGGAATTGTTCTGCCAGGACACGTGTCAGGAACGGCTGACACGCCTGCCCAACACATGGCTTGTATTAGCGGCGCTAATCGAACTTCCCTTGATGCCATTAGCCACAAGGGCATGTTGAGGATCTGGCTTTGCCATTTCCTGAAGTCTCTACAACAATTAGGATAGCAATTGGATAGGAAAACAGATTCCAGCCATAGGGATTCAGTAGAAGCCCAGTTCTGGGCCCCCCAGTTCAACAGGGACATGGAACTGCTTGAGAGAGTCCAGTGCAGACTTGCAAAGATGACGAAGGGAATGGAAGATCTGGAAGATCTCTGTTACAAGGAGAGCCTGAGGGAGCTGGGGCTGTGCTGCTTGGAGGAGCCTGAGAGGTGACCTCAGCAATGGTTATAAAGATGTAAAGGTGAGTGCCAGGAGGCTGGAGCCAGGCTCTGCTGGGTTATGCCTGATACCAGGACAAGGGGCACTGGGTGGAAGCTGAGGCATAGGAAGTTTCATTTAAACATGAGGAGGAATTTTTGTTTTCCCCTGTGAGGGTGCCAGAACCCTGGAACAGGCTGCTCAGGGGGGTTGTGGAGTCTCCCTCTCTGGAGATATTCAAAAACTCCCTGGATGTGTTCCTGTGTGATCTAGTGTAGGTGATCCTGCTCTAGCAGGGGGATGGACTGGATTAGCTTTTGAGGTCCCTTCCAGCCCCTGCCATTCTGTAACTCTGTAATAAGGGAAAAGAAGTCAGGAATGTTTGAGGCCGCTCTGATGCCATCACTCTGCAGAGGGCTGTCCTTCAGTTCACGGCCACTGCATTCACTGAGCCTCTTTACTGCGATCATGTTTTGCATTTTTGCAGCACCTTTCACTGGAAAATTTCAAATCAAAGTTTCTGCACACTTGGTCAACTGATACATGGACAGGAGCTGGGCCTCTGACTGAATGTGGACCACTGAATGTGGCCCGCAGAGCATCCTATTGAGGGATCACTTTGTCTTTGCAGGAGAGTTCTTGTGCTGACTGTTCAGCACTGCACAGGAGCATTAAATAATGTTTTGGAAGGAGACATCAGCACTACTACATTTAGCTCATCACACTGAGGAGAGTTTTAGGTAATTCAGCCCAAGCTGGACTTCAGCCAGACTGTCTTGCTCTTCAGCCTGCAATGCTCTTCAGCCTACCCTGTTAGCACAGACGTGCAAATCTCCCGTTTCACATGCACCTCCAGCAACATGATGCCCAAATCCGCAGCCTGGGTGTTAACTCAGAGAGCTCCCTGCAAACCACCCTCATCCAGTGCCCACACGCAGTCTGCTGAGTGCTTCTCCATGGCATTACTCCTTCTCCTTCCCCTCCCCTGGCCAGGCTCTCAGCCTGAGACTGAAGACAAAACAAAATGCTTCTCTGCACACAGAAGTAATCCTCTCCTAACACCCCAAGCTCTTTTTAAAATTTTTTTCCCCTCTCCATAAATTTCCACAAGTCTCAGTGATTCCTGATCTGGGCTCCAGCAAGGAGCAGGAATGTGAGGACCCGATCGCCGCTGTGGAAATGATAGCAGGCAAAGCCCCGCTGGCTCGGGGAGAGGGTTGTTATTGCAGTGAGTTACGCCGTGCTAACAGAACCCACTTTGTCAGGCAGCCACAGGGCTGGCAGCCTCATCCCCCTCTTTGTCCTGTGCCAAGCCAAGGGGCAGCCCGCGGAGATAGGCCATTTGATTTACTTCACAGTTATTCCTTGCAGGATGAAGGAAAACTAGAGAAAGGAAATTAAAAGCAGACTTGGATCACTGAGTCAGCACAGACACACATGCTCGCTGCCTGCTGGGTCATTGGTTGGCACTGGCAGAGCTCCACTGGGTGGAAGTTTATAGACCGCATTATAAAGCCCTTTGCCTGGAGTGGTTATCACAAGAAAGGCAGGAGCAAATGAACCCAGGCAGGATAGGAAGAATGCTGTGAGGATTAAAGACCCCTTTGTGTCACCTTTTTAACTACTGCTTGTTATTTATAACAAAGGAAAATATCTGGGGCCAGAACCTGCTGTAAAGCACAGTAACTTCCTCAGCCTTCCCCTGCTACCTGCAAGTGTTAAACAAGCAGTTCCGCTCACCAGGCTACTTTGTGCACCAGCATCTTCTCAACTCTGCATTTCACATCCCCTCTGCTGGATGTGCTTCCCTGAAGCCTGGGTGAGAAGCATGGTCCATGGGAGGGTGTCTTGCCCTGCTGAAAGAATGGCAACCTTGTGGGCAAGGGATTCCACATGCAAACTGCTGTCTGGGGTCCAGCATGGGGAGCCAGCTGAACACCCTCCAGGGCAGCAAGGTTTAAGGACTCTGTTTTAAAGAACATTTTGTATGAGCAGAGTAGCAGGAGGAGGGAGGTGGTGGTAGATTATTTAATATATACCAAATGTACATCTGACAGAGCTATATCACCACTCCGCCTTCCCCGCAGTCCCCCTCCCATTTCTTTTTCCTTTTCCCCTTGAGCAACAGATCTTCCTGGAGCCAGTTAAACAGATTATTGAACAACTGGTACTTGCTGAGTTCTCCCTTTGCTTAGAGCTACATCCATCTGCCTGCTGATGATCTAATCTCCTTGTTTGCAGGACTTCCAGGAGGCAAAGTTTTCCTGCAGATCGATGCTCAGCGTACACGAGCCTTGTTGAGACCTATTTTGCTTAGCCCAGGGAGCATTCCCACATTTGTACTGGGCACTTTCTTAAGAGACATGTTGCCATTCACGTTTGTTTTCTGTTCTCTTTGGCTGCCTCTCGTTGCTTTCCTCCAGAGCTGCGCGTCAGCGGTTCTGGCAGAAGTGGATAACTAATGACTTTAGAAGGTCCTATTTCATGTAAAGTTTATCTCCTCCTGATTGACAGCTAAATGGACTCTTTCCAAAAGCTTCAGGTTAGTTTCCCTGGTTCCTGATGTCCTCCTATGTCAGACACAAGATTTATTCTCCTGCCAATACCCAGAAGGTTTGAATCACAGAATATGTCTGTCGTGCTTTGCATCTCTGTTGCCTTTGATGGGCATATGGGATGTTAAATGGAGAGTTTCTTCCTTGGGAAAAAAAAAAGGTGTGTGTGTGTGTGTGTGTCTTTATTTCAGCATGTTTACTCCTCACTCAAAGTGGCATCTGTGAGAGGGGGAAAAAAAGTGAAGGCGAAACGAAGCGAAAGAGAGATGTGGATAACTTGAATAAAATTAAAGGCAAAAGCATAAAGGATTAATAAATGTGAATGAAAAGAGGGAAGATAGTTGGAGCTCTTCAAAGATCTTGTGAAGGAACTGCAGCTTTCTAAGCTTGCTGATGAGAAGTGATTTAAAATCGTTGAGCAATCATAGAGTCATAGAATGGTAAGATTGGAAGAGACCTCAAAGATCACCCAGTTCCAACCCCCTGTCATAGGCAGGGACACCTCCCATTAGCACAGGTCACTCAAGGCCTCGTCCAACCTGGTCTTGAACATCTCCAGCGGGGTTATGGAGCAAAGAAGCACAGAATCTTTTATCACATTCTGCGCTTCTGTGCTCCACACTTCCCTGGGCAACCTGTGCCAGTGTCTCACCACCCTCACTGCAAACAACTTCCTCCTAACATCCAGTTTCAATCTCTGTTCTGCAAGTTCAAACCCATTGCCTCTTGTCCTGTCATTGCAATGTCTTGTCAATAGTCCCTCCCCAGCCTTCCTGTAGGCCCCTTTCAGATACTGTAAGGGAAGGAAAGCCACTGATCAGTTCAGGGAATACAGAAGAATATAGAGTGGAGGATCTATGTGATGGGAAACCTTTATGCCTGAGCTGATTCTGCTGCTGATTTCAGTTCCCAGGCTCTGGTCTGGTCTTTTTAAACTGCTCAGGTAGAAGAGAGGCAAGTACCAGAAGAGAGAATTCTGCATAATTTCAGCACATGGGGCTGCTCCCAGAGTGAGAGAACAATAGAAGAATAATTGAACAAGACATGTAAGTCCTCTTGTCATCATTCAGCCACTAGGAGCTTCACAGACAAGCAGCTACAGCCACAAACAGCCTAAAGACACTGAGAGTCATAGAATCACAGAATGCATAGGTTGGAAAGGACCTGAGAGATCATCTGCTCCAACCTCCCCACCATGGGCAGGGACATCTCTCAATTAGACTCAACTGCTCAAGGTTTCACCCAACCTGTCCTTGAACATCCTCAGGGAGGAGGCATCCCCATCTCCCTGGGCAGCCTGTTCCAGAGTCTCACCACTCCTATACTGAAGAACTTCTTCCTAACGTCCAGTCTAAACCTTCTCTCCCTCAGCTT
>VWZE01000938.1:589605-607619 GCA_013396675.1 Eubucco bourcierii
TTTTTTTTAAAATTAGTGTTGGTTTTTTTTTTTTTCTCTTCTTTAAAACCCAAGGTCCATATGCACAGTAACAGCAAACCTTTAAGAGTTACATTTCGCCCCAATCTTTTTCCCCCCTCTCCTGATGTAATTATGGTCTCATTAAGATTCCAATAAAAAAAAAAATAGTCAAGAAAACTGGGATTTCCCCCCTTCTTCTTCTTCTTCTTCTTCTTCTTCTTCATTTTTTATTTTTTTCTCAGAGAAAACAGAAGTGCCCACAGTGTCTCTCTACATGTTACGCTTTTAAAATATTTGCATTTGAAATTCCTCACTGCAAATAATTCCAAGCCAAATGTAAATATAACACTTAGATTACTCCCAGAAGAACATTCTTTTGACCATTAATCCCTCCAATTCGGAATCAAAATTTTTCCCTCTCTCTCTTTCTCCTTTTTTTCTTTTTTCTTTTCTTTATTTTTCTTTTTTTTCCTTTCTTTTCTTTTCACCCTAAGACTACAACTTCATTGTATTGACAGGATCCTGCAATGTGACAGGCAATGCCTGCTAGAAATAATAATAATAATAAAAAAATATATACATCTTAGAATCCACTGGAGTATACTTAGTCTCCTCTGCTTGCTTTTTGTCAACCTCTCTGTCAACTCTTGCTGCTCTTACACAACCCATGGGGGAAGAGGTCTGTTTGTTATGACAGAATGACTGGGATGAGGTTCTTGGCAGGATGCTGAGTGGATTATGAGCTTCCAGGCCTGAGAGACAAGGTGCATTAAAATGCTGAGTTTCTAGCAGGAAAGCAGAGCACAGCCCAGAGCTATAACCAGGTAGGAAGGTTCTTCACTCCTCACCTACATTGCCCTGGAATGGAGATGTAAGACATGAGAGGAGCCGTTTCAAACCTATTGTCCCTTGTCCTGGCATTGCAAGACCTTGTCAGTAGTCCCTCCCCAGCCTTCCTGTAGCCCACTTCAGATACTGGAAGGCTACTCTAAGGTCTCCTGGAAGCCTTCTCTTCTCTAGGCTGCAGAGCCCCAACTCTCTCAGCCTGTCCTCACAGCAGAGCTGCTGCAGCCCTCTCAGCATCTTTGTGGCTTCCTCTAGACCTGCTCCAACACTTCCATGTCCTTCCTGTGCTGAGGGCTCCAGAACTGCACACAGGACTCCAGGTGGGGTCTGAGGAGATCAGAGCAAAGGGGCAGAATCCCCTCCCTTGCCCTACTGCCCACACTGCTCTTGCTGCAGCCCAGCACACAGTTGCTGTCTGGGCTGCACTCACACTGCGGGCTCATCTTGAGCTTTTCATCACCCCAGACCCACAGGTCTTTTTCCTCAGGGCTGTTCTCAGCCATTCCCCACCCAGGCTGTTTTGTGCTTGGAAAAGAACAACTAGGCTGGAGCCCACTGTGGGCTCCTTTAAGCCACAACTCCCAGTGGATGCAAGAAAGAACACAAGCACCATGGGGCAACTGCAGAGCAACTATATTTCCTTGAATATCTTTCTGGCACAGCAGATGGGGAATGAGATTTTGTTTGTTCTACTCCTCAGGAAAGTTGTTTGACCCTCAATCTGGAGCTGTCTCAGCTGTGCTAAGACAGTCAGTCAGCAAACTGGGGCACACTCTCCCACCCAAGCCACGGCGATGCCGAGGGGGCTTGGCTGCTGAATTCTAATCTGAGCCTCTTACCGAGAGAGAGAAATGAAAGATCTGGTCCAGAGCCTTCTACCCAAAGGTGTTTATTAATATTTGTGTAGTGTTTTGGTCAGAGCCCTGTCCAGAGGGGGATTTGAATATTTGAACAGAGCACTCACCCAAACAGCAGCTGGCTCCTATAGCCAGCAGCCTCCGAGCCCTGCAGACAATGCACTTCTATGCTGCGCTGCCATGCATTTGCAGCCTTTCCTCTTCCAGCCTCCCCCTCCTCTCCCACCCCTCAGGAAGATGGTTTATGAACTGTGTACAAATGTTTTCATTCAATGGGAGGAATGTTGTTTTTCCTAAAATCAGGAATCAGGACTGGGGCTCATTTCAGGAATTAAGGTGTTAAGCCTCAGGAATCCGGCTGCGAAGACACCCAGCATCCAAGGTAGAGAAATGCCAGCAGGCAGGAATCTGGGTGAGGAGACTGTGCAATGTTAATTGGTTGTGTTGTGTTGTTTGGTTTTGTTTGGTTTTGTTTTGGGTTTTTTTTTTTTTAAAGATAGGTTTGTCCTGGTTAGTGGAAGGCATTTTGTGCACTCTCCTTGAAGCAGCACTTGGAATAAGGGCCCTGGGGGAGGAGGGGAAAGGTTTCTTTCCAGATCTTGTATTCGTTGGAAGCAACCAGGTTGTATCATTCTGCTTTATCCATGTTTTGTTTTTTTTTTTTTTTTTGCCTTGTGGGAATTGAGTGTGGTGGTGTTGGCACACAGCTGCCTCCCACCTCTGTGCCTGGGGTGGAATGCAGGGAGCACAGACAGATCATCCCAGGAATGCAGTGGGTGTTTCCTTGAGTCTTGTTTCTATGTTTTAATTGCTTTAAAAATAATAGCAATTGTGATTTGGGGGAAAAAAAAAAAGAAAAGAAAAAAAGAAAAAAACAAGAAAGAATATAAAAGCTGTGAAGTGAAGGGGAAATTAATTTGTAAGACAATGGAGCAGATTGCATTGCCTTGAGCCAGGCAAAGTGAGACCTGGAGCAGTTTCCTGCATCTCCCCTGCTCTGCGTTTGGCCTGATGTGTATCTATGTCCCAAGTGAACCTCCACAGCCCTGCTGACAAAGTCCTAACCTGCAGCTCCCACTCTTGCCCTGAGTGTGGACCACTCCAGGACAGGCTGTTGCATCCTCAGCCTGTAGTTTGAGGCTGACATGGCATTTCTAACACACTTCAGCCCTGAACCCATCCACAACTTCCTCTGCCCAGGGACTTCCATGAATAGAAGCTGCCAGTCAGGATTTTAATCTCTCCATCTATGATGCGTTTTGCATGAAGACGTAAAACCAGAACAAACATCTTTAAGAGCATTCTTCCTGTTTGTTTGTTTTTCTTTTGGGTCTCTGCTGTACCACAAACTCTTCATTAAATGGATGCCAGAATACAAACACTCAGCTGAGCTCAGGAGCACAATTTAAATCCATTTCAAAACGCATCCAAGGCAGCATTGCTCCATCAGACCAGAACTTCTCTGGTATGTGGCTCAGTCAGGGTTTTAGGCAGTTTGCTTCTCCATGAAAAGGAAATGTATCAGCCTCTGTCCTTGACATGAGGGGGGACAGGATCTCAGGAGACTCCTTGAACTGGAGAGAAATCAAAGCCCCATGATTGGCATCTTATTTGGAGACATTAATTTCTGCACCGCATTTCAGATACAATTGCAACACTTGCCATGGAAAGCTGCTTGGGAAAGATAAACTTCACAGTTTCCCCATCACTACAGAATGTATTTAATTACTGTCAGCAGCAGAGATTACCTCTGCACACAGAGTTTGAAACATTCTCTCCAGCTTTAACCTCCCATCCCCAGTTGGAGCTTTGCCTTTACCCCACCACCCATGCAGCTGGGCCATCTGCTCAACTGATCCTTTTCCTTTGCTTGATGGATTTTGCTCTGGCTCCCTAGCAGCTGCACTCAGATTACATCTAAGGGTGGCATGGTCAAATTTGCTCTGTAGGTTTCTTCAAGTGATCTGCAAAGGGGGAGAGGATTGGTAAGAATGAAATGAAATGAAGAAAAGTAGAACTTAAGGCACCCACCAAGCAAAAGCTTTGTGAGCATCAGGGTTTGTGTAGCACAAAGAACAGCTTGAAAACAGAGAGAGTAGAAACCACTCATCACTGACTGCAAGGACAGTTGTGGGATAACCTTATCCAGCACCATATTACGAGGACCACTTGTCCCAGCCCAACACTGAACACAGCACATGTGCTATGCTTGAAGTACGTTCAGAATCCCAGCAAGTGGTCTTGCTTGAAATAAAGCAGGTGCATGAACACTTTGTTGGAGCAAGGTCACCAGATTAACCTCTGAAGGCATCATCAAAGCCTTCCCTGCTGTCTGGAGGAGCCTGGCTCTAGATGTCAATCAGTGGAACAAAGATAATTGACTACAAAAATGTAACTTGCTGTGGTCAGACCACCTCCCTGTCTGGAGCAGTGCACTTCTGTAGTAGCAAAACCTTGATGGTTCTTGAATATCTCCAGAGAGAGAGATTCCACAACCTCATTGGGCAGCCTGCTCCAGTGCTCTGTCACCCTCGCAGGGAAAAAAATCCTTTCTCAGGTTCACAGGGAACCTCCTATGCCTCAACTTCCACCCACTGCCCCTTATCCTGTCACTGGGCATCACCCAGCAGAGCCTGGCTCCAGCCTCCTGGCACCCACCTTTACGTATTTCTAAAAATGAATGAGGTCACCTCTTAGTCTGCTCCTCTCCAAGCTAAAAAGCCTCAGCTCCCTCAGGTTCTCCTCACATGGAAGATGTGGAGTCTTCCTCTCTGGAGAGATTCAAAACCTGCCTGCATGTGTTCCTGTGTGATCTGCTCTAGGTGATCCTGCTCTCACAGGGAGGGTGGACAAGATGATCTTTTGAGGTCACTTCCAGTCCCTGATATTCCATGATTCTATGATTTGCATCCTGAACCCTTAGAGTTTGTTGCCAAAATGTTCCCTTTTGAAATAATTTTGAAGTGGGGGCTGTGAGGAATGGTTGGAGCCTGGAGTACTGCCAGTAGCCAAGCCTTGGTCAGGCAGAGAATCTGCTTTGCAGGTGGCAGGAGTGTGGACTGTGGGTCTGGCTTTTGACTGACACGGAGAGCTGGAAGCCTGAGGTGTCAGCCAGACCTTCCAGGTTGTCTTCCACAGCTCTGCATTGTTAGCAGCAAGAAGAGGGCAATGAAACTTTAAGGACCAGGATTCCTCTGGGGGTAAGAAGGGAGAGAGCTTACTACTTCCACCATCACCCCAAGCCAAGGCTGGTGGACAGAAGGAGGCTCCTCCCTAGGGAAGCACAGACTGTAAATCCAGCCTGTTTCCAGAGTTTACTCAACAGTGCAAACAAAAATAAACGGGTGTCAGCTCGCCTGCTTAAAGAGGCCATGAAAGGTGACACTGTGTCACTAATCCCTTGTTGCCATTCATTAAATACATCCTCTAGGCTGTTAATCTTCACACCTTCCTTTGGGGGCCACCAGGCAACAAGCTGGGAGGTCTTGACCATGGCAGAGGATGGCAAGAGATGCCGAAGGTCAGCCTGAATAAGCAAAACCAAGAGCACTGGAATTGTAACAAGAGCATGTGTGAAGAATGCATGCTAAATATGATCAAATTAGCTGTGTTATGAGAAGCAACCAGCAGCCCAGCAAAGGTGACAGAGGATACCCCAGAATGCCCAGAGAAACTTGATAAGCCCAGTTTGCCACTGCCTCCCAGATGTGGTGTTTCAATCAAAGCATCCTTGGCCATGCTGGGGACAACAGCACAGGTGGGGAGATGTTTGGGGCTACTGTGAGTCACTTTCGTGATGAGAGTGACCTCTTTGGTTAGCCTGCAAAAGAAACCATTCAAAGAACAGAAGGAAAGGTGGATTGGTCTCCCATGGGAAGCAGAGCAGCTGGAGGAAGGACTGGCATTGCAGGCTGAATCCCAGACAGCCCTGCACATGCAGAACAGGCTGCCCCAGGGTGATAGGGCAAGAGGGGGCAGAGGGACTCCATATGCCCTTCAAGGGCAGGACAAAGAAACTCTTCATCTTCCCTGAGGTTACATTTTGGTCAGAATTGGTCTCATGTGTCTAGTCCTTTCCAGAGTTTATCTCTTGGTAGACTGCAGAGTTACAGGGATGCTGAAGGGAATGGAACAGTTCTGTTAGGAGGAGAGCCTCAGGGAGCTGGGGTTGTGCTGCTGGGAAAGGAGGAGACTGAGAGGTGAGCTCATGAGTGTTTATAAATATGTAAAGGTAAGTGCCAGGAGGCTGGAGCCAGGCTCTGCTGGGTGATGCCCAATGACAGGACAAGGGGCACTGGGTGGAAGCTGAGACATAGAAAGTTTCATTTAAACATGAGGAGGGATTTTTTTTCCCCTGTGAGGGTGACAAAACCCTGGAACAGGCTGCCCAGGGGGGTTGTGGAGTCTCCCTCTCTGGAGATATTTAAAACCTGCTTGGATGTGTTCCTTTGTGATGTGGTATAGGCAGGGGGTTGGACTGGATGAGTTTTTGAGGTCCCTTCCAGCCCCTGCCATTCTGTGATTCTGTGATCTTTCTTATTTATATCACACCAGAAATGCCATAGAAGGATCACAACCCATGGCATCCAAACAAGTAAGATCTGATAGCAAGGCAACCTGGGATGGGTCAGGTCAGACTGGGTAGACTGCTGACATTCACAGGTCAGGCAGGATTAGAAAAGGTTATGGTGTGTGTTATGCAGTGAGATGCTCCATAACACTGCTCTGAGCAGCTGTCTTCTTTTTGCAGATGTGTGAAGCCATGGCTGGTTGCCTGTGCTGTTTTCTAGCTTACCAGCTCATCCATCCACACAAACATGCTCTACATGTCCACTGCAAATGTGTGTTCTTCTGGCATGAGTTAATCTGGATTATGTAAAGGCAACAAACCAACAGAAAGTGGGATTTGGGAGCCTGGCTGCTGTGGTGACCAGTCCACGTCCTGCACTGAGCTCTCAGCAATGTGCTGCATCTCGGGCAGGATCAAACAGGTTTTATTCAAGCATCAGCTTGTCAGCCTTGTTCTCCCTCTTGACCTGTACTAGAGTATAGATCTCTGGGTATTTATTTGGCTTATTCATGGAAAGGAGGATTTTGGGACTACAAAGACTACTACTTTGGAACTGTTGGAGTGGGTCCAGAGGAGACCATGAAGATGCTTAGAGGGCCGCAGCAGCCTGAGGACAGGCTGAGAGAGTTGGGGCTCTGCAGCCTGGAGAAAAGAAGGCGTCCAGGAGACCTTAGAGTAGCCTTCCAGGATCTGAAGGGGGATACAGGAAGGCTGGGGAGGGACTATTGACAAGGTCTTGCAATGACAGGACAAAGGGCAATGGGTTTGAAGTGGCAGAGGGGAGATTGAAACTGGATGTTAGGAGGAAGCTGTTTGCCGTGAGGGTGGTGAGACACTGGCACAGGTTGCCCAGGGAGGTTGTGGAGCACAGAAGCACAGAATGTGATCTTTGATCTCATTCTGTGCTTCTGTGCTCCACAACACCTCTGGAGGTGTTCAAGGCCAGATTGGATGAGGTCTCGAGCAACGTGTTCTAGTGGGAGGTGTCCCTGCCTATGGCAAGGGATTGGAACTGGCTGAGCTTTGAGGTCCCTTCCAACCTTACTATTCTATGATTCTATGATTCTATATCCACCTATTATTCACTGGGTTTCTGTGCTACTGTTGAAAAGCAACAGCTTTTTAGTATGCAAAACACTGCCCTTGTCTGGAAATGAGAGCTCACTACCAAAGCCACTGAGAATCAGAAGGACACCTGGCAAGAGAGAAATAATTCAGCCTGTCCTGTCAGCCCAGCCACAAGCCTGTGCATATTTCCCCATTTTTCCTTAGGTACACCAAAGTGTCAGGCTGACTTTGTTGGGTGAGAGACAGATGAACAAACTCCTGACTCCCTGCCCCTTCATGTCCCATGGAATTACTCTCCTCTGAAAGAGCTGCCAGAGTATCCTTGAACAAAAAAAGGAAGTCTCTCATTTGGCTCAAAATGATGATAGCCAAACCCAGAATTGGCACAGAGGAAAAACACACTTCTTCTTTTTTTTTTTTTTTTTTTTTTTTTTTCACATTCAACTGACAGGAAATAAGATATTTAGAGGAATTAGATAATGGAGATCAAGCTGCATGAGGGGGAGATGGACAGGGAGGCCACTGCAGCTGTGATGAAAGATGGGGAACTCTGCCTGCAGCCTTCAGCATCATTTCAACATGGTAATGAAAAGAGCATCTCCCCCTCCCTTTCCTCAGAGCAGGAGGCAGAGCTGGGATGCAGACCCCACAAGCCATCTTTTCAATGCAGGAACTGCCTTTCCAGAGGAGAATGGAGCTGTGAATTTTGGCAGGCCAGGCTATGTTTGCCACCAAAATGTATCTGTGTTCATTTTATAGCAAAACCCCAGCACAGAAACCAAGGATCCTGTTGCATGAAGGCCTATTTATTATTTATCTTTGCTAAGAACATATGGTTCCACTTTCTTCAGCTGTTGGTCTCCAGGGTTAATGACATCTGACCATATGGCCCAGAGCAAAGAGTGATGGGACCAATGTGCAGGACAATTAATCTGGGAGGAAAAAAAAAAAAAAAAAAGAGAGAGGGAAAAAAGAAAAAAACAAAAACCCAAACCCAAACAACAAAACACACTGAAATGCTCCCCTTTGGACATAAAATATCAGATCCTTGGGCTGACATCTAGACAGATGCTGTTACCATCTGGGAAGATGTTAAGTGTAAGCTTCCCTCCCTCTGCCTTTTTACATTTCAATGTTCCAAATGTAAATATTATACATAAAAACACTTATAAATGATACTGTCTTCTTTTTTTTTTTTTTTTTTACCCTGCTGAGGCCATGGTTGTCTCCACACCACTTCCATCTCAGCTTTTAAAGGTTTTCCCAGTGACATACTCCCAATGTGTCCAGTGACAAATGATGTAACGTGTTATTGGCCCAGTGGTGCTGTTTCAGGGCAGCCCTGGCTTTCATTAAAGCTAGCACGCAACTTTCCTCTCTACCTAGCTCTGCAGAACGGCAACACCTCCCCACACACCAAGTGATGTGAAGTCACTCGGAGCTATCAGCAAACAGCCAGCATCGCCGTTCCTAGCATCCTCGGCTCGTGTGCCCTCTCTGGAGACTTTAGCAGGGCAATAGGCACCCCGGGGAGATGTTTCACAAAGCAGCACAAGCCACACCGGGTAGAGGCTAAGCTGGAAGTCCTGAGGGGCTTGGGGGTGGGGGGAATATATGCAGGTCAGACCTACAGCCCTGGACTTGTCTTTTGCTCTCTGTTTCCACGAATCTGGTTTGTTAAACATGTTGGTGGATTTATTGCATGAGCCATAAGCAGCATGGCTGTGTGCAAGCTGGTTTGCTCTGCAAAACCAAGCCTCCACCCTGCAGATGCTTTGGTTGCTGCTCCTTTTTAAGTGTGTAGGACTGACTCTGCCAGAAAGGGTTGTTTTAGTGGAGTCACTTAAAGGAAAGCTTTTCTTTACCAGAATCTGGCCATACTTTTATACTCCTGACACTAAGGGCAGATAGAGTTTTGCTGAAAGAAGAGTGCTGCTTTTTTTTGGGTTTTTTTTTTTTTTTTGAGGCTTGCTTATTTTGTTTGGGGCACTAATATAAACTGTGCTAGCAAATCCTTTCTCCTGTAGGCAAAGGTTAAGTAGTCCATTGATTTAATTGGCTTAAAGTTAAGTAGGTGTCTACAAGATTAGAGCCTGAGAGCAGACCTTCCTTTCAAGCTGGCTTCCTTCTTCCTCTGACATCATAAAAACGCTGTGTGATTTTCTTTCCTCAGCTTTGAAACTTTCAACATTATCTTCTGCCAGCATCTCAGGATGTTGGCAGAAAGATGCAAAAGCAGTGGTTCCACAAGAGTTTTCAGCTCACTCTTGCTTATACAGCTCCACTGACTCTTTGCAAACAGCAAGTCACATTTGTCCTGCAGCAGGACCACATCTGAGTGAACACAAGGAGAAGCTCAAATCACTGCTCTGGTATTTTAAAGACCAACATTCTAATGAGGTTTTTCAAACACATCATTTTGGTGCTGTTTGTGCAGATTATACAGTATGGGTAGTGGGGGAGCTCTGGGAAAATACAAGACAAGTCACGAGGTGGAGAGTGTCACAGGCATCTTTCTGGAGGAATGTTCACCATCCCATGATTTTCAAGTGGTGGACACTGCATCACAGAATTAACCAGGTTGGAAAAGACCTTCAAGATCATTCAGTCCAACCCAAGGTTTGATTAAGCCTTTACTGGAAATATCTTCCTAGCTCAGTGAGTTCCTCCATGAGATGATCACACATCTCCCTGACCCAGAAGATCATCAACTCCAACCTAAGGTTTGATTAAGCCTTTACTGTAAGTAGCTTCCCAGCCCAGTGAGTTCCTCCATGTGATGATCACACATCTCTCTGACCCAGAAGATCACTGATTCCAACCCAAGATTTGATTTAGCCTTTACTGTAAGTAGCTTCCCAGCCCAGTGAGTTCCTCCATGTGATGATCAAACATCTCCCTGACCCAGAAGATCACTGATTCCAACCCAAGATTTGATTTAGCCTTTACTGTAAGTAGCTTCTCAGCTCAGTGAGTTCCTCCATGTGATGACCACCCATCTCCCTGACCCAGAGGATCATTGAGTCCAACCCAAGATTTGATTTAGCCTTTACTGTAGGTAGCTTCCCAGCCCAGTGAGTTCCTCCATGTGATGATCAACCATCTCCCTGACCCAGTGAGGTTAGGAGTGTCTGTAGCAAGTGAAGAAAGACAGCACTTTACTGCTGGGAAGCACAAAAGGTTGAAGCAGTAACCTGAGCCTAAAAGATGAGATCAAAAAGACTTCAAAGGGTTTTCAAGTCTCTCTTCCCAACTGGAGTCTGTGCCTCACCACTGCCAGAATCAAAACCCTACTGCTCATGGCATAGAGAGAGTCATCTCAAAATACAGGGAGCCAGTAGCTTGAAGGCATCTGCTTCAAGTTGGAAGCAAATTCTTTTACAAACCTCCCCCTTTCTTACTATTTTTGGTTGTTTCTTAGTACTCTAGAAGCTTGCTGGATTAGAAATGCTTGTTACATATGCTTGTAATGCATACCTGTCTCTCCAGGGCATATAGAATATTAATAGATTAGATTATATGATTAAATGTTTATTGAAGACATCTTAGTAACGTTTAATTTTCCACTGCAGCATGCCTGACAGAAGTTTAGTATTACTTTGGTGCTTCAAAATTCCACCCATGTTCTTCAGCATCCTGTTTAGGGTAGAAATACTGTATGGAGAAATAGGTAGCTGGTGGTGTCCTCCTCCCTACAGTCAGCAACTCTCTCTACAAAGACAGTGCTGAGGTCTCTTCACCAGGGTGAAGAAGATGCTGCCAGAGCACAGTACTGTTTCCAGCTGAAAAGAGGCCACTTCAGCTCATCTATTTATGCTACAAACTCTTCAGGATGGGATCAGGGTTCCCTTTCTGTTTTCACAGCATATGGCAGAACAAAATTCTGTTAGTAACTCTCCCTTAAGTGCTTCCAGTAAATAGAATAAATGAAAAGACAGAAGGGAGAGATCTGGAAGGAAACTTAGATTAGGTTTTAGATAGATTTTAGATGTTAAAGATATAGATGAATGGATGCTACAAAGAAAATCAGGTTCTTGACTCCTATGAGCCAGTTTTCGTGGGATGCTTTTCAAATGCCGCTGAGAATAACTCTTTACCTCCAGATGTTTGAGGATCTCTTGTGAATTTGTCCCTTATTTTCTGCTGCAACAGTCCCAGTGTTATGAAACATGCAAGAAGGCTTCACATGTTTAGATTGAGGAAGAGGAGGCTGAGGGCAGACCTCGTTGCTGTGTACAACTACCTGAAGGGACACTGTGGAGAGGCTGCTGCTGGGCTCTGCTCACAGGTAACTGGAGACAGAACAAGGTGAAATGGCCTCAAACTGAGGCTGGGGAGGTTTAGATTGGACATCAGGAAAAGGTTTTCCACAGAGAGAGTGATCAGGGACTGGAATGAGCTGCCCAGGGAGGTGGTGGAGTCGCCCAGCCCTGGATGTGTTTCAGGGTGGTTTGGATGTGGTGCTTAGGGCTATGGTTTAACATGAATCTTGTAGAGCAGGGTTCTAGGTAGGACTTGGGGTCCTGAGGGGCATTGCCAGCCTGGGTGCTTCTGTGATTCTGTAAAATCAAGTGGTAATTGCTGCGTGCACACTTGAGAGCTTCGAAAACATTGCTCCTGATACAGCTTGCTGAGTTAGATGGTGAAAACCTTTCCTCCCTCACATGTCTCAGTGCTCTCTGCCACCTCTGGCTGCTTTTCCTACCCTCAGCTGCAGTGCAGTGAGTTGATGCAAAGTGCAGACTGTGCTACAGGTAGATGCCTGCTCGACAGAGAAAACAGCCTCGAAGCTGCCAGCGCTTTGGGAGCGGCGAGTCACGTACATTGGGACTGCAGTGCCAAGAAGAATTAGAGCTTTAATTTAAAACTGCAGATCCCTTTAATGAAGAAATTACCCATTAAACAAGAGAGTGCCACGCAAAGCCCTGGTGGAATGAGGGTTGGATGTTTGTGTAAACAGACTGAGGCTGAGCAAGGGAACATCTGTAGGTTCCAGCTGATGTCTGTGGGTGCCTGATGGAGATGCAGGTTGTTTTTTTTTTTTAAATTTTATTTTTAAATTTTCTTTTCTCTTCTTCCAACTGGTACTTTGAACAGGTCTGCTAATTGCTTATCTCATTTTTCTAATCTGATTACCTCCGGCTTCAAACCCATCCAGAGTTTGCCTCTTGTGTGTGTTTACTAAAAGTGTTTTGAACTGTGAAAGGCCTGCAAAGTGCATACCCCTTACAGGAGACAGGTTAGGGAAGGGAGGAAAAAAAAAAAGAAATAGAAAGAATAAATAGCTCCAGGGTTTGTCTTTTACCTGTTTCCTCGACTGATTATCTCAGAACAATCAGACTTCGTAGTGCTTTCTTTGGAGCTGGCTTTGCAGTTACAGAGTTGCCAGAGAATGCAGATGGAAAATGGCAGCGTGTTGAAGCAGGCAGCCACTGCTCCAGACAGCTGAGGAGCTCTGCAACATGATTTCCCCACCTGGGAAGGTAAGGGGATTAAAAAGAAATAAAATAAAAATAATAAGAATAAAAATATAAAAATATAACAACAACAATGTAGTAAAAACAATAACAACAATAATAATAAAAACCAAAATATTAATAATAACAATAATAGTAACAATAGTAATAATAGCAATAATAACAATAGTAATAATAATGATGATTATGATTATAATAATGATAATGAAAATAATTAAAATAATATTAATAACAATAACAATAACAATAACAACAATAAAAATAAAAATAAAAATAACAACAACAACAACAACAATAACAACAACAACAACAACAATAACAACAACAACAACAACAATAATAATAATAATAATAAAGGCATTTGACTCTGTCCCACATGACATAGAATCATAGACTCATAGAATGGTAAGGTTGGAAGGGACTTCAAGGATCATCCAGTTCCAACCCCCTGCCATAGGCAGGGACACCTCCCACTAGCACAGGTCACTCAGGACCTCATCCAATCTGACCTTGAACACCTCCAAGGAGGGAGCAGCCCCAACCTCCCTGGGCANAATAATAATAACAATGACAACAATAACAATAATAAGTAAGTAAAACATTTGACTCTGTCCCACATGACATCCTGGTCACCAAACTGGAAAAATATGGATTTGATGGGTGGAGCACTGCTGGGTAAGGAATTGGCTGGATGGTAGCACGCAGAGAGTGGTGATCAAGGGCACAATGCCCACCTGGAGACCAGTACAATTCCAACCCAGTTCAAACCCATTGCCCCTCATCCTGCCACTGCAAGACCTTGTCAATAGTCCCTCCCCAGCCCTCGTGTAGGCCCCCTTCAGATCCTGGAAGGCTACTCCAAGGTCTCCTGGAAGCCTTCTCTTCTGCAGGTTGCAGAGCCCCAACTCTCTCAGCCTGTCCTCAGAGTAGAGCTGCTGCAGCCCTCTGAGCATCTTGGTGGCCTCCTCTGGACCTGTTCCAACAGTTCCATGTCCTGTTCAATGTTTGGTGGTGTTTCTTTTTTATTTATTTATTTATTTTTCTTTGTTGTTGTTGTTTTGGTTGTTTTAATGGTGTCTTTTTTGTTTGTTTTGTTTGTTTGTTTGTTTGTTTGTTTATTTATTTATTACATTTTGTTTCATTCCATTTCATTTCCTGACATGAGATGAGACAATTTTGGCAGCCCCAAGTTTGGTTCACAGGTTGAGGAAAACCCAGCCAAAGTTATGACTCCTCAGTTACTCCAGAATGAAATTTGATTTTATCCTTTAGTGACTCCATATTTCTTCCTTAACGTGAGCAGCAGCCAACAGCCAGCAGCCATTCTCCCGTACTAGAGATGGATAAGTTGGAATATGTTTGGGTTGCCTTTGGAGCAGACGTTTGAAGCACTGAGGAAGAAGTGAACTTAAATGCTCTTTGTGTTTATTTGACTTAAACAGGTCCACTTTGTCTGCATCAGCTTAGTGGTGCTAGGGAGGGGAGGGGAACTGGGAAGCCCTGAGCCAAGCCAAGTCTGCCTGACGGAGTGATTTGTGTGACAGGCAGTCGCTGGATCAGACAAAATAAATTAACAGAAATTTAATTAGCTTCTATCATTTCTGTCAAAGCTGACAACTCAAACATAGAGAAAAGCTTCTCCCTGGGGAGCAGGGTTTGACTCTTTTTACTCTTTTGTTTTGGTTTGTTTGTTTTTAGCTCTCTGTTGGAGAGAGAACCTGAAGTGGAATAGGTTTTATAGGTTTTACGTGGCCTAGTGCTTTCTGTGCTGGGAGAGGGTTCAAGAGTGAAGCCATAAATGAATTTAATTTCCTTCTCTCCCTTTAGGTCTGTGGATATTGACCCTCTGATTATTTACCTTCTTCTTGACAGGTTTTTTAGCTGCCTAAACCACTTTTCTGTAAGCCCCACTGGATCCTTGACATAGCTTTACCTATCACAGAACATCCTTTCAAAGCATAATGCCTTGGTTCTGGTCTAAGTACATATGTGTGTGGGCATCTATCTATTAAAGTGTTCTCAAGAGGTGCACAAAACAACTCAAATGAATTTAGCATGGCCATGAAGAATTCCTCTCAGAAAAAAAAACCAAGAAAACAAACAAAAAACCTACCCCAACCCCCCAAATAAAAACAACAACAAAAAAAAAACCAACCAAAGAACAAAACAAAACCAAAACCAAACCACAAACAAACAAACACAAAAAAAGGGGAAAAAAAAGCCAAACTATCACTCGTGTCTGGAATTTATTAGCAGACATCAGGAAGAGTTCTACATGTTTCAGTATCTTAAGGGGGGCTACGAGAAAGCTGGCAAGGTAGTGAAACCAGTAGGTGGAATGGAACAAACTAGAAATGGGTAGATTCAGGCTGGAGGTTAGGAAGAAGTTCTTCAGCATGAGGGTGGTGAGAGCCTGGAACCGGTTGCCCAGGGAGGTGGTGGAAGCCTCATCCTTTGAGGTGTTTAAGGCCAGGCTGGATGAGGCTGTGGCCAGCCTGATTTAGTGTGAGGTGTCCCTGGGCATGGCAGGGGGTTTGGAACTGGATGATCCTTGTGATCCCTTCCAACCCTGACTGATTCTATGATTCTATATTTCAGCCTTTCGCTTTAAAATCCACTTCTTGCATGTGCCAAGCTCAGGTCAGACTGTAACTGTAATGACAACAGCTATGTGGATGTGACAAACAGTGCAGTGTCAGCTCCATGTCCCAGAACCTGCTAGACCATGTCCCAGAATCCATCCCTACACTGCTAGGGCTGTCTTGCAGTGAAGATATCTGTACCTTGCCCTGTAACTTTGACTGGCACTGTCAAAGAGCAGAGGGAGCTGTTATGGTTGGAGTAACTGCTCACTGGATGTTAGTTTAGTAATGATTTGGGCTTCTGAAAGCAGCTACTAATTGCTTTAATTAAGCAATTATCCATAAGATCAAATAAATAGCAAATAATAAATCGCACCTCTTCAGAGTACAACACGTTTCACTGAGATAAGCATCTGCTGTGAAACATAATTGAGCTCCATTGTTATTAGGAGGTTTAACTGATGACTTGGTGCTTACAAATCATGGAGCCCTGAACTGTGCAAGGCACAGGAGATGCAGGCTCCTTTCTCAGCTAAAGCAAGAAGTCAGATGAAAGCCTCGTTTCATTCCTTGCTTTTACAATGAAAATCCTGCCTTTGCTTTTCATCTCTCAGGCAGGACAATCCTTCATGTCATAGGGGAAGGTCTGTCCCCTAGTGCTGCCCCTGAGTGGGAGATAGAATCATAGAATGGTAAGATCCCAATGTATGTGACTCGATGCTCCCAAAGTGCTGGCAGCTTCAAGGAGAGCTTAGAGTAACCTTCCAGTACCTGAAGTGGGCTACAGGAAGGCTGGAGAGGGACTATTGACAAGGGCTTGCAATGACAGGACAAGGGGCAATGGGTTTGAACTGGTAGAGGGAAGACTTAGACTGGATGTTAGGAGGAAGTTGTTTGCAGCGAGGGTGGTGAGACACTGGCACAGGTTGCCCAGGGAGGTTGTGGCTGCTCCCTCCCTGGAGGTGTTCAAGGTCAGGTCGTAGGAGGCCTTGAGTGAGCTGTGCTAGTGGGAGGTGTCCCTGCCTATGGCAGGGGGTTGGAACCAGGTGATCCTTGAGATCCCTTCCAACCTTACTATTCTATGATTCTATAATTATTATTCTATATTAAAGCTTAATGTAATTAATTCGATGCATCTTATTCAATAACCAGAAATCAATGAGCCCCAAGTGTTCCTTATACCCCAGTGCTGGATGCATTTCTGGGGCTGAGCCAGCAGCTACCCAATCCAATCAGGAAAGGCACAAAGGAGACCCTTTCCAAGTCAGTAACCAAGCAGTGATTTGTGACATGTCAGGAATATTTAGGGAAAAATAATGATGCCAGCGACCCTAGAGAAGGGAAATCCATCTTTGGTTGGGAAGAGGTAAATAACTCTTGGAAACCTAACACATTTCACCCTCCCCCCCTTGGTTTCAAAGAGGTGCAGTCCATTCCAAGATGGAAGATTAGTAGCATGCAAGCAAAAGAATGTCACATGAAAAAAAAATAAAAAAAAAAAAAAAGGGAACAGATTACCAGAAGCAAAAATGATACTAAAGCTAAGCACTGAACCACTTTGTCCTCAGAGAACTACTGAATGAACATTTACTTAGCAATTAGGTTTTAATGGCAAAACTTTCAAGGCAGTGCTGGGCACAAAGTCAAAATCTACATCTTAAGGAGATATTTTAAGTACCCTACAATGCACAGGAGCCTGAATGGTTTTTCTTTCACCCTAACACAGCATTTTGTCTTCCTGCAAATGTCCATAGATGGAAAGAGATAAATGCAGAAGTCATTAGGCATCCCATCTAGCTCATTTACTTAAGCTTCTCTGAGTGGACTTCTAGTGTTACCCAGCTGAAGCCCAGATGGGGTTCAGAGAGGGGTGTTGCAAGGTAATTATAAAGTGTTCAGCTCTGAAATTAAAGGAAGGCCTTAAAAAGGCTTTGGAGTGAACTGTTTTCCTTAAATCAAAGACTTGAGGGTGAACAAACAAGTAGAAAACGACATCAATGCAGCAATCAAAAGCACACTGCAATATCTGCATGTTTAAACTGATGTTGAAAGTTCCTCCACTTGTGAAATTAGCCATTGCCCACAGTGATGACAAAGTGTAGCTTAGGAGGAGGTTAAATGCAGCTTATTCCATGATGTATTGCTTGGTAGAGCATCCAGACACCTGCATCTGCTGCTGCTTTGCTGCTGATGTGTTGGGCTTCCTTCCCCTTCCTTCTGGGACTCTACTGTGTGCCAAGAGCATCATTTGCTCAAGATGGGACTGACTCCCATCACCTGTTTGCAGAAAGCCTTGCTTCTTGCAAGCTTCATGCAAGTATAAGAGGAGCCAGTTCAGACTGGCTGGTGTGGTGCTGCTCCTTGCATTGAGACCAGGACAAAAGCTTGGCCAGGGAAAGGTGAGTTATTGCTAAGAGCGATGAGCACTGGAATGAGCTCTCCAGGGAGGTGGTGGAGTCTCCAACCCTGGATGTGTTTAAGAGTGGTTTGGATGTGATGCTTAGGGATATGGTTTAAGGTACAGGAAGGAAATGGAAGTGTTGGAGTGGGTCCAGAGGAGGCCACCAAGATGCTCAGAGGGCTGCAGCAGCTCTACTGTGAGGACAGGTTGAGA
>VWZE01000938.1:612142-631635 GCA_013396675.1 Eubucco bourcierii
GATACATTTGGCTGACTGTGAATGAATCTTATAAAATGGAAATGGGAAACATGTGCAAACACTTTAAATGTTTTTGCCCCTGCAAGATATTTGAAGACTTCCCTTGTAAAACAAATAGGGAACAAAATCAAACCAGGTTTCCTTCAGTCAGCACATAATCATTTTCATGTTAATTTTTATCTTGTTAACCAAACCACCCCCACCCCCCACCCCAGAAAAAAAGAAAAAGAAAAAGAAAATCTATTAGAAGAAAATTATCTGCCTGAAATCTAGCTTGTGACTCATGCTAAGTGGTTCTGATATTTTGAGAAAATAAATCTTTACACTGTTTACACAAGTCCAACTGAAATTACAGTGTGTAAAAGCAATAATGGTTTCGAGTGACCATAGGTGACAAATGATCAGGCTTCTGATGTTGCTCACTTTGGCTTTGTCTACATTGCATTTTCTTTTCTTTTTTTTTTTTCTCTTTTTTCCCCCCACTCCTTTCTTTTAATCTCTACTGGTTGTAACAATGGCAAACAACTACCAGAGCTAAATGCAAACCCAATTGAACTCCCTCAACAGAAAAAAACAAACCCAACAACCTTCGAGTTCCCAGCGCTGTGGATTGCAGCCAGGTGCTGGGCAAGGTTAGGTGGGCAGATCCAGCTGGAATTAGAACGGGCAGAAGAGTAACTTAATAACACTCAGGATGTATCCTTCATTGTCAACAGCCTCCCTGCTTATGACACCAATTTATAGTGCCAAAGGAATTAGCTTTTAGAAAAGATCAGTTCTACATACAGGATGGTTTTGAATTGAATGGAGATTCTCAACGCTCAGTTTGGATTTGGGAAGTGCCCAACCATCTCCTTAAGGGCACTGGAGTGTTCTTAGCCATACAACTCCTGTGGAAGACACACTTAGGATGGGCATATTCCAGTCCTGCCTGCTTCCAGGGGAATCCTTGCAGATATGCCCTTAGGATGGGCATATTCCAGTGCTGCCTGCTTCCAGGGGAATCCTTACAGATATGCCCTTGGGATGGGCATATTCCAGTCCTGCCTGTTTCCAGGGTAACCCTTACAGATATGCCCTTGGGATGGGCATATTCCAGTCCTGCCTGCTTCCAGGGGAATCCTTGCAGATATGCCCTTGGGATGGGCATATTCCAGTCCTGTCTGCTTCCAGGGGAATCCTTACAGATATGCCCTTGGGATGGGCATATTCCAGTCCTGCCTGTTTCCAGGGTAACCCTTGCAGATATGCCCTTAGGATGGGCATATTCCAGTGCTGCCTGCTTCCAGGGGAATCCTTGCAGATGTGCCCTTAGGATGGGCACATTCCAGTGCTGCCTGCTTCCAGGGGAATCCTTGCAGATATGCCCTTAGGATGGGCACATTCCAGTCCTGCCTGCTTCCAGGGGAATCCTTGCAGATATGCCCTTAGGATGGGCATATTTCAGTGCTGCCTGCTTCCAGGGGAATCCTTGCAGATGTGCCCTTAGGATGGGCACATTCCAGTCCTGCCTGCTTCCAGGTTAATCCTTGCAGATATGCCCTTAGGATGGGCACATTCCAGTCCTGCCTGCTTCCAGGGGAATCCTCACAGACCTTTGGTTTGTGCTAGTGTGCAGAAAAGGAAAGACAAACCGGCAGTGCAAGGCTGACCAGTGCTCTTCTAAACAAATATGATTTGTTTACACCTGTGTGTAGGAATCCTAGGACTGGAGCAGTGCACAGATTCACTCTGGGGGCTTCATGGAGCCCTTCAGCCTTTGGAAAACCTGGGCAGTCAGTGTTGCCTGCAGTAGCTTTTGAGTATTCCCCTCAGATCTGTGGCATGCCAAAGGCTTTCCCCAAAGCTGTGCTGGGTGTGCGACGCAGGGAAACACAACACTTAGCATTTGCAGCTCGCCCTGGCAACAGCCATTTCTACAGCCCAACACTGATCTGAGGGCTGACAGTGCCAGAGGAACAACCTGTGCCAAGGTTAGGAGGGTGTCAGGCAAGAGATGGAGATTCTAGGATACACTGAGAGATCTAAGATGCTTGGCTGGTAGAAGGCAGTGAAGTGCTGTCAGTGTGTCAGTCTGTGAGCCCTTCCAGCAAAGGCATACACCTGTAAGTGGCTAAGTTGACTCAATGCACACAGGCAGTAGGAGGTTGGATGGGTTCTTACCTCAATTCTTCATTTTCTAAGCTAATCATTTATAATTATCATTGTTTTTACTGGAAAGTGAAAAAAGGAATTAAAGTTCTTTCATGCTTCAGATGTTCTTGCTTCTTTTTCCAATTTTTTTTTTTTTTTATGATTTAAACATTCTTGTTTTCTTTTCACACATCCCACCAGGCTCCACACAAACCCTTCTGTCATTCCCAAACACAGTGCAACAATAATAACACAACATCTGTGGCTAATCCTCCTAGCCAAAGACTATAATTAATTCTAACCTCTTTCTTCTGCTTGGATTTCAGCAGTATAAAATAATAGATAGAATAATAGGTTCAGGATTGAGAAACATGGCTAAGTTCTAATGAATTAAGAAGCAGAAGAAGTGATGTCTTTTGGCTGGAGGACAGCCTTTTGGGCAAGGAGAAGGAAAAGGGGCAGTGCCATTCTGGGGTGGATTAGAAGGGCTGTGGTTAGTAGGTGGGCAGAGGTTCTCCTGCCCCTCTACTCTGCCCTGGTGAAGCCACATCCAGAGTACTGTGTCCAGTTCTGGGCTCCCCAGTTCAAGAGGGACATAGAACTGCTGCAGAGAGTTCAGCACAGAGCCACAAAGATGCTGAAGGGAATGGAACAGCTCTGTTATGAGAGCCTGAGGGAGCTGGGGCTGTGCTGCTTGGAGGAGCCTGAGAGGTGACCTCAGCAATGGTTATAAAGATGTGCAGGGTGAGTGCCAGGAGGCTGGAGCCAGGCTCTGCTGGGTGATGCCTGATGGTAGGACAAGGGGCACTGGGTGGAAGCTGAGGCATAGGAAGTTTCATGTAAACATGAGGAGGAATTTTTTCCCTGTGAGGGTGACAGAACCCTGGCACAGGTTGCCCAAGCGGGTTGTGGAGTCTCCCTCTCTGGAGAGGTTCAAAATCTGCCTGGATGTGTTCCTGTGTGATCTGCTCTGGGTGATCCTGCTCTGGTAGGGGGTGATGCTGCTCTACCAGGGGATTGGACTGGATGAACTTTGGAAGTCCCTTCCAACCCCTGCCATTCTGTGATTCTGTGTGATTCTGTGAAACAAACTAGATGAAAAATGCACAATTTTATTCCAGGTACTTTCTCTTCCCATGCAACACTGAACAATAAAAGAGGAGCCAACAACTGAGATTTTCTTATCAAGAATTTCAGTCAGTTGGAAGCTTCTTCACTTGGCTGGGGCCAGCCCCATCCCCAGCTATGATCAGATGAAACCACAATCTGCTTTGAGGATTTTAGTGACTGTACTCTTCCAAAGTAAGAATGGAGCTGAAGTTTCTCATTACTCAATGAAAAGGCTCAAAGAGATCTCTCCTCACTGTGTTGCACAGAAGCCTCTGTGCAATAAAACAGGCACTTTGGAGAACATCTTCTGCCAACCAACATAACAGAGCTGCTGCTCTCAACAGATGATTCAAACCTTCCATAACCTACACTGAGTTACTTTACAGCTAAGGCTATGGGAGGACAATTACTTAGTGGCTCATGTTGAAGGCATTTCTGTTCAGTTTTCACTTTGATCCATTATGGGCAGCTTGAAAACACTGCTTTAGGTCCTATGATTCCTGAAGAGGACACAGCATAAAGAGTGTAGGAAAAAACTACTTTTTAGCAGTTTCTTTGCCATTTTGCAATTTTTATTTTTTTTCCCCCCAATGTGTTAGACCAGTTATCAAAACATTTACAGCTGACTTTTGCTTTTTTAAAGGGAATAGAAACCTTCCCACCCCAACTTGCACAACTCATTCCCATGCCAGTTTTTCCACCCTCTGCCTCTGAGGCTGGCTAATTTAATGAACAAAGCCCAACAAGCAGATAAATGCCTCTGCTGTGACCTCCTGAAATCCTAAGAAGGACAACCAAGCACTCCTGGCATCCACCTGAGACAAGAATTCTATTTTTAGCCACCCTGGGCACAGACTGGTGTGAAGAGGTTTGGTGAATTCATATCAGTAAGGTGAACAGCACCTTGAATTTGGCTGTTGGATCAGCCTGGCACCAAGTGGGGTCGTCTGGAGGGGAAAGACAGCTGGGGTAGGGGAAAGGAGGTGGGAAGACATGGTGGGAGCCCAGGCTTGGAGCCTAAATACCTCTATGAATTTTCTCCCCTGTTTGAAATCTGCTCCTGTGGCTTGGCTGGGCACATCTGAGTTGTCTAGCAAGCAATAACACAGATGCTTCCCCTTTCTCCTTAGGCAAGATATGGCAGAAACCAAAAAGAAAGATTTGTTTAAGGCAGAAGGAAAAACCACAATCTGACTTTGCTCCTGTGGTATTTTCCACTGCACAAGCTCTGGGTTGAGGCAGCACCATAAAGCCAACGTTTCCTTTTCATCTGCACTTCTCCTAGCCTGTTTCAGACCCTGGCAAGTATGTGCAGGGGCACTATGCTGATCTAACCAGAGCCATGCTCTGTTCCACCAGCACTTGGAGCCTGCCACATCAGAGGAGACAACTCATCATCATTTGAGGAGTTAGCAACGAGTTGGATTCAAGTGGGAGATGAGGAGGGAAAAGCCATTTATTATAAATCACCACATGTGCTCCAAAGACTGCAAATTTATGAGGTGACAGCACCTCCAAGTATTTGCTTTATGTCAGAAGGTACCACACTGTCCTCAGTGAAAACAATACCCCTGCCTCCAAGGGGGGCAGAGCAAACAGAGAAGTCTGATGCCCATTACCCTTCTGGGATCAAAACCATTGCATTTTTGTGCAGTTTGCAATATGAGAACTTAGCAAAAATGCTGGGGGTGAGCTTCCCACCAAGACCACAGAATTAATGCTGTTTAGTTTAAAATGTAGCTCACCCACCACAACAACTAGCCCCAACAGCATCTGGTTAGCTGGCTCAGCAAAGGGACCAGGAATGAAGAGCTCCAGCAATTTCATCTCATACAGCAGGGTGAAGGACATCTCTTAGGAAAGCATGGAGTATGCTGATGTATCGTGCTGATGTATTGTGCTTCCTTCCCCTTCCTTCTGGGACTCTGCTGTGTGCCAAGAGCATCATTTGCTCAAGATGGGACTGACTCCCATCATCTGTTTGCAGAAAGCCTTGCTTCTTGCAAGCTTCATGCAAGTATAAGAGGAGCCAGTTCAGACTGGCTGGTGTGGTGCTGCTCCTTGCATTGAGACCAGGACAAAAGCTTGGCCAGGGAAAGGTGAGTTATTGCTAAGAGAAATGAGCACTGGAATGAGCTGCCCAGGGAGGTGGTGGAGTCACCAACCCTGGATGTGTTAAAGAGTGGTTTGGATGCAATGCTTAGGGATATGGTTTAAGGCACAGGAAGGACATGGAAGTGTTGGAGTGGGTCCAGAGGAGGCCACGAAGATGCTCAGAGGGCTGCAGCAGCTCTGCTGTGAGGACAGGCTAAGAGAATTTGGGGCTCTGCAGCCTGCAGAAGAGAAGGCTTCCAGGAGACCTTGGAGTAGCCTTCCAGGATCTGAAGGGGGCCTACAGGAAGGCTGGGGAGGGACTATTGACAAGGTCTTGTAATTCCAGGACAAGGGGAATGGGTTTGAAGTGGCAGAGGGGAGATTGAAACTGGATGTTAGGAAGAAGTTGTTTGCAGTGAGGGTGGTGAGACACTGGCACAGGTTGCCCAGGGAGGTTGTGGAGCACAGAAGCACCCAACATGGTCTTTGATCACATTCTGTGCTTCTGTGGTCCGCAACCTCCCTGGAGGTGTTCAAGGCCAGGTTGGATGAGACCTTGAGTGACCTGTTCTAGTGGGAGGTGACCTTGCCTGTGGCAGGGGATTGGAACTAGATGATCCTTGAGTTCCCTTCCAACCTAAACCATTCTATGATTCTAAGAAGTCATTCCTGCTGCTGTCCAGGAAGCTGAAGATCTACCTTTACTGTATCAACACACATGTACCAGTTGGGTTTGTTTCTTTCAGGTGCTTGAGAATTCACTTTTAAAATACACTATAATTTCACAGAGCTTAGCCAGAAAGGAAAAAGAAAACCAGTCTGAACACTACCACAATGTCAGCCACAGAATTACACCCTGTGTTTCCTGAAGCAAGGAAAATTTGCTTCTCTATTACCTAAAAACGACACAACTGAGCTCAGTGGCTTGAAGTTAATATCATTTAGAAGTAGAAGCAGGAATGATTTAGAGCTTTTTAGCAGTGCAGTGCTTCTGTTAATGTGCTGTGTTGGTGGCTCTTTGCCTGCTGGTAAAAAGGTTAAAAACTCCTTCTTTGATTTTAAGTCCATGTAGTTATCTTTATACTCACTTATATGCCCTAATCCAGGTTCTTCCCTGTGCATGTGGATCTCAAGGGTATCAGAACACTGTGAACCAAATATTAACAAGCACAGCAAGGTCATAAACTGGGGCAAAGTAAAAAAGTGATGGAAAAAAATGACCATGATAGACATGGTTCACCCAGCACTGTCAAAAAGAGACCATGGCATGGCTGACAATAGAGGAGACTAGAAGACAGAGAGCTCAGTGAGAGAAGAGTGGTTTGGGTGAGCAGGTTTGCTGTGCTCCTTTGTCTCATTTCAGGAGTTCCTCTCTGTGCTTTTTGTGCTGATGCCTGTGAAGCTGGCCCCAGGGGAAAACCCAATTCTGTGCAGAAGCACAGCTGAAATTCTGTTCTAGAAGACCTTCCCTGGAAAAAGTCTGTTAGCTTCAGTGGGGAGCAAAAGGCAATCTTCAAGCCTACAACTGCAGTAATTAGTGCCACCATGGCTGTGGCTGTTGATTGATCCTGGGGACCCTTGGCAGGTGAGTGTATTCAGATATTTCACCTGCTGTTGAAAGGCATTTTTCAATGTGCTTCTTGCCCTAATGAGAATGGCAGGGCTGGGCATTATCTCAAACCCAGTGCCATCAGCCAACTAAAGCAGAGAGCTGTCTGCCAGCTACTCAACAGGGATTAATAAAGTGGCAGGATTTTACAGGGAAGTCAACTCAAAATGCTTTCCAAAAAACATGAATCAAAAACATTATATTGTCTTGAATATATGTCACTGCTAAATGGATTTGATGGCTTTCTGGCAGAAGGACACATTTTTAGCTCTGATAGCCTAAAATATGTGTTAGTGGAGCTTGGAGGGTAAGGGAAAGGTGGATGTGAGGTATTTGAAGTGAATATTGAAGCTCTTAGTAAAATGGCTCTGCTGAAGTTAGTAGCATCAGTGCATTTTAGCAGAGTCACAGGGGTGTGCAGAAGGAAAGCAAAGGTAGGTAGGACATCAGGGAGCCTCTCTTGAGTTGCTGCAATATCTCCTTCTCTAGCAACAGGCTTCACAAAATGTAACATACAGGTTGAACGTTGCAGGTCAAACAACCTCCAGCAAAACATGTCAGCTCCTCCAGTCATCCCAACCAACCTTTCCACTACCCCTGAGCAGTCATTTTTAAAAGTCCTCTGAAGCTATCCCAGGACTGAATCTTTCCAGATTCCTAGAACTAACAACCACATAATGAAAAGAGTTTGTTGACATAAAATAAAAGATAGAAAGTGATCTTAACATCATTTTGACCTACCTCAGGAAAAGTACTTTTCACACCCAGGGCTGCAAAACCCAAACAATTGCCCAGACTTCAGGTGAGCATTGGAGACATCATTCCACTGATTATTGAAGAGCTCTGCAGTTAATGTCTGCTGGAGATGTGGCCAGCACTGAATTTCTGTAGCTCTACCAGTGAAGCAAACCTGTATCTTTCCAAGTTTGGGTTGTTTGGGTTTTTTTGGTTGTTTTTTTTTTTTATCCTTCCTGTACTGGAGGCTCTAGAACTGCACACAGGACTCGAGGTGGGGTCTGAGGAGAGCAGAGCAAAGGGGCAGAATCCCCTCCCTTGCCCTGCTGCCCACACTGCTCTTGCTGCAGCCCAGCACACAGTTGCTGTCACACAGAGGCTGCAGTGTGAGTGCAGCCCCATCTTGAGCTTTTCATCACCCCAGACCCCCAGGTCCTTTTCCTCAGGGCTGCTCTCAGCCATTCACCACCCAGCCTGGAGTTGTGCTTGAGATGGCAGCAGCCCAGGTGCAGGACCTTCCACTCGGCCTTGTTGAATTACATCTAAAACTAACCTCTGTACATCTAAGACTAACCTTTGTATATCTAAACATGCTGCTACTGCCTCTGCTGCTCTTGTGGACAAACCATGCAACAGATTCAGACACATCCAGGATGTGTCTGTGTGGTGAACCCAAGCCAGTAGTACACTGAGTACCTGAATGTCTGACACAGAAAAGGTCTTCATGTCCAGTAGCAGGAGTGACAGCTGATATGTCTGTTTAATTGGATGCCTGGACTGCAAGATAGATACATCTGCAAGACTATTTAAGTGTAGGAAGCATAGACTGGATGATCTGGGGAGGAATTTAGGTCTGGATAAGTGACATGATTTAGCACCACACTTGGTGGAGTTCGGTAATGGTTGGAGATGATGACCTTAAAGGTCTTTTCCAGCCAATAGAGTTCTGTGGTTCTGGGATAACTTTGGTATGTATAGTTTGTATTTAAAGGACAAAGAGGAAGTACTAGAGAGAAGGTGAAGGATAAGACACAGGACTGCATCAGGAATAGTGTGGCCAGCAGGTGCAGGGAGGTCATTCTTCCCCTGTACTCTGCACTGCTTAGGCCACACCTTCAGTACTGTGTCCGCTTCTGGGCCCCTCGATTTAAGAAGGACATTGAGGTGCTTGAACATGTCCAGAGAAGGGCAACGAGGCTGGGGAGAGGCTTCGAGCACAGCCCTATGGAGAGAGGCTGAGGGAGCTGGGATTGGTTAGCCTGGAGAAGAGGAGGCTCAGGGGAGACCTTCTTGCTGTCTCCAGCTACCTGAAGGGTGGTTGTAGCCAGGAGGAGGTTGCTTTCTTCTCTCAGGCAAGCAGCACCAGAACAAGAGGACACAGTCTCAAGCTGTGCCAGGGGAAGTTTAGGCTGGAGGTGAGGAGAAAGTTCTTGCCTGAGAGAGTCATTGACTGCTGGAATGTGCTGCCCAGGGAGGTGGTGGAGTCAGTGTCCCTGGAGGTGTTCAAGGCAGGTTTGGATGTGGCACTTGGTGCCATGGTCTGGTCTTGAGGGCTGTGGTAATAGGTTGGACTTGACGATCTTTGATGTCTCTTCCAACCTTGGTGATACTGTGAGACTGTGACTATAGTCCAAGAAGAAGAAAAGGTAATGCTTAACAGTTCAAGAGATCACAGTATCACAGTATCACAGATGGCCATTTCTGTCCAGAGATGGGGAGCTAAGCCTTCTGATCTGGGTTTTGGACGTTCTCTATGCAAGACCCTTTTGAATGTACTACTGAACCCTGTGAGCCAGGACTTTTCTTGTGGCACAACACTCACTGAATCTCTGAAGCATCCTCCTGCATCCTACATTGCCAGAGGTCAGATATTAGCCCTGCAACATCTCTAAGGCTTCACAGTGGTAATGGCCAAGAACCACAAACTCATTCGAACACTTTTATGTGGGACAAACTTGCTTAAAACGTTTCTGGATTTATCTGTGGTTTCAAAATAGGTTGTTGGAGCTTGGATGACTTAGGTCCTACTGGAAATCCAATTGCATTTTGATAACCAAATATGAATAGGGTGAATAAAGAAGAATTCAAAACCAGCAGAAAAATAGTCTGTTGAGCACACTGGAATGAATACACTCATGGAGCAGTCCCCAGGAAGACATCTCTGGGTGCTTGCATTTGGTAGAAGTTCATCTGAGTGAAAATAAGACCTGTACAGCAGTGAAAACATCCCTGACAGGATAATGTTCAATTTAAATAAACAGTTCTAATGAGATCTGTTATTACCTGCCATTTTGTCATGCTCTGGCATGCAGTCTTAAGTCTAATGTTTCTAAATGCTGTCATAAATTTTTTCAGCCTAATCTGCTCCTGAAAATTTCACTTAATGTCTCTCATGGTTCACACTAAATTAGAAAGTTGCAGTTCATGAGTGAATCTAAATCTCTCTTAAAAAAGCCCAGTGCAACAAAAACAGTTGTTCTCTACCCAAGAAGAGATTGCTGTGACTGAAGTTTCATAAAAACTCTTGAAGTGGATATGTAAGGCATAGACTTTTGTATTAAATCTGTACAGCAAGTAGTATAATTAATCCAAAGTTACCTCTTTGGTGCCCAGGGGGGAAAAAAAGGCTGAAATAATCTGTACCTACCTGACAGGACTTAGACCCTGGTGTAATTGAATGTGCCCCCTCCTCTGATGTTCAGACACATCTGAGAAAGCTCCAGGTAACATCTCTCCTCTCATGCCCATGCTGGTCTAAACAGATGGGTACAAACTACTACTTCTGATAGTCTCAGACCTCAGAAGGTCTGTCCATGGTATCATGTTTGAGTGCACCTGCAGCTGCTTTAGCTTAAGTGATAGCAGGAGGTTGCAGAGCTGCTGAGCTTGGTATTACTGCTGCTTCCTTGCTGTTTGCTGTTGCTTCCTTGCTGTTTACTGCATCCTCAACCTTGGCATATACCACCCTAACTTCTGGCTTTTGGTCATATGAGGCCTTTACTTTGCTTTCATCAGACCCCACCTTAAGTCCTGTGTGCAGTTCTGAAGCCCCCAGCACAGGAAGGACATGGAAGCATTTGAGCCAGTCCAGAGGAGGACACAAAGATGCTCAGAGGGCTGCAGCAGCTCTGCTATGAGGACAGGCTGAGAGAGTTAGGGCTCTGCAGCCTGAAGAAGAGAAGGCTTCCAGGAGACCTTGGAGTGGCCTTCCAGGGTCTGAAGGAGGCTACAGGAAGGCTGGGGAGGGACTATTGACAAGGTCTTACAATGCCAGGACAAGGGGCAATGGGTTTGAACTGGCAGAGGGGAGATTTAGACTGGATGTTAGGAGGAAGTTGTTTGCAGTGAGGGTGGTGAGACACTGGCACAGGTTGCCCAGGGAGGTTGTGGCTGCTCCCTCCCTGGAGGTGTTCAAGGTCAGGTTGGATGAGGCCTTGAGTGAGTTGTGCTAGTGGGAGGGGTCCCTGCCTATGGCAGGGGGGTGGAATTAGATGAACCTTGAGGTCCATTCCAACCTTACCATTCTATGATTCTATGATTCTAAGTGCCCTGAAGTGCAGCACACAGGCAAGAGGATCCCAAAGTGGTGAGCTCTAGGGATGTTCAGGAGCACAGAAGGCAGCTCTGAGTGGTGTTGCTTTTTGCACAGTAAAAAGAGAGGATGTTTTGTTGCTGTAATTACAGAACAGCTCCACTTATTACAGACAACTTCTTCTTAATTTTGTAATGAAAAGGCATCTCTGGAGGACCTTGATCGACCAAGATGTCCAAGGATATCTCACTGAATCAGAAAAGAGTGGAAATAGCCAAACTGTAGCATTCTGTGTTGGGGTTTGTGTTACAACAGCAGTGCCCTTCTGCTGCACGTGTGTGCTGGAAGCAAAACACTGAGAGGCAGCCAAAGTCAAACAGAAAAATGGGAGAGTTCTAAGAGAATCCTCTGAGTGATCCAATTTACAGTGTTTCATCTTGCTGTATGAATGCAGGACTTGAATCACTTTATCATGTACTCTGGTCCTTGAGGGTGGAAAAGCAAGGCTGAACCAAAACGTTTTTTTAGGCTGAAGCTCCTGAAATGATGGCACAGGTAAACAGTGATGCTCTTAAAAACCCTCAGCCTACTGAAATTTTCAAATGATTCTGGATTCTACTGACTTTGGTCAATGTCACTCTCATTCCTTCCCCCCCTGATTTTTTTCATAACCCTTTTCATATTTGATTATCTTGATGTATCAACATGCAATTGGATTTCCATTAGGACCTAAGTCATCCAAGCTCCAATGACTGATTTCAAACCCACAGATAAATCCAGAAACACTTTAAGCAAGTCAGTCCCACATAAAAGTGCCCGAATGAGTTTGTGGTTCTTGGTCATCACCACTTTGAAGCCTTAATTGTGTGTATCAGAGATGTTGCTGGCCAGAGGGGTTGTGGAGCCTCCTTCTCTGGACACTTTCAAAACCCATCTGGATGTGTTCCTGTGCGGACTACCCTGGGTGATCCTACCCTGGTAGGGAGGATGACCTCTGGAGGTCACTTCCAACCTCTAAAGTTGTGTGATTCTGTGAAAATAGGTAGCTAAATGCTGCTCAGAACTGAAGCTGGAAGGGGTGTGAATTGACTGCCCCTGCATCCAGAGCAGCCTTGCATGCAGATGGAAGTGTGGTGAAGGAGGACTCCTGTTTGGTTTAACATGAGTGAGGTCATCTGTTGGGAAAGGAGGCATAACTCCAATTTGTCTATGAATTGTGTGATGTTTAAAATATTATCACTATCATGCAAGCAAATAAAGGCAATGGGAATAGTTTCTATTTTTTTTTTTACCCTGTGGTAAGAATGCTCTTTAGCTTGCTTTGTGCAATGCAAGCCTGCAGCAGCGTTGTCATTCCCACAGTCCAAACAAGTTTATCCAAAGGCTAACAGGAGTTTCAGTTTTCCACCCAGGTCTGTACAGTTTTGCTTTGCCCTTCCAATCCCCAAGCAGGTAATACTTCTAATGCTTTATTAACAGAGACTGGGGTCAATAAACACTTTGTACTCCCTGCCTCCCATATCTCCAACTGTAATTCCCCAACCCCAATGCTTAAAGACCAGAGGGATTCCCAGAGCCAAGCCAGTGTAAGCTCAAGCAGTTCAGCTACATTTCAGCTCTTTCTAAGGCCACCATGTCTGCCACCTTGATAAATGCAGTTGTTACTAGGAAAGAACAAAATCCTTTAATCATTTTCAAACATTAAATTCCATCATGTCTGGGCCATAAATGTAAAGTTTGCTTTCCAGGAAGGATTTACCAAAGTTGATACCTTGTGCTGGCAGAATGTTAGCTCTACAGTTAGCAAAATGATTTTTTTTTTTTCCTTTTGGAGGGGTGAGGGGTGGGGTGGATAACTTTTGATGCATTCAATTCCAAAAACACAATGATACCTTAATTTGCCCCAAGTGACTAAAGCTGAATGTTGTCATCTATAGCTAATAAGGCTGAGAGGTTTGTTTGTCCCAGGCTTATCCTGGGATGGTTAATGCTGCACACACAAAAAAAAAACCTGCAATGAAACAAACCAAACCAAAACATAAACCAAAACCAAAATAAAACAAAAACCAAACCAAACAAACCAATAATAAAAAAAAAAGCCACAAAACAAAACAAAAACAACCAAAAAACACACGCACAAAACCCCACACTGCAACTATCATTAAGAAAAAACAAAAAGAAAACAAAAAGCAAAACAAAACAAGACAAAAAAATCAGATCAAAACAAAACAACAACAACAAAAAAAAGGAAGTTCTTTACAATGACGGTGGTGAGACACTGGCACAGGTTACCCAGGGAGGTTGTGGCTGCTCCATCCCTGGAGGAGTTCGAGGCCAGGTTGGACGAGGCCTTGAGTGACCTGTACTAGTGGTAGATGTCCCTGCCTATGGCAGGGGCTTCGAGTTAGATGAGCTTTGAAGTCCCTTCCAACCTAAACCATTCTATGATTCTATGAAAACAAAACAAAACAAAACTTAAACCAAAACAAAACAAAACCAAAACCCAAACAACAAAACAACACAAAACACAAACCAAAACAAAACCAAAACAAGAAAATACAAAACACAAAACAAAACCAAACCAAACCAAAAAACCAAAACCAAACCAAAGCAAAAACCAAAACAAAACTCAAAACAAAACAAAACCCAAACAACAAAACAACACAAAAGACAAAACAAAACCAAAACAATGAAACAACACAAAACACAAACCAAAACAAAACCAAAACAACAAAACAAAACAAAAGCAAAAAGCAAAACAAAACCCAAACCAAACCAAAGCACAAAACAAAAAAAACCAAACAAAACAAACCAAAACAACAAAACAGAATGAAACACAAACCAAACAAAACCCCAAACCAAACAAAAAACCAAATAAAACCAAAGCCAAAACCAAACCAAAACAAAACCCAAAACAACAAAATACAAACCGAAAACCAAACCAAAAACCAAACCAAACCAAAACCCAAACCGAAACCCAAACCAAAAAACAAACCAAAAAACAAACCAAAGCACAAAACCCAAAACAAAAAACCCAAACCAAACCAAACTAAAACCCAAAACAACAAACAAAATACAAACCAAAAACCAAACCAAAACTCAAACCAAACCAAAACCCAAACCGAAACCCAAACCAAAAAACAAACCAAAACACAAAACCCATAACAAAAAAACCAAACCAAACCAAACTAAAACCCAAAACAAAAACAAAAACAAAAACAAAAACCAAACCAAAAAACAAACCAAAACCCAAAACCCAAAACAAAAACCAAACAGAAAACCAATAACCCCCAAACCCAAAACCCAAACCAAAACCAAAACAACAACCCCTCCCCAAAAAGAGTCAAAACAACAACAAAAAAAATAAAAGAAAAAAGAAAAAGAGAAAAAAAAGGAAAATAAAATAAAAAAAAAGAAAAAAATAATGACTAAGCTGCAGCTATGTTGTCCTTCCCCATCCAACCCTGAAAGCCTTACGTCTGTGCTGGTTTCTCAGAGGCAATGTACAACATCTGGTGCCGAACCAGTGGGGTCAAATAATGTTCTCACCATTTAGCGTAATTAACTCCAACCGCCCGTCTGCTGCAAGCCCCCGCTGCAGCCAACACAAGCAAAGCTGGGCCAAGACGAAATTTCTCCTCATTATTAAACCCAAATCTAAGCACTTGTCTGTCTGTAAAAACAGAGCAAAGGGAGGAAAACTGAAACCAGCGAACAGGGTCTGAGGTTTCAATAAATGTCAGAGAGCGTCAAGTCTGTTTGGATTGCAAATTATTGCTGGCTGATGGTCTATTATTTTACAACTAGCGATTGCTGTCAAGGAGTTGGGGAGGGGGCGGGAGGGAGAAGGTTTCTGGAATCCCAGCCAGAGGGGAACAGAAGTTGCAAAATGCTCTAACAATTGTTAAGGGGGGGGAAAAAAAAATCACCAAAATGTCCTTTAATGTTTGCTAAATTTAGAACTTTTTATGGAGTGTCTCTTCCAACAGTACAGAAGTCATTCTGCACTCTGCTGGGACAGGAATCATCTTCAGGTCTACTCTGCCACAGGTTATTTTCCAGTCCTGCCTGTTGCTTCCCAACAGTGTAACCATAATTAAACATATATTTATGCACCAAAATACCTTAAATGTTTGATAAATGTAGAACTTTTTACAGAGTGTCTCTTCCAAGAGTAGAGCAGTCATCCTGCACTCTGTTGGGACAGGAATCTCCTGAGATCTGCTCTGCCACAGGTTATCTGCACCCCTGTCTGTTGCTTCCCAACAGTGCAACCATCATTAAATATATATTTATGCACCAAAATACCTTTAATGTTTCATAAATGTAGAACTTTTATGGAGTGTCTCTTCCAAGAGTACAGAAGTCTCCCTGCACTCTGCTGGGACAAGAATCATCCTCAGGTCTACTCTGCCACAGGTTATTTTCCAGCCCTGCCTGCTGCTTCCCAACAGTGTAACCATCATTAAATGTATATTTATACATAAAAATACCTTTAATGTTTGCTAAATGTAGAACTTTTATGGAGTGTTTCTTCCAAGAGTAGAGAAGTCATCCTGCACTCTGTTGGGACAGGAATCATCCTGAGATCTGCTCTGCCACAGGTTATTTGCACCCCTGCCTGTTGCTTCCCAACAGTGCAACCATCATTTAATATATATTTATATACCAAAATGGGCTTTAATGTTTGCTAAATGCAGAACTTTTATTGAGTCTCTTCCAAGAGTAGAGAAGTCATCCTGCACTCTGCTGGGACAGAATCATAGAATCATAGACTCAGTCAGGCTTGGAAAGGACCACAAGGATCAGCCAGTTCCAAACCCCCTGCCATGGGCAGGGACACCTCACACTAGATCAGGCTGGCCATAGCCTCATCCTGCCTGGCCTTAAACACCTCCAGGGATGTGGCTTTCACCACCTCCCTGGGCAACACCTTCCAGGCTCTCACCATCCACATGGTGAAGAACATCTTCCTAACATCCAGTCTGAATCTCCCCATTTCTAGCTTTGTTCCATTCCTCCCAGTCCTATCACTACCTGATGGCCTAAAAAGTCCCTCCCCAGCTTTCTTGTAGCCCCCTTGGCCACAATAAGGCCACCCCAGAGCCTTCTACTCTCCAGATTGATTCTTCAGACAGGAATCACTCTGAGATCTACTCTGCCACAGGTTATTTTCCATCCCTGGCTGCTGCTTCCAAACACTACAACCATCATTAAAAAAACCCTCCAAAACCCCACAAAACATATACACCAAAACATCTTTAATGTTTTCTAAAGTTAGAACTTTTTGTAGAGTGTCTCCTCCAAAGGCAAAGAAGGTCTTTGCATCTTGCACTCTGCTGCGACAGGAATCATCCTCGGCTCTACTCTGCCAGAGGTCGTTTGCATCCCTGCCTGCCTGTTGCTTCCAAACACTGCAACCATCATTACAAAAAAACAAACCACAAACCAAAACCAAAACAAATACCTTTAATGTTTGCTAGATTTAGAACTTTTTATAGAGTGTCTCTTCCAAAAGCAAAGAAGTCATCTTGCACTCTGCTGTGATATGAGTTATCCTCAGGTCTGCTTTACCAAAGGTCATTTACATCCCTGCCAGTTGCTTCCAAACACTGTAACCATCATTAAAAAAAAAACAAACCAAACCAAACCAAACCAAACCAAACCAAACCAAACCAAACCAAACCAAACCCCTTTAATGTTTTCTAAATGTAGAACTTTTTATAGAGTGTCTCTTCCAAAAGCAAAGAAGTCATCTTGCACTCTGCTGTGATATGAACTGTCCTCAGGTCGGTTCTACCAAAGGTCATTTACCATTCCTGTCCGTTGCTTCCAAATATCATCCAAGGTAAAACTAAGACATGGTGAATACACAAGAGTGAAAAAAGGCCATCCCATTTCCCACCTTCCTGTGGTGCTTAAGGTGAGCTCACACCTTGGAAGCACACTTGAAGGATATATACCCATCCTTCCAATGGTGCCTGAATAAATCTGATGAGAAGCAACTGAGGGAGCTGGAGGTGGTTAGTTTGAAAAAGAGGAGGCTAAGGGAAGACCTCTTGCTGTCTACAGCTGCCTGAAGGGACATTGTGGAGAGGCTGCTGCTGGGCTCTGCTCACAGGTAACTGGAGACAGACCAAGGGGGAATGGCCTCAAGTTGAGGCTGGGGAGATTTAGATTGGATGTGAGGAAAAAGTTTTTCACAGAGAGAGTGGTCAGGGACTGGAATGAGCTGCCCAGGGAGGTGTTGGTGGAGTCACTGGCCCTGGTGGTGTTTAAGGGTGGTTTGGATGTGGTGCTTAGGGCTATGGTTTAAGGTGAATCTTGTAGAGTAGGGTTCTAGGTTGGAGTTGGAGATCCTGGGGGGCTTTGCCAACCTGCATGTTTCTGTGGTTCTGTGAAATCCCTTCTGCAAATAAACCAAAGTATGTATGGATAATTACTCCTTGAAACACAGTGGGTGAGGACAGGACTTGGTGGGCTTGGCTCCTACTGACCACAAATTCAGAAGATCTGCATCAAGGTGGAGGTGGCTGAGGGAAAAACTGTGGACAAAGCATCCAGGAGGATATGGCTAACATTCTCAGAATCACACAGAACCATCCATGTTGGCAAAGCCCCTCAGGATCACCAAGTCCAACCCAGAACCCTACTCTACAAGATTCACCTTAAACCATAGCCCTAAGCACCACATCCAAACCACCCTGAAACACATCCAGGGTGGATGACTCAACCACCTCCCTGGGCAGCTCATTCCAGTGCTCATCTCTCTTAGGAATAACTCACCTTTCCCTGGCCAAGGTTTTGTCTTGATCTCAATGCAGGGAGAAGCACCAGCCCAGCCAGTCTGAACTTCCAAGGTCCCAAAACTCCTGCAGTCCCAGCTAAGGAGAGGGGCATGACAACAAGCTATGGCTGATACTGCCCCAAGAATACAACATCCTACTGAGCTGAATACAAAATCCTTTCAGCTGCTGGAACCTGTCAGCTTTGAACTCTACTGAATATCTCACCCAGGGCTTCTGACACTGAAGCAAGTAAATAAATCTGCACCTTATGCAAAACAATCAGTGAAAACATCCCAGAGTTAACAGGGTGGAGGGGGAATAGATTTCCCTCAACAGCTCTGACTCCAGATCCAAATGTCTCAACTTGGTTTTTTTGGATGCAAACCAAGTAATTGAATAGGACTTTTACAACTCAACACAGATTGCGTGTCCCTGAAATCTGTGAAGTAATGAAATGCAGGGAGATGGTTTAGGTGGAAAACACCACAACAGGCTGCCCAGGGAGGTGATTGAATTGCCACCCCTGGCTGTGTTTAAAAACCATACAGATCTGGTGCTGGGCACATGGTGTAGCGACAGACTCAGTGGAGGGGGTGAAATGGGTCGACTTGATGATCTCAGAGGTCCTTTCTGGACTGGATCATTTTAGGATCCTATGAGTCCATGACTTTAATAAGTCAGATTTTATCTCTGTTACCAAGACCTCTGTGTGATTCAGCTGATCCAGTGACACAGCTCTTGAAAACCCTGCGTGTAAGAACTAGAAGATAGAATCATTGAATCAGAGAATGGTTTAAGTTGGAAGGGACCTCAAAGATCAGCCAGTTCCAACCCCCTACCATAGGCAGGGACACCTCCCACTAGAACAGGTTGCTCAAGGTCTTATCCAACCTGGCCTTGAACACCTCCAGGGAGGTTGTGGAGCACAGAAGCACCCAACGTGATCTATGATCATGTTGGGTGCTTCTGTGCTCCACAACCTCCCTGGGCAACCTGTGCCAGTGTCTCACCACCCTCACTGCAAACAACTTCTTCCTAACATCCAGTTTCAACCTCCCCTCTGCCACTTTAAACCCATTCTTCCTCATCCTGTCATTACAAGACCTTGTCAATAGTCACTCCCCAGGCCTCCTGTAGCCCCCTTCAGATCCTGGAAGGCCACTCCAAGGTCTCCTGGAAGCCTCATTGTAAAGAGGATTGAACACGAACACTGTAAGAAGAAGAAAAATAAATTCACAGAATCCACCAACTTTTTTTTTTTTTTTTAAATATTTTCAGCAATGAAAACTGAGGAATTCAACAAGCTGCAAGAAGAAAAAAATAGATTTAAAAGAAAGAAAAGAAAAAAAAAGGTGACTATCACAATCTGTTTGTTCGACGCTATTGGGAAAAGGAAATAAACAAATTCTGGGAAAAGGAAATAAACAAATGTTGGGTTTCTCCCTAAAATTAAACCTGTGTTCAGGAAGAAAATGAAAAAAAAAAAAAAAAA
>VWZE01000938.1:639495-658476 GCA_013396675.1 Eubucco bourcierii
CTGAGGGAGCTGGGAGTGTGCAGCCTGCAGAAGAGGAGGCTCAGGGCAGAGCTCATTGCTCTCTGCAGCTACTTGCAGGGAGGTTGTAGCCAGCTGGGGTTGGGCTCTTTTCCCAAGCAACCAGCAACAGAACGAGGGGACACAGTCTCAAGTTATGCCAGGGGAGGTCTAGGCTGGATGTTAGGAGGAAGTTCTTGCCAGAGAGAGTGATTGGCATTGGAATGGGCTGCCCAGGGAGGTGATGGAGTTACTGTCCCTGGAGGTGTTGCACCAAAGCCTGGATGGGGGACTTAGTGCCATGGTCTGGTTAATTGGCTAGGGCTGGGTGCCAGGTTGGGCTGGCTGAGTTTGGAGGTCTCTTCCAACCTGGCTGATGTTATGATTCTATGATTCTAAGCCACTGATAACCTCAGCTCCTGTGGGCATCAAGAATCTAAATGGTGGAGTGTGGACTCATGGCAGCATTAATCCACCTAACAAGAACATCCTCCAGGCCAGTGCGTTTGGGACAGATGTGGCTGCACTTTGTAGTGTTTGCAGATGGAGTGCAGACGTGATACAGGTCTGTGTGTGAGGCACACAGCTCTGGGTATGCCCTCTGCTGCAGGGACACAGCATGTGATTGATGACACTGTAAGTCCTTTCCAGATGGGCTTTGTAGGGTGCTTAGGTTCGTGCTGCCTCGGGCAAACTGGTTGTGCTCAGGTGAGTACAGCTGTAGCTAGGGAATTAAGGAGAGAGAGGTGCAGGCAAATCATATTTTGGATCAAATTATTTCTTCCTTTTTTTTTTTGGTGGTTATTGCAATTATCTGTCAGATTGAACTAATTATTCTCCATAAATGCTCTCCACCAACCAGACTTACACTAGTCTGTTGTCTCTGTTTTCAAGCCAAACTTGTATTAAGTGTCTCTAACTGTAACATTTTTGTGAGGGTATTTGCACAGAGACTTCTCTTGCAGCTGTACCACTGACGTTGGTAGACCTGCAGGTTTCCTTATTGCTGAGCACCTTCATCTTCTATTGACTTCAAAAATGAGGAGAAAGTGTTTCCTGAAGCACTGAAATTTCCCAGGCAGCCAACAGACCAAACTGTGCCAAACAGGTAACTTGCTGCAGTTCTTTAAACCTCCCCTCTGCCAGAACACACATTTAGATGGAATGACAAAGACTAAACTGTAAGAGAAAAGTGCAACATGAAACCCTGCATTTAAATCCCAACCTGAAATCTTGCATTTAAATCCTAACATTAAATCTTGCATTTAAATCCTAACATGAAACCTTGAATTTAAATCCCAACCTGAAACCAGTATTTAAATCCCACCATGAAGCCTGCATTTAAATCCCACCATGAAACCTGCATTTAAAACTCACCATGAAACCTTGCATTTAAATCTCAATATGGATTACTGCATTTAAATCCCAACATGAAACCTGCATTTAAATCCCAGCCTGAAATCTTGCATTTAAACCCCAACCTGAAATCTTACATTTAAACCCCAACCAGAAACCTTACATTTAAATCCCAACCTGAAACCTTGCATTTAAATCCCAACCTGAAATCTTGCATTTAAACCCCAACATGAAATCTGCATTTAAATCCCAACCTGAAATAGTGAATTTAAATCTCACATGAAATCCTGAATTTAAAGCCCAACATGATACCCTGAATTGAAATCTCAACATGAAAACTTCATTTAAACCCCAACATGAAAACTGCATTTAAATCCCAACAAGAAATCTTGCATTTAAATCCCAAGGAGAAATCTTGAAGTTAAATCCCAACATGAAACCTTACATTTAAATCCCAACCTGAAATGTTACATTTAAACCCCACCATGAAACCTTGAATTTAAATCTCACATGAAACCTAGCATTTAAATCCCACCATGAAACCTGCATTTAAATCCCAACATGAATTTTCTCATTTAAAACCCAATCTGCATCAGTTTTAGAACCTGAAACACTAAGAGCATCAGAACATGAAGACAGTTTTGCTTCCTTGGGCTGGATGGTTGCTAATTGGGACATCATGAGTAGGAATACAGCTGGGGGCATCTTGCTACCTTGGCTTTTTGCATGCACACCCTGTGGCCTGCAAACAGTCCCACAGCTTCCAAAGCAGAAAGCCAAGAATCACCATGAGAAATGAAAGCACACAGGGGGAAAAGGAAAAGCTGGGAGCTGTCAGGGTTGATCTGGAGCTCTTTGAATGGACTGAAAGTGAAAAGCATCGTGCATTTTGCAAAACATGGAGCTGCAATTACAGGAGCAAATTGTAGCCATTATACCATCCATAATACTTCTCAGTGACACAATAAACAGCAGTGTAAAGTTAGTAAAGCTGAATTCCAACACTGTTTACTTAGAAACTGATGTTTCAATCATAACCAGAGGCTCCCAACAGGACCACATTTCCCCCATTGTTTTGGGTGCTGTGCAAGCCTGTCTGTGTCAAGGTATCAAAAGACCCTTCCTTCTACAAAGCTGACTGCAGACAGCACCCTGGAGGGTCTGCAGTAGAAAGCTCTGCTCTGTGAATGGTATCAGCTGCAGCTTGAGTCTCCAGGAATCCAGTTGTAGGACTGGGGCCTAAGAAAATACGTAGCAATTGACACAGCACAAGAAGGAGGCTATTCAATATGTCAGGTTTCCTCCAATCACTTTGGGTGGGATTCAGCTCACTAAACTCTACCCAACTATAAGTCACCTGCCTAGTTTAAGCTATTTCCCCAGCCTGCTTCAAAGTCAACAGCAGGAAGAAAAGCCATGTTAGAAATGGAGTTGTGCCACCTCTCTCACACAGGGGTTCTCAGCAGAGGCAATTTCCCTCTGCATAAATTCATAGAATGATAGAATGGTTTGGGTTGGAAGGGACCTTGAAGATCTGCTAGTTCAATCTCCACCCCACCACCGCTGTCTGCAGGGACACAGAGTAACAACAAGAGGACACAGCCTCAAGCTGCAGGTTCAGGCTGGATGTTAGGAAGAAGTTCTTCACAGCAAGAGTGATTGGCATTGGAATGGGCTGCCCAGGGAGATGGTGGAGTCCCCATCCCTGGAGGTGTTTAAAAAGAGGCTGGATGAGGCACTTGGTGCCATGGTTTAGTTAAGTAGAAGGTGATAGCTTGGATTTGATGATCTTGAAGGTCTTTTCCTATCTAACTCTGTGATTCTGACACCTTCCACTAGACCAGACTGCTCAAAGCCTCATCCAGCCTGGTTTTGAGTGCCTCCAGGAAGAGGGAATCCTCAGTCTCCCTGGGCAATCTGTCCCACTGTCTCACCACCCTCACTGGAAAGAATTAATTTCTTGTCCTATCACAACAAGCCCTTGTAAAAAGTCCCTTCCCAGCTTTCTTGCAGGTCCCCTCTCAGCACTGGAAGGCTGCTGCAAAGTCTCCAAGGAGCCTTCTCCTTTCCAGGCTGAACAGCCCCAACTCTTGTAGCCTGTCCCCACAGGAGAGGTTCTCCATCCCTCTGATCTTCTGGTAATTATAGAGAGTGTCCAGAGACACCAGCATGGACTAGATGCCTCACCCTTAGACAGCTGTAGATGGAGAGCTGAATCCCAGATTTCTGTGTAGCAAACCTGTCCAGCCTGGAGAAGAGGAGGTTCAGGGCAGACCTCATTGCCTTCTACAACTACCTGAGAGGAGGTTGTAGCCAGGTGGGGTTGGTCTCTTCTCCCACGCACCCAGGGACAGAACAAGAGGGGACAGTCTCAAACTGCATCAGGGCAGGTTTAGGCTGGACATTGGGAAGAAGTTCTTGGCAGAAAGAGTGATTGGCATTGGAATGGGCTGCCTTGGGAGGTGGTGGAGTCCCCATCCCTGGAGGTGTTTACAAGGAGGCTGGATGAGGCACTTAGTGCCATGGGTTAGTTAATTAGCAGGATTAGGTGACAGGTTGGACTCGATGGTCTCAGAGGTCTTTTCCAACCTGGTTCATCTGTGATTCTATTACTGATGCCATTAAAACTGCAAGCACAGCCTTTGTCCACTGCTGTCTCTGTTCCAGAGCAACCAAGACTAGAGGATTTGGTAATCTTTGTTGGCTGCCTATACAAGGTGGTTTCGGACAGCAAGGCAAAGAGGCCAAAACCAGCCTAGTTTCCACAGGTCAAGGCTGAGGCAGGTCGGTGGAGTGGTGCAGAAGTGAGTTGGCAGTGCCAAGGTGCTGTGGATAAACACAGGCTGCTGCTCTCTGTGGGTAAACAGCAGCCCTGGAACAGCATTTTCCAGTGATGTCGATCTGGCACTTTTCTGTTGCACTGAATTCACTTTAAAGGAGTAAAAGTGAAAAGGAAAAAAAAAAAACAAAAACCAACAAAAAACCATAAACCCAAAAACCAAACCCAAGAAGAAGAAGTGGGAAAACTAACAATGCTAAAAAAAGAACTGCTATTTTTAGAACAGAGCTGAGGACATTCTGGTCACTCTCCAAGGGAAATGGCCCAATGACCTGATTACTGCTCAGCAAAGTAGATGGCAAAAGCTGAAAACTGGAAAACTGCATCAGTTTTATGACCTTTAAGAGCTGCAGCTCGAGAAGTGAGTTTAATGCCACTATCTTAACGTTTGTTTATAATATTAGTCACTCTGAAAGAGGGCCTGACTCATGTTGCCAGTTTCTCCTCCTGTATAAACTAAAACACCAAGAGGTTAAGTTATTTAATTATTTTTGGCCCCTCCCAAATGAATGCTCTCCTTGAAGTACCTTCTCCTCCCAGTGACACCAAGTCTGCACACAATAATAGCTGGCACATGTTCATTCCACTCGGCTTCAGGCACTTGCTGGAGATGGCTCAAATTAGAAGCACATTATTCACACTCTATATTCAGTGCTGAGAGGATGAACAACCAGATTCTAGGCTTCCAGATTTATTTAGGTCTAGATCTTTCCATGCTGGCATCTCTGTCCTTAGGAACAGCCCAGCACACTTAACCTTCATTTAGTTAGGTCTAGATTTTCCCATGCTGACATCTCTGCACCTAGAAATAGCCCAGCACATTTAACCTTCATTTATTTAGGTCTAGATTTTCCCATGCTGACATCTCTGCACCTAGAAATAGCCCAGCACATTTAACCTTCATTTATTTAGGTCTAGATTTTCCCATGCTGACATCTCTGCATCTAGAAATAGCCCAGCACATTTAACCTTCATTTAGTAAGGTCTAGATCTTCCCATGCTGGCATCTCTGCACTTAGAAACAGCCCAGCACACTTAACCTTCATTTAATTAGGTCTAGATCTTCCCATGATACCATCTTTGCCCTTAGAAACAGCCCAGCACACTTCACCTTCATTTAATTAGGTCTAGATCTTCCCATGATGCCATCTTTGCCCTTAGAAACAGCCCAGCACACTTCACCTTCATTTATTTAAGTCTAGATCTTCCCATGCTGGCATCTCAGCACTTAGAAACAGCCTAGCACACTTCACCTTCATTTAGTTAGGTCCAGATCTTCCCATGTTGGCATCTCTGCCCTTAGGAACAGCCTAGCACACTTCACCTTCCTGTGTTTGTGCTCTCATGAGCTGAGCAGGCACCCCCATGTATGGTTTCTTAACTTCTAGAGACTGTTTTTAAAAGGATTGAGTAAAAAAGATCACTCCACTGAATCACAGAAACATGCAGGTTGGCAAAGCCCCTCAGGATCACCAAGTCTAACCTATAACCCCATTCTGTGATTCTATGACTCTATAATTCTATGATTCTATAATTCTATGATTCTGTCATTCTATGATTCTGTGATTCTTTGATTCTATGACTCTATAATTCTCCGATTCTATAATTCTATGACTCTGTGATTCTGTGATCCTATGATTCTATGACTATAATTATTTGATTTTATGATTCTGTTATTCTATGATTCTGTCATTCTATGATTCTGTGATTCTTTGATTCGATGACTCTATAATTCTCCAATTCTATAATTCTATGACTCTGTGATTCTGTAATCCTATGATTCTATGACTATAATTATTTGATTTTGTGATTCTGTTATTCTATGATTCTGTGATTCTGTGATTCTGTGATTCCATGATTCCATGATTCTAGGACTATAATTCTATGATTCTGTGATTCAGTAGGAGGTGAATTTTATAAATGACAATTTGATAACATCTACTAAGAGCTGTGGGGACTAAACTCAATGCCTGCTTATAACTCTAATCCTTAAATCTGCCCTTTGATCCCTCCAGAAAAAAAAAAGTGTTGAGGAGGCCTTTGAAAACTGGTTCCTAACCACCACACAGGTGTTTAGCCCAAGGATTGTCACAAAGGTGTGAGAAACAGCAAGCCACTCCAGTGCAGCTTTCCTGCTATTTGTGCCTGCAGAAGGTGGACTCCCTCGTTAGCCACTGAACCTTCCAGGCTGCTTTCCCCTACCTGCACATCTGAAATTTTATTCCTGATGTTGGCAGGCTGGAAAACTGGCCTGGCTCCAATGCCCACAATGCACCAGCTGAGCTGCCTGCAACACAAGCATTGCACAACTCTCCCAAGGCAGCTCTTCCCACGATGCCACCTCTGCTGGCAGCCAGACATTGCCACCCTGGGCCGTTGCCTCTTGCCCAACCGCCCTGTGTTCCCCTGGGAAAATTGACTGCTCAGTTTTTAAATAGAGAATCCTCTTTAAAAACACAGCCACCTGCCAGTGGCGAAAGGGACAGCTGAAGGTTAACAGGGACTAGACCAAGATGATTAATTGCAAGGAAATCTAGCAGCTGACCATGGTGGGTTGGTAAAAGCAGACCATGCGCTGCGCTTCGCTCCCACTTACTGTGCATGGAGTTGCTGTCTCTGTTCAAAGCCTCAGGGCCAGCATGAGGCTCTGTCTCCTGTGGAGCAACCTGCAGCACCACCAAGTGAATGCCACTTGAAGCTGAGATCTGTGCTTAGGTAACTGACTGAAGCAACACTGAGGGCAAAGGTGTCACTAGAATCCTATTTAAACTCTACTTAAATTCAGAGAAATCACAGAAGCACAGAAACATTCAGGTTGGAAAAGCCTTTCAGGATCACCAAGGCCAAACCATATCCCTACTCTACAAATTTTACCTTTAAAGCCCCTCAGGGTCACCAAGTCCAACCCATATCCCTACTCTACAAATTTCACCTTTAAAGCCCCTCAGGGTCACCAAGTCCAACCCATATCCCTACTCTACAAATTTCACCTTTAAAGCCCCTCAGGGTCACCAAGTCCAACCCATATCCCTACTCTACAAATTTCACCTTTAAAGCCCCTCAGGGTCACCAAGTCCAACCCATATCCCTACTCTACAAATTTCACCTTTAAAGCCCCTCAGGGTCACCAAGTCCAACCCATATCCCTACTCTACAAATTTCACCTTTAAAGCCCCTCAGGGTCACCAAGTCCAACCCATATCCCTACTCTACAAAGTTCCCCTTTAAAGCCCCTCAGGGTCACCAAGTCCAACCCATATCCCTACTCTACAAAGTTCCCCTTTAAAGCCCTTCAGGGTCGCCAAGTCCAACCCATATCCCTACTCTACAAAGTTCCCCTTTAAAGCCCCTCAGGGTCACCAAGTCCAACCCATATCCCTACCCTACACAGTTCACCTTTAAACCATATCCCCAAGCTCCACATCCAAACAACTTTTAAACACATCCAGGGTTGGTGAATCCAGCACCTCCCTGGGAAGCTCATTCCAGTCCCTGACCACTCTTGCTGGGAAAAAAAATTCCTAATGTCCAATCTAAATCTACCCAGTGGCAGCTTGAGGCCATTCCCTCTTGTTCCATTGGATGAGGCCTTGAGTGAGCTGTACTAGTGGGAGGTGTCCCTGCCTATGGCAGGGAGTTGGAACTGGATGATCCTTGAGGTCCCTTCCAATCTTACCATTCTATGATTCTATGATTCAGTGTGAGAAGAGCCCAGCAGCAGCCTCTCCACTATGTCCTTTCAGATAACTTCAGATGTAAATCACCTCTAATTCTGTCTCCTACTCCCCTTGGATTGCATCTCTGCTTGTGGCCTTCCTCACTTAGTTGGCCAGAAGCCCCACACAATGTTGGCCTCCATGCCAAGTGGTGAGCAAAGGTTTGCCAGGCACCACAATAGGCTGCCCAGGGAGGTGTTTGAATTGCCACCCCTGGCTGTGTTTAAAAGCCATACAAGGCTGGTGCTGGGGACATGTAGTGACAGACTGGGTGGAGTGGGTATCCTTTCAGGTAGCTGCAGGCAGCAATGAGGTCTCCCATCAGGTTAGTGAGTTTGAAAGCAATGAGGAGGAATGCAGCTCACTGGATCCTCTAGAAAACTGGCAGGGAAGAAATGATCTAGAAAGTGCCCCAGTGCACCATCAGTCTCCTGGAGGAACCAACACCAAGCAAACAAGAAGTCCCCTTGGGATACTTCAATTCCATCTAAGACTCATGGAGGCACATTAATGACTGCCTTTAATTTCCAACATACCAAAAATAGCAATATTTAAAATATTTGCCAGTACAAGATGTTATAAATACTCAATTTAAATACACATTTAAGACTTCTCACTGTGTGACTGACCAGAGGTTTATGATGCAAGTCAGTATTAAATGTAACTTGTTCAAAGCAGAGCCCTGTATTTAAAGAAGTAAATGCTGTCAAGCCCTTCATGGGAAAATAAAGTGTCTTTGGCATTGTATTAGCAATACATTTTTTAATTTCCCAGTTACTGTGGCCTGTTATATTTAAGTCTGTCAAAAAGAATTGTTTCATAAGTGACATTAAGCAAAGAGAATTGAAATTACCACCCTAGGAAAGCTAGAAAAGCTTTCAGCAAGGAGCTGAAGGAAGAAAGGGCTGGCCAATGCTGGTCAGAAATAACTGTTTGTCTTCTAATCACAGGAATCACCTGGAGACCAGTGCCAAGTGGTTCCCTCAGGGGTCAGTGCTGGCACCAGTGCCGTTTAATGTCCTTATCAGTGCCATGCACAGAGGAATCAGTGCACCCTCAGCAAGTTTGCAGATGGCACCAAGCTCTGTGGCACAGTCGACTTGCTAGAGGGTAGGGATCCATCCAGAGGGGCCTGGACAAGCTGCAGAGGTGTGCCCAGGCCAACCTCATCACATTAAACAAGGCCAAGTGTAAGGTCCTGCACCTGGGTAGGCACAATGCCAAGCACAATTCCAGGTTGGGTGGTGAATGGCTGAGAGCAGCCCTGAGGAACAGGACCTGGGGGTCTGGGGTGATGAAAAGCTCAAGATGAGCCTGCAGTGTGAGTGCAGCCCAGACAGCAACTGCATGGTGGGCTGCAGCAAGAGCAGTGTGGGCAGCAGGGCAAGGGAGGGGATTCTACCCCTTGCTCTGCTCTCCTCAGACCCCACCTGTGTGCAGTTCTGGAGCACCCAGCACAGGAAGGACATGGAAGTGTTGGAGCCAGTCCAGAGGAAGTCACAAAGATGATGAGAGGGCTGCAGCAGCTCTGCTTTGAGGACAGACAGAGAGGGTTGGGGCTCTGCAGCCTGGAGAAGAGAAGGCTTCCAGGAGACCTTGGAGTAGCCTTCCAGTATCTGAAGGAGGCTCCAGGAAGGCTGGGGAGGGATTATTGACAAGGGCTTGGAATGGCAGGACAAGGGGCAATGAGTTTGAAGTGGCAGAGGGGAGATTGAAACTGGATGTTTGGAGGAAGTTGTTTGCAGTGAGGGTGGGGAGACACTGGCACAGGTTGCCCAGGGAGGTTGTGGCTGCTCCCTCCCTGGAGGTGTTCAAAGTCAGGTTGGATGAGTCCTTGAGTGACCTGTACTAGTGGGAGGTGTCCCTGCCTATGGCAGGGGGTTGGAACTGGATGATCTTTGAGGTCCCTTCCAACCTTACCATTCTATGATTCTATGAATTTTCAGCTACTCAGCTTCCCATGTTGCTGAATAATTTCTCTGAAGCAGAATAGCAGAGAGGCTTTAGACAATAGCGGTTTATTGGTTTGTTACTTTGCCAGTCACACAGGCATCCCATCAGAGACGGGCTCTGTTTGCAGGGTCAGCATCTCTCTGAGGCAGGTTCATCAAAGTATGGCCTAGATCTGCTCTGGCAAGAAGCAGCAGGAAGATGGAGAGGGATGGCTCTGAGAAAATGCCACATCAGCCCTATGCTTGCAGGGAGATGCACATCTCCTCTTGCTACTCTACAGTTTGCTAATTAACATTGTGATGGTTTGAGGCTGATTGGAATATTTTAATGAAAAAACAATTACATTACAGGCTGTGAAAAGCAAACAATGGTGAGGTCTGCTTCACTCACTGGGTTGCTGAGATATATAAGAACAAGAACACAAATATAAATAGGAGAGTCTTTCTTGGGGAGCTGCTGTGGCTTCTCCTTTCTGCTGTGTAACCTCACTAACCACTCTGCTTCTAACCCCACTGGCCCATCCTCCAAACTCACCTTGCATGTAAGGCAGGCCCTGGGGTAAGGTAGAGGGGTGGGAAGAAGGGGGAAGGGTGGTTGGGAGCCCGTCCTGGGGTCTCTGATTTCTGGGAGGGGAGTTGTGTTTCTGTATTACCTTTAACTTGTCTATGTCTGTAACTATTCCTGTCTATTGTGTATATCTCTGCATTTACATTGTGCTAAGCTGTAAATAGAGCTTCAGTCCTTAACTTCCAGCAGGTTGAGTCGAGTCTGGGGGATATTTTTTCATAGTGTAGGGGGGCAGGGAACTCCCAAACCATCACAAACTTCATCAGGAAAAGGAAGGATGGAGGCTGTGGTATCAGTAAACCTCTGTGGGTTTGATGGCTAAGGCCAAGGCATTTAAATTATATTGTTGCTTTCTATTGGGTTTTTCTTTCATTTTTTTTTTTCTGGTGGCACAGAGTTCAGCTTTATTATCAGCAAAACTAACCTGCAGGATGCATCATCTGATACCAGTTCCTGGCCCAGTCAGCTGCACAACATCAATTTGTGGGCTATCCATCCTCACTCCTGATAAAGTGCCACTCAGCAGCAGGCTCCTGGACGACTTCTAACAACAAGCAGAACATCTGCAGCCCTGCTTTACATAACTTTTGTTTGGCTTTGCCCTCCTTGCACAACTCCGACGTCGCAACCTGTTATTGGGCAAGAGCAAAGGCTTGGTGGAGTTCAGTGGCCTCATACAAATAAAGCCAGAACCAAACCCAGGTCTCCAGGGAGCCAACTTCATGTACAGGAACAACATGGTCAACTTTGCCTGGAGACCTGCTCTACTGGAAATAGCACAGTGGCAGCTGGGAGGTTTGGAGTGGCAGCTTTCAGTATCTGCAGCCTTCAAGTGTTGCCTTCGGGCAGCTGCTAACCTTCAGCTTGGACACTTTTCACCCTGTAATTATCTCCTCTTAGCTTCATGCATTGTTATTTCCTGGTCTCATCTAGGGAGGGAAGTGAATGCTTTGGGTGTGCATGGGAAGCTCTCCACACCCTCCATGAGTCTGCTGAACTTTGCAGGGTATTAGGGTAGCATTGTTAATTGGCATCCTCCAGATGAACCTGGAGAACTGCTCAACCAGTTTGAGGCACCCTGTGCACAAGGAGGGGGCATTTTATCTGCCACAGTCCTCTCTCACACAAGGAGAGGGCATTTCACCTCCAACAGTCCTCTCTCACACAAGGAGAGGGCATTTTACCTCCAGCAGTCCTCTCTCACACAAGGAGAGGGCATTTCATCTCCAGCAGTCCTCTCTCACACAAGGAGAGGGCATTTCATCTCCAGCAGTCCTCTCTCACACAAGGAGAGGGCATTTCACCTCCAGCAGTCCTCTCTCACACAAGGAGAGGGCATTTCACCTCCAGCAGTCCTCTCTCACACAAGGAGAGGGCATTTCATCTCCAACAGTCCTCTCTCACACAAGGAGAGGGCATTTCACCTCCAGCAGTCCTCTCTCACACAAGGAGAGGGCATTTCATCTCCAGCAGTCCTCTCTCACACAAGGAGAGGGCATTTCACCTCCAACAGTCCTCTCTCACACAAGGAGAGGGCATTTCACCTCCAGCAGTCCTCTCTCACACAAGGAGAGGGCATTTCATCTCCAACAGTCCTGTCTCTCAGCTCCTCATGCTGAACAGGGGTAATTGTGAGACTCAATTTGCAGTTCAGCTCTTTCTGTGGTTTCTGGCACTGTTTTGCCCTGGTGGCACAGTGAGCTGCATGTGCATGGGTGGGTATCACAGCTGCTGCACAGTTTTGTGTGCCTTGTCCAACTCACCATTCAAAAAGAAGAGGAAGCAAACACCTGGAGGCATGAGAAAATCAGGGATGCTGTGAGGGTTGAATCAGCTGATTATAGTTGCTTCTCTGAGGGTAGTGTGCCCAGTTGTGATCAAAGAATCACAGAGTCACAGAAACATTCAGGTTGGAAAAGCCCCTCAGGGTCACCAAATCCAACCAATGTCCCTGCTCTACAAGCTTCACCCCAAACCATATTCCCAAGCACCATGTCCAAAGGACTTCTAAACACATCCAGGGTTGGTGACTCAGCCACCTCCCTGATGATGGAAGTGATCTAAGCACCACATAGAATCACAGAATGGCAGGGGCTGGAAGGGACCTCAGAAGCTCATCCAGTCCAACCCCATTTCCAGAGCAGCATCACCCAGAGCAGATCACACAGGAACACATCCAGGTGGGTTTTGAATATCTCCAGAGAGGGAAACTCCACAGCCCCCCTGGGCTGCCTGTTCCAGGACTCTGTCACCCTCACAGGGAAAAAAGTTCCTCCTCATGTATAAATGAAACTTCCTATGCCTCAGCTTCCATCCAGTGCCCCTTGTTCTGGCATTGGGCATCACCCAGCAGAGCCTGGCTCCAGCCTCCTGGCACTCACCCTTTTATATATTTATAACCATTGCTGAGGTCACCTCTCAGTCTCCTCTCCTAGCAGCACAGTCCCAGCTCCCTCAGGCTCTCATAACAGAGCTCTTCCATTCCCTTCATCATTTTTGTGGCTCTGTGCTGGACTCTCTCAAGCAGCCCTTCTGAACTGGGGGCCCCAGAACTGGACACAATACTCTGGATGTGGCCTCAACAGGGCAGAGCAGAGGGGCGGGAGAACCTCTCTCGACCTACTAACCACAGCCCTTCTAATCCACCCCAGAATGGCATTGCCCCTCCTGGCCATGAGAGCAAATTACTGGCTCATGCTCAACCTCCCATCACATACTTGAAGCTCCTCCATACTTGGAGACATCTCACAAAATCACAAAGATTTTGAGTGTGTGAAGACATGAAAACAAGAAAACCTTACCAGAATGTCTCTAACCATCACTAAACTGCTTCTAACCAATGGTTTCAAGGTTGCTTCTTAAAGCCAGAACAGAAGATTTGAAGGGTGTAAAAAGGGAGAGATCCATTTTTCATGTTACCAGGGTGGTTCCAGGCAGTTTGGGTTGCCTGCTGTGGCTGTGGCTTGGCCAGTGGTCTGGGTGGCTGACACCCAAGAGGAGCTTGGATGGCATAAGCAGTCTGAGAAGCGAGGACGATGCGTACCGGGAGGGACTGGCAAACACCTTCAGCTGAGTTGCTAGCAAACATGCACAAGGGCTCTGTTTCAGGACCTGACTCTCATTAGCAGTAGTTCTCTGGTTCCAGGTCCTTTACAGGATGAAGGGTTTTAAGAACACATTTTACCATCCATTTAATGTAACAATATTAAGCTAGATTTGGCAAGGGCAGCTTCAGACATAAAACTTTAAAATGAGCTTTTTCAGAGCATAAAATCACAATTGGTCCTGCTAGTATAAGGATAAAATAAATGTCTATTCCCCCTAATTGCTGTCAAAGTTGTGATTTTCTTTTTCTTTTTTTTTTTTTCCCCTCTCCCCTTCTTGTTTTGTTTTCTTTTATATGTAGTAATAAAGCCAAGTTGGGTTTATTGTATAGGGTGCAAACGCTTACTGTATAATATTATAAATCCTGCAGAGAATTAAGCATCTGCACATTTTTCCTGGCTGTTTCTTGCTTTAACTAGAAACGTCTGTTAGCACTGGCACAAAAGAAAATGATGTGGGCGAGCCTGATCCCACCTCTTTTCCAGCTCCACTCTTTCCGAAACCTTTGCTCACGTCCTGGCAGCAGGGACTCGGTGCTCTGAGTGCAACCCATGACATACTTAGAGTGTGAGAGTGGCAAGAAAAGGATTCTGATACAGAATCCTGAGGGGTTTTATCCACCTCGTTATCCCAAAAGGAGAAAAGAGAACAGTTGGAAGGAATTAGGCTTGTACAAGCTCAAGATGGAAAATGATAATAATTATTAGATCAGCTGCTCCTGCCTCAGAACCAATATGGGAACGGTCGGATTCACAATGCATAAGCTCGGGTCTCTGAGCTTTGCTAAGCTCTGCTTTGCTTCACCAGTCCTCAAGCCTCCCTGTGGCTACAGAATAGCTGCAACTTCACAAAATCACAGAATGCAATGGGTTGGAAGGGACCTGGAAAACTCATCCAGTCCAACCCCCCTGCCAGAGTAGTATCACCCAGGGCAGGTCACACAGGAACGTGTCCAGGCAGGTTATGAATGTCTCCAGAGAAAGAGACTCCATAACCTCTGTGGGTAGCCTGTTCCACTGCTCTGTCATCCTTACAATGAAAAGTTTTTTCCTCCTGCCTACATGGAACCTCCTCTGCTCTAGCTTGCACCCATTGATTCTTGTCCTATTGTAGGACATCACTGGGATGAGTCTGGCTCCTGGTGTTCACCTTTCACATCTTTATAAACACGAATGAGGCCATCCTCTTCTGCAAGCTAAAAACGCTCAGCCTTTCCTCAGAAGGGAGATGTTCCACTCCCTTCAGCATCTTTGTGGTTGAATTCTTTCAAGCAGTTCCCTGAGGTCCTTCTTGAACTGAGGTGCCCAGATTCAGACACAATATTCCAGATGCAGTCTCACTAGGGCAGAGTAGAGGGGAGGAGAACCTCTCCTGAATTAGCAGTTACAACCCTTCTAATACACCCCAGGATGCCATTGGTCTTATAGAATCATAGAATGGTAAGGTTGGAAGGGACCTCAAAACTCATCCAGTTCCAACCCCCTGCCATAGGCAGGGACACCTCCCACTAGCACAGGTCACTCAAGGCCTCCTCCAACCTGGCCTTGAACACCTCCAGGGAGGGAACAGCCACAACCTCCCTGGGCAACCTGTGCCAGTGCCTCACCATTTTCATCTTGAAGGCTTCATCATCTTCACAGAGATGGTCAAGCTGCCCAAGAGAGTAATCCCAAAATAGCCATCCCAGAGGTGGTATGAGCACAATGGAACATCTGCAGCTTGAAGATGTTTTGGAGGAACAAGCAAAGCATTCTGCTGTATGGCTGCAGCTGTGTCAGGGCTGAGAGGGCTGGAGGAGCAAGGTCAGGCAGTGTGTGACAGACCTCATGCTCCTACCATCCCTTTGCCCTTCATTATCATTTTCCTTGTCTCCTAAGTATCTCCAGTCAGGCACAAATGTTCCTCCTCAGTAAGAGAAGTAAGAAATTTCTTTGCTCATTTGGAAACAGAGCAAATTTGCTGCCACAGAGCAGCACAGACTTCAGGTTTCTCTGCAACTTGCAGCCATTGTGAGCAATTTGCCACAGCACACAAGGCTAAAAATAAAGAAATAAAATAGAATTATCTTTTGCCATGGTTTCTGAGGATTCCAAGGAGACCTGCTTATGCCAGGCAGCCCCTGGTAGTAATACTGCACAAGCACCAGCCAAAAAGTAGGCTGTTTCCAAAACAGTTTCATCATTTCCCTTATTTACTTTATTATCACTTCAGTCTGCAAATGAGATCTCACTGAAGCTGAGGCTGGAAAAAAAGGAAAAAAAAAACAAAAAACAAAACCAAAACAAACAAACCCAAAAAACCCAAACCAAACAACCCACAAACAAACCAAACCAAACCGGGCAAAAAAAACCCCAAGCCTCACCAAAAAACCCCCCAAACCAACCCAACAAACAAACCCAACCAACCAAACCAAACCAAAAAACCCCAAATCCCACCCAAAACCCCACCAAACCCACAAACCAAACCAAACATACCCCAAAACCCCACAAAAAACCCAAACCAAACAACCCACAAACAAACCAAACCAAACCGGGCAAAAAAACCCCAAGCCCCACCAAAAAACCCCCCANTCAAACCAAACCAAAAATACCCCAAAACCCCACCAAAAAAACCCCAAACCAAACCAACAATAAAAAACCCCCCAAACCCCACCAAAAAAACCCAAATCCACAAACCAAATCAAATAAAACCAAAATTACCCCAAAACCCCACCAAAAAACCCCAAACCAAACAAAAAATACCCCAAAACTCCACAAAAAAAGCCCAAACCAAACCAAAGTCCCTCAAACCCCACAAAAAAACCCCCAAACCCACACACCAAACCAAACCAATCCAAACCAAACCAAAAATACCCAAAACCCCACCAAAAAAACCCAAACCAAACAAACCAAACAATCCGAACCCCAAAACTCCACAAAAAAAGCCCAAACCAAACCAAAGTCCCTCAAACCCCACAAAAAAAAACCCCAAACCCACACACCAAACCAAACCAATCCAAACCAAACCAAAAATACCCAAAACCCCACCAAAAAAAAAAAAAATAAAAAGGAAAAAATTGAAACAAACCAAACCAACTAATCAAATCAAATAAAAAAACCCTACAAAAAAACCCAAACCCACAAACAAGCAAACAAAACCAACCAAGCCAACAAAAAAAAAACAAACCCAAACAACCAAAATCCCACAACCACCCCCAAACAAACCAACCAAACCAAACCCAAACCAAAGAAAAAACCCAACCCCAACCCCCAACCCCAATAAAACCACCACCACCAAAATCCAAGAAGAAAGAACAACCTCCACAGCACTAATTTTTAATTAGTTTCTTTCAATTTTGTTAAAATACTTCCCTCCCCCTCCCCAATGTTTGACTCTTTTTTTGCTTTTCCTTTACTACTTTTTTTTTTTTTCCCTTCCTCCCCAATCTTTGCCAGTTTGAAAACCACCACCATGATGACAAGAAGCAAAAAAAAAAAAAGAAAAAAAGATTTGGTAAAATTCCCTTTCCAATTAAAATAAGGAGTTTTACACTGATTGCCTTCTGCTCCTCCTCCTGGGATTCGTTTGCCACCTGTGGGGATTTTTGCCACCTGGACTTGAAGGAGAACTTGAGTGTCCTGGCCAGCTCCAGCAGACAAGAGCTAGGCAGTGTATGCAGTATGTTGTTCTTCCACTAGATGTCCTGCAGTAAAATATTAGTTACCTTGATCAGGGTTGAAGGACTTCCCTGGAACAAAGTGGGGTTTTTTTCTCCCTGATGAGAGGGATGCTGTGGAGCTCATCCCAGATCAGATGAGAGGGATGCTGTGGAGCTCATCTCCCAGATCAGATGAGAGGGATGCTGTGGAGCTTATCTCCAGATCAGATGAGAGGGATGCTGTGGAGCTCATCTCCAGATCAGATGAGAGGGATTCTGTGTAGCTCATCCCAGATCAGATGAGAGGGAAGCTGTGGAGCTCATCTCCAGATCAGATGAGAGGGATGCTGTGGAGCTCATCCGAGATCAGATGAGAGGGATGCTGTGGAGCTTATCTCCAGATCAGATGAGATGCTCAAGGCCTCATCCAACTTGGCCTTGAACACCTCCAGGGAGGTTGTGGAGCACAGAAGCACAGAATGGGATAGTAGATCATGTTGGGTGATTCTGTGCTCTATAACCTCCCTGGGCAATCCGTGCCAGTGTCTCACCACCCTCACTGCAAACAACTTCCTCCTAACATCCAGTTTCAACCTCCCCTCTGCCAGTTCAAACCCATTGCCCCTTGTCCTGGCACTGCAAGACCTTGTCAATAGTCCCTCCCCAGCCTTCCTGTAGCCCACTTCAGACACTGGAAGGGAAGAAAAGCCACAGATCAGTTCAGGGAATATAGTAGAATATAGAGTGGAGGTGATCTCAAGAGGATCTATGTGATGGCTACTATAAAGCCTCCTGGAAGCCTTCTCTTCTCCAGGCTGCAGAGCCCCAAAAAGAGCAGAGGTGCTCTTCTAGAAGTCCAGGCAGCAGGAGGATGCTGTGTACAGTTCCTTTTGATCAATGACACATGAAACCACTCAAATAACCTCAAGGACTCCCAACAATTAATTATAACTCCTCCTTTTATGGGAAATCTTATTATGGTTGTGGCTGCTCCCTCCCTGGAGGTGTTCAAGGCCAGATTGGATGAGGTCTTGAGTAACCTGTACTAGTCGGAGGTGTCCCTGTCTATGGGGTTGGAACTAGTTGATCCTTGAGGTCCCTTCCAACCTTACCATTCTATGATTCTATGATGGAATATTCCAGCAGGAGCAACCACAGCTCACATTAGGACTGGTTGGTTCTTCCAGATGAAGAAGAATCTTCCAGATGAGAAGAACAAGAGGCATTAATTATAGGGTTGAAAATGATTCTGAGGCACTGGAACAGGTTGCCCAGGGAGGTTGTGGCTGCTCCCTCCCTGGATGTGTTCAAGGCCAGATTGGATGAGGCCTTGAGTAACCTGTACTAGTGGGAGGTGTCCCTGCCTATGGCAGGGGGTTGGAACTAGATGATCCTTGAGGTCCCTTCCAACCTTACCATTCTATGATTCTATGATTCTATGATTCTATGATTCTACTTGTGCTATACTGCCTATAGGGGAAGGATTTTGCTTTTATGTGAAAGGAAAAGAAGAGAGACACAGAATTGTGTTGGTACTGTCCACTACTGCTCACTGTCTCAACAAGGAGGGTTCTGACATCTTCACTGCCTCAAACATTTACCTCCTGAATTGCAGCTCCCTGATGACCTCCTGCACCTTTGGACACTGTCCAAATGTCAGGAGCATGAATTTCACCTGCTAAGTCTGATCTCTCCCAAAGGAGACAGCCCAGACAGTTGTAGCTGCACATCCAGGATGGCAGTGGGGGCCCTGCACACTCAGACTGGGCTAAATTTAACCCAATGAATGCTTCATTTTTTTTTTTCCAAAA
>VWZE01000938.1:659575-673949 GCA_013396675.1 Eubucco bourcierii
AAAAAAAAACCCAAACCAAAATACCACAAAAAAAACCCCAAACCAAACCACAACCAACCCAACCCAACCAACTAACCCAACCCAACCAACCAACCCAACCCAACGAACCAAACCAAACAAAAAAACCCAACCCCAAACCCACAAAAAACCCCAACCCAAACCACAACCAAACCAACCCAAACCAACCAAACCAACTCACCCAAACAAACCAGACAATAAACCCCAAACAACCCAAAAACCAGAAAAAAACCAACCCAAACCACAACCAACCCTACCCAACCAACTAAACCAAAAAAACCCAACCAAACCCAACCAAAAACCCCACAAAAAAACCCCAACCCAAATCACAACCAAAACAACCCAACCAACAAAAAAAAAACCACCAAACACAAAACCTCACCAAAAAACCCAACCCAAACCACAACCAACCCAAACAAACAAACAAAAATAAAACCCCTCAAAACCCCACCAAAAAACCCCCAAGCAACCCAAACCACAACAAACTCAACCCAACGAACCAAAATAAAAAACCCCAAAAACACACAAAAAAATCCCAAACCACAACCAAACCAAGCCAAACAAAAAAACCCCAAAACTCCACAAAAAGCCCAAAACCCAACCAAACCAAACCAATAAAAAAAACCAACCAAAAATACCCCAGTCCCAACCAAACCAGGGTGTATGAGGCCTTGAGTGACCTGTGCTAGTGGGAGGTGTCCCTGCCTATGGCAGGGGCTTGGAACTGGATGATCCTTAAGGTCCCTTCCAGCCTTACCATTCTATGATTCTATGAACAGATGAAGGTGGAAGCTCTGACCAGAAAAGCAGGTCCAGACTGGTCTGTGGAGAGAACAAGCATGGTGATAACAAGGCAAATCCTGCCATGTTTGGTTTGTATTACATTCACAGGGCTATGGGGGAAAAGCCCTGCTCAGCTTTTAAGCTGGCCTCTCTGTCTGCAGCCAGCAGTCTCAGGCTCTCCATTATTTGTGCAGTAAAAGTCAGCAAAAGATGGAAACAGACAAAATATGGGATGAGAGTGCAGTGGCTGGAGGGTGATTGCTGTGGTGTTGCTCTTGTACATGATGATATAGTGACCTGCAGAAATGCTGCTGCGTTCAGACAGTCCTGTCTAGCTTGCCAGGATCTTCCTAAGTGGAAAGAAGGGGGAAAAAAATGGACAATGTGTTTTACTTTCCCTGGGCTCAATTTCCCTTACCTTTGAATGCAAGAAATCCTGGGTATCCTCTTCCATCTAGCAACACAGATCTTTAGCCAAGTAATACTCAGGCATAAACATTTAGAAGCCCATCAAGAATGAATTGGGTTACAGTCCAGCCAAACCCTCTGTCTCTGTGTGTCTTGCCTTGGCTTGTTGCACAAGTTGATTGATCAGCAGTGTCGAGGAAGAGTCTCTCAGCACTGAGGATTCCCAGGCTGGATAAATCACCATGTGCAGACAGTGACAGCTGCCTGCCATCCTCAGACCTGAGGGAGAGAGCTGCTCTAGACATGTAAAGAGCAAACCAACAGAGCCAGAGGTGGGAAGAGAACCAGGGAAGCTAATGTGGCTTTAATAAAGCCCAGTTATATAAAATGATCATATCTGTAGCACAGAGGACTTGGTAAGAGCATATGGTTTTATCTGTGGTGGTAGAACAACTTCAGCACTTGGAAATCTCCTTTTCTTTCCTGGATTCATCACTGGCTTAACTCTGGTAGCCTTTCAAACGTGAGGATTAGGATATACCTTTCCCACAGGCAATTGTAAAGCTCACTTGCTCCAAGTTTGCTTGCTGTGCTTTCAGATTATCACATGGAAGATATCTTACATGGGAGGACATCTCCAAGGTGGGGAGATGGGGGAACAGATCCCTAACCTATTTGCAGAGCATCAGCTCTAGTGCAAGATTACAAGAGGCAACCAGAGAAAACCAACCCCAAGCTAACCTAACATTGCAAAGCATATTCCAGATTACAGTTTTGTTTCCAACTCTACAAGAAACCTTTGGTTGACTCAACCTACAAAAGATAATAATGTGCAATTAACCTGTGACAAAGGACAGGGCTTATTATGGCTGGAACCAAAAGCAGCTCTGGGACAACTTTGCCATTCTTGGCTCACTCTGCTCTATGTGAATAGGCTGGTTTGGGTTGGGGGTTCCTTGCTCTCTCTCTCTCTCTCTTTCTTTCTTTCTTTCTTTCCCCCTATTGTTCCTTCCTTCCTCCCTCCTTTCCTTCCTCCCTTCCTTCCTCCCTTCCTTCCTTCCTTCCTTCCTTCCTTCCTTCCTTCCTTCCTTCCTTCCTTCCTTCCTTNCCTTCCTTCTTTCCTTCCCTCCTTCCTTCCCTCCTTCCTTCCTTCCTCTCTCCCTCCCTCCTTTCATTCCTTTCCTTCCCTCCCTCCTTTCTTTCCTTTCCTTCCTTCCTCCTTTCTTTATCTTTCTTTCATTCCCTTTCTTTTCTTTCTTTTTTTAATTTTCCCCTATTTTAGTTTTTAATTTCCCCCTATTTTAGTTTTTGATTCCCAGGGTCGAGTTTTAAGAGCCCAGGGTGCGAGAAGGCACTAAGGGATACAGCAAGGACTTATTGTAATGAGACCTCTTCCTGAAAGGCAGCTATTATGAAACGTAGAGAGATGTGTCTCTGATAAACAACACCCACCTTCCTCAGCCTGCAGCCTGTTTGAAGTGGCATGGGGCCAGAAATAAGCTTTGTCAACAGGTTTAATTTGGGTTCTTTTAATTCAGGGCTTGGTTTGCTTCAGAGGTAGGCTGCAGTTCCCCCTCTAGGAATTCAACTGGCTTCTTCCAATTTTCAGTGCAGGTAAGATGCCCACAAGGTGCAGAGCATCACAGGACAGTATAAAGATGTGAAGAGAAAAGCAAAGGTGGGCAGACATCCAACTGGATCCTTAAATGTCATATCAAAATAGACCTTATATCAAAGGAGACCTTAGAGTAGCCTTCCAGGATCTGAAGGGGGCTACAGGAAGGCTGGGGAGGGACTATTGACAAGGGATTGTAATGCCAGGACAAGGGGCAATGGGTTTGAAGCGGCAGAGGGGAGATTGAAAGTGGATGTTAGGAGGAAGCTGTTTGCAGTGAGGGTGGTGAGACACTGGCACAGGTTGCCCAGGGAGGTTGTGGCTGCTCCCTCCCTGGAGGTGTTCAAGGCCAGGTTGGAGGAGGCCTTGAGTGACCTGTGCTAGTGGGAGGTGTCCCTGCCTATGGCAGGGGGTTGGAACTGGATGATCTTTGAGGTCCCTTCCAACCTTACTATTCCATGATTCTATGATTCTATGATCTAAGTATGTTGTTATTCCTTATTTACAAATCACATCCTCACAACAATACCAGTCCAGCACTGGAACAGGCTGCCCAGGGTGGGTTGTGGAGTCTCCCTCTCTGGAGATATTCAAAACTTGCCTGAATATTTTCCTGTGTGACCTGGTCTAGGTGATGCTGCTCTGGCAAGGGGGGTTGGACTGGATGAGCTTTGGAGGTCCCTTCCAGCCCCTGCCATTCTGTGATTCTGTGATCCTCTGAAAGCTTCAGCCCAGATGTTTGTACTTTCAGGGCAGATCAAGTAATCCATGCCTAATACACAACACTTCCTCACACTTTATATGAAAAAGTGTTAATGGATGTCATCAAAGTGTGGTTTTGATCCAAGGACCAGTTCCACAGCCATGCCAAGCACTCAGACAGGTTCAGTGCATAAGCAATCAAGCTCTATCCTGTAGTCAATCCACAACCAGTGGCAGGGCCATTCAGAGAACACACAGGTCAGGATATAGTCAGTGAGAACCTCTTCAGCTCCCCCTGAATTCAAGAAATAGACCAAGTGATTGTTGGCTTCACTTTACAGTTTTGGTAGCTCCTCCCCAAGCCTTTAAAATTAACGTGCAAGCAGTTGAATGCTGCTGTCACTTTCTGTTGCACAGAGGAACCAATTTCAGAACCACAGAATTAAGCAGGTTGGAAAAGACCTTCAAGATCATCAAGTCCAACCTAACACCCAACACCATCAGCTAAATCATGGCACCAAGTGCCACATCCAGTCTCTTTTTAAACACTTCCAGGGACAGTGACTCCACCACCTCCCTGGATAGCCCATTCCAAAAGCCAAGCACTTTCTGCAAAGAACGACTTGAAGGACAAAAAATGGCATGGAGAAGGACTCTGAAGCACCCATTGGTTTGAAGTGCTGATGTTTTCCTATCTTTTCCTTCTAATTTCTGCTAGGAGAACCAGTGGATTCTGGAGGTGGCAACCAAACCAAGAAGCATTCCCAATTAGTGGAAATAGCTGGACAGTTTAGCCCCTGTGGCTTGACTCAGCCTTAAGAGTGAATCCAATCACAAAACTGATTTATGAGCTAAAAATTCTGGCTCTCAGGTTTTGTTTTTTTTTCTCCCCAGTCCTCAAAACTTTTGCTGTCTGGGCAGAAGAGCTCAGCATCCATCCTGCTTGTCTCTTGATTATATATTTTTTTTCTTTCTTTCTTTCTTCTTCCTTTTTGTTTAAATGTGGTTCAGGACATGAAAACAGTTTCAATAACTAAAGCAAGCTGCTGTTAGGCTGCCTGTGCTGCAAAAGTGCTGCATTTTCATCCACAACTGCTGTCATAATTCTTACAGCAACCATTATGATACTTCCAGATGTTGGTACATGCATTATGCTTTCCAAGTACAACTCGAATCCCAGATGTATCCCAAAACCACATGGAAGGGGAAAGTTAGATCTGGGGGTGGACAGCGTCTGCGTAATTTCCTTAGCTCTCTGCAGTTGCCTTCGTTCTCCGTCCCCTTCTCCTGCCGCAGATTAGCTTAGTGGCTGCAAACAGGCATGAAGGATTTGCTGCAATGGAGGCAGCATGTCATAACAAGCCAGACTTTGGGACAGCCACTGTCTTCTGCATGCTGGCACCCAGCTTTGTTCCGTGGATGTGTGGTGCTTCAGATTGCCACCCTATAAATCACAACTCGACTCAAGGACCGAATTGCTGCGATGCTCCCAGAAGAAGCCCTGAGGCTTCCAACATGCCTGTCGTCGTTCTGATTCTGTAGCAGAAGCAAAACCCAAGGTGAGGATTCACAGAATCACAGAAAACATCCACCTGGAAGAGACCTCAAAGATCATCCAGTCTAACCTTCGACCCAGCACTGAGGGGTCAACACTAAATCATGTCCCTAAGTGCCAGCTCCACATAGTGTTTAAACACCTCCAGGGATGGTGACTCCACCACTGCCCTGGGCAGCCCATTCCAATATTTGATAACCTTCTCTGTGAAGAAGCATTTCCTTGCATCCAGTCTGAACCTCTCCTGGCACAGCTTGAAACCATTTCCTCTAGTGCTTGGCCCACCAAGGAGAAGAGGCTGCCCCCTCCTTACTCCAACCTCCCTTCAGGTAGTTGCAGAGAGCAATGAGATCTCCCCTCAGCCTCCAAACAAACAAAGCAGCAACAGATTTTGGACATGTTTTATTTTTTTGCTCATCTTTGATTTCATTTGGACAGTGGATTTTCCCTTTCTGCTCCTTTGAATTTTGACATGGTACAGCAAAATGGAAGGCTGCAAAATGAAGGTGATGCTGCTGCATGCTTTTCATAGAATCATAGAATGGTAAGGTGGGAAGGGACCTGGATGTTAGGAGGAAGTTCTTTACAGTGAGGGTGGTGAGGGGTGAGGGGTGAGGTGGTGAGCGGTGAGGAAGGGACCTCAAAGATCATCTAGTTCCAACCCCCTGCCATAGGCAGGGACACCTCCCACTAGTACAGGTTACTCAAGGCCTCATCCAACCTGGCCTTGAACACCTCCAGGGAGGGAGCAGCCACAACCTCCCTGGGCAACCTGTGCCAGTGTCTCACCACTCTCACTGCAAAGAACTTCCTCCTAACATCCACTTTCAATCTCCCCTCTGCCAGTCCAAACCCATTGCCCCTTGTCCTGGCATTGTATATTTTGTATATATTGTTTATGTATGCTTGTTAATTTGTGCCATGTTGTATATATACTGCTTCATTCCTTAACTTCCAGCCAACTGAGTCAATCTGGTGAATTCCTAGGTGTGTAGGGGAGTGGGAAACTCCCAAACCTGCACAACTGGTTACAACAATATACCCCTCATGGAGTCTGTTTGCTGATGATAACTCAATGGAACTACAACAGGCTCTGAACTGAATTATTTTCCTTCACGGAGTGGATGACCTCTGAAGTTTCTTCCAACCTAGGCCATTCTGTGGTTCCATGACTATTTTTACTATGTAGGTAGTATTCATAAGTTTTCTTGGGCCATTTGACCTCCTTGGTCAAATGTGGCCAAGCCAATGTGGAGGTTCTTCAGGAAACACAGCTGTCCAGAAGAGGAAGACATCCTACACTTGGCACATGACACAATAACAAATAAAATGATCAACAAACTGGAATCTGTAAAGTCAAATCCATATCTGAAGCCTGGAAATCCCAACTGCCATGGATTAGCTGTTGCTTGTTACATTGCTCCTCTACATTTTGATGTTTAAGAAATCAGAACTGGAGCAACTGTAGTCCATTCTAAAGAATTGTGTTTGCTTTTCATGAACAATCCTCACTCAACAAACCCTTTTGTTTCAAAGGCAGCTTTCACTCTCTGTCAGCTAACTCTCCACATCCTGATTCAACAAAGCATTAAAGCTGGGGCAATTTGTTATGCTGTAACTTGTGCTTTAAGCTGTTCTTTGCTGAATCTCATTCCCAGCACAGGAAGGACATTGAAGTGTTGGAGTGGGTCCAGAGGAGGCCACGAAGATGCTCAGAGGCTTGCAGCAGCTCTGCTCTGAGGACAGACTGAGAGAGTTGGGGCTCTGCAGCCTGGAGAAGAGAAGGCTTCCAGGAGACCTTGGAGTAGCCTTCCAGAACATGAAGGGGGCTACAGGAAGACTGGGGAGGGACTATTGACAAGGGATTGTAATGCCAGGACAAGGGGAATAGGTTTAAACTGGAAGAGGGGAGATTGAAACTGGATGTTAGGAGGACACTGTTTGCAGTGAGGGTGGTGAGACACTGGACAGGTTGCCCAGGCAGGTTGTGGCTGCTCCCTCCCTGGAAGTGTTCAATGCCAGGTTGGATGAGGTCTTGAGTAACTTGTGCTAGTGGGAGATGTCCCTGGCTATGACAGGGGGTTGGAACTGGATAATCTTTGAGGTCACTTCCAACCTTACCATTCTATGATTCTCTGCAAGGAAAGAAGTAGCCTCAAGACACCAGGACAATTCTCAGTAACACATCAAATGAGCTCTAGGCCTGGGATTCACTTTTGCATCTCTTGATGATCAGTATTTTTCCTTGCCTTGCAGAGAAACGTGGGGTAGCCAAAGAGGAAGAAATGCACACAAGCCATGGCAAGCCAGAGAATGGTAGAGTCTAAAATATATTACATATTTTTTACAGGACTGGGGCACTTCACATGCCAGGCACAACAGCATATGTTTGAATCCAAAGGGCATATTGCTATTTTAGAACTACTTTTGACATTCATGAGTCATAGAATCATCATAGAATGGCTTAGGTTGGAAGGGACCTTAGAGTTCATCTACTCCAACCTCCCTGTCATGGGTAGGGACTCCTCAAAGCTGGATTTAGTTGTTCAAAACCTCATCCAACCTGGCCTTAAACATCCACAGGAAGGAGGTATCCACAACCTTTCTGGGCAACCCATTCCAGCATCTCATCCTTCTCATACTGAAGAACTTCTTCCCAGGATGGAGTCTAAACTTAGTCTTCCATAGCTTAAAACCACCCCCCCTAGACACCTTCATGAAAAGTCCCTCTCTAGCCTTTCTGTAGGTTGCCCTCAGGAATTGGAAGGCAGGTTGTGAGTTTTGCTCTTAGGCTTTCCATGAATTGAAACCTAAACCTGATCAGCAGCTCCATTTTGTGTGCCAAAAGCCATCACCATTCTGCTACTGGATCAAATTCCAACCTCAGCCTGGGGGGTTCTCCACTTACTCTTCTCAGTAGAATCATAGAATGGTAAGGTTGGAAGGGACCTCAAGGATCATCTAGTTCCTAGTGGCCTAGAATGGCCGCTAGGAAAGTTTTGTTGTCAGGATCTGGTAGGAATTACTTAGAGAAGCTCAGGATAAAAGCACCAAGGTGTTTGCCTGTGGTCAGCAGAACTAAGCAGATATCATTCTCACTCACTTCCAGCCCTGAGCCTCTATTCCCCCTGTCAATTTCTTCTTTCTTCCGATGCTCCTCGCCAAGCTCTCTTGCCACAGAGCAGCCTCTCTGGCGTGTACATGGCCAAGCACATGGGCGAGGAACCCCCCCCTTGGGCCTGTCAGATCCCTCTGAGGAAGGGAAGTGGCGGAACAAAAGGATCTGATGTGTTCTCAGAGATGTCTGCCTAACGTCTCATGCATGAGGAGAAATCTTCTACAAGAGACGGAGCCGAATCCATCTCCTGTTGCGATTGTCAATTTTCTGGATGACTGCAAGTCTGTAACCTGCACCTGAACCTTGCTGCTTGCTCAGCCTGTGGGAATTATTGTGGCGGAAGGCAAGACAAAACAGGTCCCTGCTGACTGCAGCAGAAAAGCTGACAGCCCAGGGTAATTCAGGAAAACCCACAAGCTTACTCAGGCTCCGGAGCCTGAGGATATTAGGGTTGGATCCTGTGAAGTGCTGAGGGCTTCCTACTGGTTCTCTCCACCCAGGTAGCAAAGCTGTGGAGCAGAACAGAAAAGCCCCCACCTCGAGGCCTCTCCTGCCTGCCTACTTTCTGGCTAACCCTGTAACAGATTTGTGTGTTCTGGTTTTGGATTAAGGCACTTCAAGAAAGACATGGAGAGGGAAATGCTTTGGTGTGATGGTTTGGGAGTTGCTCCCCTCACCCCCAACTCTTATGAAATCACCCAGACTAGACTCAGCCTGTTGGAAGTTAATGAAGGAAGCTACACTTACAGCTTAGCACACAAGCAGATATTCACAATATATAGCAAATATTTACAGCTACATACAGAAATCATAGAATCATAGAATGGTAAGGTTGGAAGGGACCTCAAAGATCATCCAGTTCCATCCCCCTGTCATAGGCAGGGACACCTCCCACTAGAACATTTCACTGAACACCTCCAGGGAGGGAGCAGCCACAACCTCCCTGGGCAACCTGTGCCAGTGTCTCACCACCCTCACCGAAAAGAACTTCCTCCTAACCTAAATGCACAAGTTAAAAGTAATACAGAAACACAATCCCCCTCCCAGAAATCAGAGTCCCTAGGAGGGGCTTCCACCTTCTTTCCACCCCTCTACCTTACCCCAGGGTTTGGCTTACGTGCAAGATGAGTTTGGAGAATGGGCAAGGGGGATTAGAAGCAGAGTGGTTAGCTGGGTTACACAGCAGCAGAAGCCCAGGGAGGAAACCCAGACACCAACTCCAGCAGATAGACACTGATTTATCTGTGTCTGTGTCCTTGCTTTTATACATCTCAGCAAGCCTATGAGTGAAGTAGACATCACCATTGTTTCCTTTTCACAGTCCATAATATAATTTTCTCTATTAAAATATTCCAATTAGCCTCAAGCCAGCACACACAGTTACAAGAAGTTGGAAGGGTGAGGGGGAACTGCTTTGGAGGTGCACATACAGTTACAAGAAGACAGAAGGGAAAAACCAAGTTTGCTCTTCAGTCATTCATTATTTGCATATCAAAAATGCTAGAAATCCTTCTGTATACATATATATGTATACTTCTAAGGTCCAAGTGCTGCTTGGGATGTGGCATTTTCCCTCTTTGTTTTGTTGTAACTTGTGCTGGATAATCAATTGCAGCAAACCATAAGACTGCTCCTCCTGGAAATGATGAGTTTACACTTGTCAAAAGTGTCAGCTGTTAATTACTCATGGTGAAGATCTGTGTGGTTTTGCTTTCATGCTGGGTTTTATTCTGGCCCTGGATAAGTTGCCTGCTGGTGCCCCAGGGTGACAGGGAAAGGAAGGGCTCCATATGTAGACACAAGTGATGTCTGTGGCAGAAAGCTCAAAGAAACATTTGGAAACAGTGAGGAATCATCACATAAAGATGCTACTGCACTCCTGGTGTCCAGAACCAAAATGAATCATGGCTGAATGTTCCTCATTAGCTGGTTGCACTTTGAGCACAGTACTTCCACTCTCCCAGTTCTCTCTTACAGGTAGATGACAGCTCTCTAGCCAGTTCTGCATGGTTCGTATTAGGAGAGTGAGAATTCGGTTTATCCATTTTGAATCCTCTTTCTTTCTAGAAGAGTGAAAATTCAGCTTATCCATTTTGAATCCTCTTTCTTCCTAGGAGAGTGAAAATTCAGCTTATCCATTTTGAATCCTCTTTCTTTCTAGAAGAGTGAAAATTCAGCTTATCCATTTTGAATCCTCTTTCTTCCTAGGAGAGCAAGAATTCAGTTTATCCTTTTGAGTCCCTTTTCTTACTGGGAGAGTGAGAATTCAGTTTATATTTTTGAATCCTTTTTCTTCCTAGGAGAGTGAGAATTCAGTTTATCCTTTTGAATTCCTTTTCTTCCTAGGAGAGTGAGAATTCAGTTTATCCATTTTGAATCCTTTTTCTGACTAGAAGAGTGAGAGTTCAGTTTCTCCATTTTGAATCCTTTACATGCCTAATGCATCTAGAACCATGGAACCTGAAAGGAGGTTGTAGCCAGGTGGGGTGGTTGGGCTCTTCTACCAGGCAACCAGCAACAGAACAAGAGGACACAGGTTCAAGGTGTGCCACTGGAGGTCCAGGTTGGATGTTAGGAGGAAGTTCTTGCCAGAGAGAGTGATTGGCATTGGAATGGGCTGCCCAGAGAGGTGGTGGAGTCCCCATCCCTGGAGGTGTTGAAGCAAAGCCTGGCTGGGGCACTTAGTGCCATGGTCTGGTTGATTGGCTAGGGATGAGTGATAGTTTGGGCTGGATCTCTTGGAGAGAGCTTGGAGGTCTCTTCAAAGCTGGTTGATTCTATGATAGATGTACATAGATCTGTACCCTGCAAGAGCTCCTATGCATTCCTGTCTGGGGAGCAGAGCACATCTGACTCCTGTTCTAAGATCATAGAATGACAAGGTTGGAAGCGACCTCAAAGGTCATCTAGTTCCAACCCCCTGCCATAGACAGATCAAGGCTTCCATTAGGACTCATTCTCCATGCAGAACCTTTACTAGGCATTAGGCACCTTTTTGTTCACTTTATCCTTGCTTTTCATTTCCAACTTATTCAAATTTGCAGCATTACAAGAGTTTCTCTGCTTTTCCTACCCATTGCTGTTCTCAGGTTCCCCAGACAAACATCATCTCTTCCAGCTACTCTCTTTCTACTCCTCAGTGTAGATCCCACTGTAGAATTTCAAGAAGTTTCTAGTTCTTTTCACCCTCTACCCTGATGATTCTTCTGGCAACTCTCTGTTCATTAGGAAAAAAAAAAAAAAAAAAAGAATAACTAAAATAATTTCTGTGTGCCCTGAGCTGTGCAACTCACAATGCATTATTTAATGCACCAGAAATGTTGATGCTCACCTGTACAGAGAACAATCCATTGCCACACCACCACTGGCACTCTGAAAACTATCTCAAAACCTCTATATCTTCTAGAAGCCAAAATTAGAGCTGCTTAGCCATTGAGCAGAAGAAAATAAACTTCTCTACAGACCCAAACAGTAAACCCTTTAAGAAGTTAGAATACATTTACTAGAGGAATAAAAACAAAACCAACCCCACAACGTTATGGATGTTTGAGAGGTCAGGAGAAAATGCCTGGGAGACTCATTCCATTTGATCCATGGAGGTCACTGTTTATATTTTTTTGCTATTTATGTGTGAAATGTTCTGTGAATGAAGGGTATTATCTGCCAGCTTACTGCAGCAGCATCTTGCCTGATTTTCCTCTCTGAGGTGGGAAAATGCAGACTGCAAAGATCTGCATCTACAGGCAAGGGTCGAAACGCACTGATAGAACTTTGGCTTTGTGGTCAGGTTTGCTCCTGGGAGTTGCTGATCATTTTCATGGGTGAAAACAAAGGAAAAAAAGAAGTGAGCCAACAAGAAAGGAAGTATGCCAGGGACATGTTTTTCTAACTGAGGAGGTACATGAGCATGACGCTTCCCCTGTTTCAAAACACTCTCTGTGATGGCCAAAGCTTGCCACTACTTGGCCCAAGTGATGTACATGATACCAGTTCTGGGTTTACTGAGCTGGCATCTATTGACTGCCCTCCTTGTTTACCCTAGAGATGGGACTGTTTGGGAAGCAGGAATGGCAAAGGTCACAACAATGCTTCGTAAGATGATGACATTTGTGGAAGGAAGAACAGCAAATGGAATAAAATGAAGTTTGGGTTGTATTTTTTTTTCCACAAAGGCAGCCCCCTCTGTACTAATGCTCATTGCAGAACAAGGTAAAACAACCTTAGGACCCCATCTCCAAATGCCACTCAATGAGCCCCTCTGCATTACTGCTCATTGCAGAACAAGGTAAAACAACCTTAGGACCCCATCTCCAAATGCCAGTCAATGAGCCCCTCTGTACTAATGCTCATTGCAGAACAAGGTAAAACAACCTTAGGACCCCATCTCCAAGTGCCAGTCAATGAGTACTCTGCTACACTACAGCATCTTTCAATTTAGCCATCCTGGGTAGACAGAAGGGCCAAGACTGAGTGCTTTGGGAAGTCTTCCTTTGGGGTGTGGCTTTCCCTGCTGTGCAGAACCCCAAGAAATGATAGAATCACAGAATCATAGAATGGTAAGGTTGGAAGGGACCTCAAGGATCATCTAGTTCCAACCCCCTGCCATAGGCAGGGACACCTCCCACTAGTACAGGTTACTCTTGCTGAAGCACTTCAGAAGAAGTTTGCTGCTCCTCAATGAGAACAGGGGGGAGATTCAGGAAAACACTGACCTGATGGAACAGACAGAAGCCTGTCAGCTTTCTGTGTATACTCTCTGCTAGCTTTCTGCTGGGGATTGTTCTGCCCAAGCATGGAGGAGTTGCAGAGACAGCAGTTAGGGTGCATTGTAAATGGGGACATGGAAAAAAATCTCTGGTGAGAGATTTTTTTCCCTTTAGCATAGCTGTTCTGGGAAAATGATGTAGGATTGTAGATGTGGCCTTAGGTTTCAATCATAACAAAACTTACAAGCTCCAGAATATTCCAGAATTGGGACCAAACTGAAAGAAAGTGGTAAGAAAAGAGCTCTGTCAGAAGCGAATATCAAAGTTTTCTGTTATTATTTGGTCTGATTCTTTTTAGATGAGGATATTCTTTATAAGATATTGGGAAAGTTTTGGTTTGGTTTGGTTTTTTAAATTGTAAAACAAGGTTAAAAAAAATCATGTTGAGTACTTGGGTTTCTCCTTTAAAACACTTCAAATCTCAGTTTTTATGTTGTTAAATCAGAATAAAAATAATTACCACATAAACCAACTTTTGAACCTTTTGATTGACCAAGAAAGAAAAAAAAAAAAGAGAAAAAAAAGAGGGGGGAAAAAAAGAGTGAGAAAAAAAGAAAAAGAGGGAGAAAAAAAGGGAGATAAAAAAGAGGGAGAATAAAAATAGGGAGAAAAAAAAAAGGAAGGAAAAAGAGGGAGGAAAAAAGGGAGAAAAACAAGGAGAAAAAAAGAGGGGGAAAAGTGAGAAAAAAATAGAGGGAGAAAAAAAGAGGGAGAAAAATGAGGGAGATAAAAAGGAGGGAGAATAAAAACAGGGAGGAAAAAAAGGAGTGGGGAAGAGGGAGAAAAAAAGGGAGAAAAAATGAGAAAAAAAAAGGGTGGAGAAAAAAGGGAGAAAAAAGAGTGGGGAAAAAAAAGCAAGAAAAAGAGGGAGAAAAAAAGAGAGGAAAAAGGAGGGAGGAAAAAAGGAGGGAGGGAATAAAAGGGGAAAAAAGAGGGAGAAAAGAGGGAGAAAAAGGAGGAAGAAAAAAGGGAGGAAAAAGAGGGAGAAAAAAGGGAGGAAAAAAAGGGAGAACAAAAAAAAAGTGAAAAAAGAGGGAGAAAAAAAGGGAGAAAAAATGGAGAAAAAAAGAGAGGGGAAAAAAGGAGGAAAAAGAAGAAGGAAAAAGAGTGAGAAAAAGAGGGAGAAGAAGAGGGAGGAAAAAAGGAGGGAGGAAAAAAAGAGGGAGGAATAAAGAGGGAGAAAAAAGAGGGAGGAAAAAAGAGGGAGGAAAAAAAGAAAAAAAAAAGAGGGAGAAAAACAAGAGGGAGGGGAAAAAAAGGCAAAATATCAAGAAAACTTGCAACAGGTTTTCTCTAAGTATGGGTGGAGTGGAAAAAGTGAGCCAAGATAATTACCCACACTTAGTCATAAGGAGCAGGAAACACAGTAAAAGAAAAAAAAAATCTAATTGGAGCTGGTTTTCATATAT
>VWZE01000938.1:681921-700021 GCA_013396675.1 Eubucco bourcierii
TCTGCAGCGGGACCTCGACCGCCTGGACAGATGGGCAGAGTCCAAGGGGATGGAGTTCAACAAATCCAAGTGCTGGGTGCTGCACTTTGGCCACAACAACCCCTCAGTGCCTGCCCTGGCAGGAAAGCACAACTCATGCAACTCTGGGGATTTCCAGGCTTGCTAAGAGGCCCCTTGCTGCAGCTTGCAGAGGGATACCATGAGACACATGGCATCCTAAAGCCTTGGCAGCCACATTACAGCGCTCCAAAATATCCACAGCACAAGCCCTGAATCAGGCCCACAGACTTCCAGGTATGGTACCAATCCAGATGACTCTTCATCCTGGTAAATTCCTGAACCTGCTCTTGGAGACATGCAGTTTGGAAGTTAAAGACAGGAGAACTAACCTGCAAAACATCACACAGGGCTTCCCACATCACTTCACAGCAAATGCCTTTGTGCTATTTCAGAAGCTTTGAGCCTGAATGGGTTTGCTTCTGAAGCTTGTTTCCATGTTTATCCCAAGCACAAGTCTGCTCTCAGCCTCTTCCATCTTTAGCCAAGGGCTTCAACAGGTAACTGGAGACAGAACAAGGGGGAATGGCCTCAAGCTGAGGCTGGGGAGGTTTAGATTGGATATTAGGAAGGAGTTTTTCACAGAGAGAGTGGTCAGGGACTGGAATGAGCTGTCCAGGGAGGTAGTGAGGTGTGTTTAAGGGTGGTTTGGATGTGCTGCTTAGGGCTATAGTTTAAGGTGAATCTTGCAGAGTAGGGTTCTAGGTTGCTGACAGGTTCCACAGCTGAAAGGATTTTGTATTCAACTGAGCAGGATTGGGATGATGTATTCTTGGGGCACTGTCAGCCACAGCTTGTTGTCATGCCCCTTTCCTTAGCTGGGACTGCAGGAGTTTTGGGACCTTGGCTGTGTTTCAGCCAAGGTCATCTTGCCACAAAGATGATCAGAGGGCTGGAGCAGCTCTCCTATGAGGACAGGCTGAGAGAGTTGGGGCTCTTCAGCCTGGAGAAGAGAAGACTTCGAGGGGACCTGATAGTAGCCTTCCAGTATCTGAAGGGGGCCTACAGGAAGGCTGGGGAAGGATTATTTACAAGGTCCTGCAATGACAGGACAAGGGGCAATGGGCTTAAACTGGCAGAGGGGAGATTTAGACTGGATGTTAGGAGGAAGTTCTTTACAGTAAGGGTGGTGAGGCACTGGAACAGGTTGCCCAGGGAGGTTGNAAGCAAAGTTAGCATTTTGTAGTAAAAAAAAAAAAAAAAAAAAAAAAAAGGAGTTTATTCATGTAAATTCTTCCAGTAATTTCCATAAGTTTAATTCTAAGCAAAATTTGATGATTTGACAGTAAAGTTATCATTTTCCAGCCTAAAAGAAAAAAAAAAATCTTATCAATTCTTGCAGCCATTAGCAGAATTTTAGTTCTAGGCAAAACTTGATGATTTGACTATTTCCCTCAGAAAATAAACCAAAACAAACCCTCATCTCCTCCATCTGCTTTGAGTTTCAGCTAAAAGCACATGTAGAGCAAGAAGAGTGATGCTTCAGAAAATTATTCCTGCAAAAAAATAGAAGAAAGAAAATGCCAAAGGAAAGTTCTGGGTTAAATCCAAAGATGCCTTTGGACATTTTTCCCATCCCACAAAAGTTTGAGATTTCAAAACCATTTTTGCTGTGCCTTAAGAATATTTTTTTTTTGTTCTTTAAGAGAAAGAGAAAAGATCCACCCAAGAACATGCAGCAGTGCTGAAAGCTCTCACTTGGGACCTTAGATATTCCAGTTCAAATATTCTCACTGTCTGCTAGAGATGTCTCTTACTCTCAGAAGCCAGGAGCTACCCTGGATCTGGAAAGCTTTGCCCTTAGTGGATACATTCCTGCAAAAAGCTGTGGTTTGATGAATCATGATGAAAAAGTTTCCCAACTCGTTGTAGAAGTAGCTACTAAACAGTCCCATGTAGGAGAAGAGCCATGAGCTGCCGGTACGACTGTGTCGCCTACAACCATTAGGATCTTAGTTGTCCACCACCAGCAGAGATTTATGGAGTGGGATATTGAGAGCTCTGGTCCATTTGTGCAGGGTTGTAGCCTTGGCAGAGACAGAACCATTTGACTGTTGTCCTCAGGGTGTATTTTAGTTGAAAAAAAAAAAAATTATCTCCTAGCAGAGCTCTTAGGTTTAGGTTGGTGATGGTAGTAGGACCTGGTAGCAGGTTCTAGGAGCAGAGAGGTCACTTAAATCCAGGTTCTGCTCCACTTTTCTGCTCAGGGCAAATTTTGCCACTGGGAACTCAGAGTGGCCAAGGTGGTTTTTGGTGGCAGAGAGTGGGTTTTCAGAACAGAATTGATAACCTGACCCTAAATCCAGCTCTACAGGTAGAATGAGAACCTCCCCAAATTCATGTGGATCTTTGAGTCTACAACTACTTGAAGGGACATTGTGGAGAGGCTGCTGCCGGGCTCTTCTCACAGGTATCTGGAGACAGAACAAGGGGGAATGGCCTCAAGCTGGGGTTGGGGAGGTTTAGATTGGATATTAGGAAGGAGTTTTTCACAGAGAGAGTGGTGAGGGACTGGAATGAGCTGCCCAGGGAGGTAGTGAGGTGTATTTAAGGGTGGTTTGGATGTGCTGCTTAGGGCTATGTTTTAAGGTGAATCTTGCAGAGTAGGGTTCTAGGTTGCTGACAGGTTCCACAGCTGAAGGCATTTTGTATTCAGCTGAGTAGGATTGGGATGATGCATTCTTGTATTCTGATGTATCAGCCACAGCTTGTTGTCATGCCCCTTTCCTTAGCTGGGACTGCAGGAGTTTTGGGACCTTGGCTGGGTTTCAGGGTAGTTTGGATGTGGTGCTTAGGGCTATGGTTTAAGGTGAACCTTGTAGAGCAGGGTTCTAGGTTGGCCTTGGTGATCCTGAGGGGCTTTGCCACCCTGCATGTTTGTGTGATTCTGTGCCTCTGTGTGTCCAGCTGCTTCCAAGGGAAGAGATCCAACTCCTATCACTGCTCCATTGTCAGCAGCTGAACCATTAATGGCAGCGAGCAAGACCTGGAGGTGAAATTACCATTTTTGAGTGACACTTTGGCTTTTGGAAAACTGGAGTTTGGCTCTGTCACAAAAAGATCTCATCAGGCAAAGTATGCAGCAGGGTGTGGCTGAGCTTGCAGGTAACAGGCACTTTCTCCACAGCTTCCCTTTTATTTTTAGACACATTAGCTGAAATGTCACAGTCACTACAAGACACAGGAGTCTGAGCTTTCCTGTTAGCATTGAGACTGTCAACAAGGTTGGGTTGTTTTTTTTTTTTTATTCTTTTTTTTTTTTTCTGCTTGCTTTGAAGTCAAACTGATAATTAAGGAGGAAAGCAGGCTACAGAAGTTGAGGAATCCACAGCTTGACTCTTAGTGTGTTGCTACTAATAATAGTACACCTAAATTGTCTGCAGAGATTTCTGTTGGAATTAAATCAGTGATCTAAAGAAGACTGAATTCTTCTCCTGTCCATTAGAGATTGAGTCATTTCTCATCTTGTTGCTGAAACACAACACACAAAGAAGTGAAGTGCCTTGCCCAGCCTCTTCATATGAGCTTGCAGCAGAGCTGGAAATGCAGCTCAGGAGATTTTGAGGCTAGATTCAGAAGGACTTCCCATGCCACAGTGCTCAAGTCTATGATGCTTAATTACCATAGGTTTGGTTGCAGGCATAGGAGCTAGCAGCTTAAATAATGTCCAAGGGCAGAAAAGCCCTTTAGGATAGGATCCAACCCAACCAGGCAGCCCTTGGGAAGGAAAGTTGAGTCTCCTGCAGTGTCTGACACACAGCAGTGCTCCCCTGTGCCCTGGTCATCCTGCCAGAGTAAGCTGACAGGGGCAGGGGAATGCTTGTGTCCTGAATAGCAACAGGGCCTATCTCTGAACACTATGCCAAGCTGCCAAGCACAGACAAGACAGTGTTTGGGCAGCAGAGAAAAGTGGTGCCAGGGGAGCTGTAGTACCTGTGGAGTTCAAGCATCCTGAGCATTCATGGGTAGAGAAGGACTGGTTTTAAGGTTTGTGATGCAAGCGGAATATAAACAGCTCAGCCTGTTGCATCTGATTCATTCAATTTTGTTCTCAGTCTCTTAGTTTTGACTACCACTTCCTCCAGCTTGACACAGTTTTAACCTTCAGAGAAAGAAAAGTTTAATTTTAGAGAGTTGAGGTTGTCCCTTGTATATGAAAGGGCAGCTTCTGGGTAACTAAGCATGCCCATCCCAGCTGTCTGGGTAAAGCACAGGTCAGTATTGCCACCCAGCAGGACTGGGCAGACAGCACTGGAGTGCTCTCTCCACAGAAGGAGGAGAGATATTGGTGCCTGCAGACAGGCAGCAGTGTGCTGGGCATGTACCTGTACTAGTGGGAGGTGTCCCTGCCTATGGCAGGGAGTTGGAACTGGATGATCTTTGAGGTCCCTTCCAACCTTACCACTCTGTGATTCTATGAATGCTGAGCTACATTAAACCACACCACTGGGACAGGTGTCAGCAGCTCAAGGTACCTATAAAGGGTATTTTTGGTTTATTTTGACATTTGCTTTGTGACCCTCCCCAATTCCTTACCCCCTGCTTGATCTCCACAAGCCCAGGGCTGGTCTCAGAGGTGCACATTCATAAAGCTTCAGCAGAGAGGACACCTAGGTTTGAAATGAAAGAAAAAATGGGGTTCACTGCGCAAACTTCTCTCTCTCTCCCTGAGTGGCTACTTGATGTGCTTAAAAAAGATGAAGGAGGGGGAGAGAAATTAATTTGGTAAATTCTATGGTCAATTCAGTTTACCTAAATCATTCCTTTGTACAACAACCTGGGAAAACATAGCAGCAAGTCGACTTCAGAGGATGTGGTTATCAAGAGATAATCAGGCCCTGGGGAAACCAGACACACCTGGCTCTGCTGTGCCTTCTTGTGCCCTTGAAGAATGATTAACTCCAGAAGCCACACAGCCCTCCCACCCCCCACCCCCCACCCCCAGCACAAAACTGAACTGCTAGCCTCTGATTCCTTGTCACCCTTCACTTCACAAGAGATGGGCACCCACAAAAGACAGTGCCTGAGATGCATGAGATGTCCACAAACTCACTCACATTTGTTTGGCCAGCAAAATGCCACTTCACAAACACTTTCTTTAAACCAGAGCCTGGTGTAAAGAGAAGCAGAAAAGGCTTTTCTGGTTTCCAGTATGATTCTAAGTTGCACATCTCAGGCAAGACCTACCTGTGTGTCAGCCATCTCCAGTCTGCAGCCCCTGCTGGAAATCCAAGTGTTGCCCTGGAGCATCAGATGGGACTGACAACCTCTCCCTGGCTGAAAGTTTGCACTGGGATCTTTCCACGTGGAGGGTTCTGTAAGATGAGTGGCACCCAGTTGGTGGTGCTCAAAACTGAAAACCAGACTGATGCAATTACAGTCCCCAGCTGAGCCACGACTTGAGTTGCATGGACTTAACTTCCTGATATGGGCAGAGGAGAATGGAATAAGATGAGTTTTCCAGCAAAGAAGATCTGCAGACTAAAAGGCTCTGGGACCAGCAACAGTTACAGGAGGGCTGGTGGTGAAAAAGAATTAATTCTATGTGGAGCAAAGGAAAGAGGGAGGAGCAGGGAGAAGGGAGAGCAGCAGTTTGGCTGTTTGGACACTTGAACCAAGTCTCCTTCTCCCAAGGTAAAACCTTGGCTACCTGGAATACTGATGCTGTGGCACAATGCACACCTTCCTTGCCTCTGGGGATCTGGCAAGTGGTCTAAAGGGAAAATATTTTCATTGGAAGTCATCAGTTGATACCTAAGCAAGGTGGAAGTAGATCTGATACCTTTTGCTTTGAGCTTCTTGGCAACTGCATCTCCTTCCTGTTTTTGTGCTGAGCCCAACATGTCCTAACCAGTGACAGCGATTAGGGCTGGCCTGGGCTCACCACAAGCCCTTCAGCTCCCCTGACCCAGCCTCTGCAGCTTTGTTCCCCCCTCCCTTTCAGTCCGGCAGCACAAAGAGCTTCATTTGACCCTTCAACTCAGCCATCTAGTGGAACTCATTTCAAGTGCTGCTACCTTTGGAAGAGGCTGCCACACAGTTGGCTGCAGGTAAACAGGAGGTGAAGCCTGCTGAGCAGCAGGGACCAGACACCTGACATTGTCTGCTGAAGCGTGACTGGCATTTGCTTGCAAGACTCATCACGAGAGATGTTTTTCACATGCCAGCCACCCTGAGCTTCCCCACCTCACATACTTCAACTGACAAGAGTGTACCTTGGAAGGGTGCCAGCTTCTATTAATTAACCTATTATCTTCTTTCCCTCTTTCCATTTTTTTTTTTCTTTAACTTTGGTTCACTGAAGATCTCCTAGCTCTGAGGAATCCATTGTTTGTTTGAACTGGAAACAAGGATTTGTCTGGAAATAAGTACCTGATGCTGGCTTTGATGATCCTCCCATGGCTGCATTGCTGTAGTATTCCCAGGCGAAAATGAAAATGCTGTGAGCTTCAAGTTAGGGTCACAAAAGGATCTTTCATTTCAACACAAACCTTTAAACCCCTCCTCAAAGTCTGCAGTTCAAATCAAAATGAAGATCAGCCTGATGACACATCGATTAACTCAAATTCATTTGTGGCTAGTTAGCTCCAGGACAGAAGTGTACCATCAGCACTGTCAACAGCATTTTGTTGCTGATTTTAGAGTAGGGGGGGAAAAAAAAGAAAGAAAAAAAGAAAATTAAGTACTTTGGTACTCTGACCTGTGGGAAGGCAGTGAAGGGGAAAAGGATTTGGGGGTCCTAGTTGATGGGAGGTTGAGCATGAGCTAGCAATGTGCTCTGGTGGCCAAGAGAGCCAATGCCATTCTGGGGTGTATTAAAAGGGCTGTGGGTAGTAGCTCAAGAGAGGTTCTCCTGCCCCTCTACTCTGCCTTGCTGAGGCCACATCTGGAGTACTGTGTCCAGTTCTGGGGCCCCCAGTTCAAGAGGGACATAGAACTGCTGCAGAGAGTCCAGCACAGAGCCACAAAGATGCTGAAGGGAATGGAAGAGCTCTGATATGAGGAGATCCTGGGGGAGCTGGGGCTGAGCTGCTTGGAGGAGCCTGAGAGGTGACCTCAGTAATGACCTTATAAAGATGTAAAGGTGAGTGCCAGGAGGCTGGAGCCAGGCTCTGCTGGGTGATGCACAAAGACAGGACAAGGGGCACGGTGTGGAAGCTGAGGCATAGGAAGTTTTATGGAAACAACAGGAGGAATTTTTTCCCTGTGAGGGTGCCAGAACCCTGGAACAGGTGTCCCAGGGGGGTTGTGGAGTCTCCCTCTCTGGAGAGATTCAAAAGCTGCCTGGATGTGTTCCTGTGTGATCTGCTCTGGGTGATCTTGCTCTGGCAGGGGGTTGGACTGGATGAGCTTTGGAGGTCCCTTCCAGTCTCTGCCCTTCTGATGCTCTGACTTCAGAGCCAAGTGTTTGCACGTTAGCACTCGCAGTGTTTGGGACCTTGCTAAATGCTTCACTAGCCACGAGACAAAGCAATTGCTCTTCCCTGGCATCAGTTACTGTAGCTGTTCTCTAACTGGACAGGTTGTTTAGTACTGTAAAGCACCAGAGACCCTCCAGAAGCCCCTGTTCTTCCTCAGAGCCCCGAGTTAGGCGTGTTGCATCTTACACACAGCTTCTCTCCCTCCCCCTTTGCAGGTCAGGGTTTATCCCACTGAGAGGAGAGATGCACACCCCCCAGAATGGCCAATCCTAAAAGCACAGCTTTGGAGCTGGTAACACTTGAGATGGATGTACAGAATTTAGAACCTACACATCATGGTGAAGGCAGCTCCTAAGAGCATACTCAGAGATTAACCTGCTTGTCAGACAGGGAAGCCCCATATGGTCCTGGCCTCATGTTTGTGTTTGCCTAATGAGCTGTCTAGTTTGGGGGACTGCCTTTAGAGTCAAACAGACAAATCTTTCATACCACTTATCAATCACCTCATACACTTTTAAATTCATCCTCTTAGGGAAGTTCACTTAGGGGTGAAGCTATCCCTACCTCCACAGGAACATCTCACTACCAACTTGCCATTCCCCCCCACCCCCACCCCCCACCCCTTACAAACATGAAACGTTGAGGCAGGGAATTCTCTGGAAACCACAAATATACATTTGAAGAGTTTCATCTAGTCTTGGCTCAGGCTTAGCATTTCAATTACCAGAGAGAAGAAAGGAAGGAGCATGAATGAAAGATTGCCACTTAGGATCCTGCTACTTAGCAGAATGACTGATTTGTACTGAAAAGGGTTAGATCAGTTTCTCTGGGGAGAGACAAAGGAGCTATAATGACTGGCCAGAACGTCAGCTGAGAAAGGCAACTTGGGTTTGTTTTGCATTTATGCCATAATATCCACCAGCACAATAAGCTCCACTTTTCAGACCCTGTCTCCCCTGATTCTTTTCCTTAGCATGTGATTGAGTGTTCTGCCTGGGAAAGTGACTCTGTGTTGCCCAGAGCTTTGAATTCCACTCAAGGTTGGAGCAGAGGCAGTTTTGCAAGGCAGGAGTAATTTTACAAGCCACAAGCTTGCTCTCCACTTCCAGCTATGTTTGCAGTCAGTTCTTTAGCTAAAACTTCTCTTGAAACATGACTGTGATAGGCATGGGAAGACTTCTGACAAGACATTGCCTGCATTCCCTTTGACTGCTGTGGTGCACATGCACAAATGAGCCACACTGAGAAGTTCTCAGGATCACAGGATGTTAAGGTCCAAAGGAGATCACCAAGTCCAACCCCTCCTGCCAGAGCAGGACCAGACACAGGACACAGCTCAGGGCACACAGGAACACATCCAGACAGGCCTTGAAAGGCTCCAGAAAAGGAGACTCCACAACCTCTCTGGGCAGCCTGTGCCAGTGCTCTGGGACCCTTCCAGGAAAGAAGTTCCCCTTGTGTTGATCTGGAACCTCCTGTGCTGCAGCTTCCATCCATTGCTCCTTGTCCTATCCCAGGCAGCAGTGAGCAGAGCCTGTCCCCTCCCTCCTGACCCCCAGCCCTCAGATATTTATAAACATTTCTTAAATCCCCTCTTAGTCTTCTCTTCTCCAGACTAAGCAGCCCCAGGTTCCTCAGCCTCTCCTCATCAGGTAGTGCTCCAGTCCCCTCATCATCCTCACAGCCCTCTGTTGGACCTTCTCCAGCAGATCCCTGTCTCTCTTCAACTGAGGAGCCCAAAACTGAAGGCAGTACTCAAGATGGGGTTTCACCAGGGCAGAGTAGAGGGTGGAGGAGAACCTCCCTTGAGTAATCTTTGGACTCTCCATCAGAAATTTGCCAAACTGAATGTGAAGTCAAACTGCTCAAGGAAGAAAGGGGTGTGAGACCATGAGCATTTCCCACAGCTCTGCAAGGGAACAGCCTTGTTATCAGTGGAACAGAAAGATGGAGAGGGTTGAATGCCCTGAGTGCAGAAAGAAGCATCTGCAAGGTTTAGACACTGCTGGTTTGCCTTTTCCTCAGTGTTGAACAGGCTCTGAAGCCCATCAAAGAGGTGTTAAAACTAGTTTTGATGAACTGCTGTCAGCAAGAGCAATTTCATTTGGTGTGATAAGAAGGGAAAGAAATTCTAACCTGTATTCCCATTGCAGCTCAGACCATCCTGTGATAGGATCAGCAAAGGCATGCCTTGATCTCAGGGTCTCTGCTCACAAAGGNTTGAAAGGCTCCAGAAAAGGAGACTCCACAACCTCTCTGGGCAGCCTGTGCCAGGGCTCTGGGACCCTTCCAGGAAAGAAGTTCCCCTTGTGTTGATCTGGAACCTCCTGTGCTGCAGCTTCCATCCATTGCTCCTTGTCCTATCCCAGGCAGCAGTGAGCAGAGCCTGTCCCCTCCCTCCTGACCCCCAGCCCTCAGATATTTATAAACATTTCTTAAATCCCCTCTTAGTCTTCTCTTCTCCAGACTAAGCAGCCCCAGGTTCCTCAGCCTCTCCTCATCAGGTAGTGCTCCAGTCCCCTCATCATCCTCACAGCCCTCTGTTGGACCTTCTCCAGCAGATCCCTGTCTCTCTTCAACTGAGGAGCCCAAAACTGAAGGCAGTACTCAAGATGGGGTCTCACCAGGGCAGAGTAGAGGGTGGAGGAGAACCTCCCTTGAGTAATCTTTGGACTCTCCATCAGAAATTTGCCAAACTGAATGTGAAGTCAAACTGCTCAAGGAAGAAAGGGGTGTGAGACCATGAGCATTTCCCACAGCTCTGCAAGGGAACAGCCTTGTTATCAGTGGAACAGAAAGATGGAGAGGGTTGAATGCCCTGAGTGCAGAAAGAAGCATCTGCAAGGTTTAGACACTGCTGGTTTGCCTTTTCCTCAGTGTTGAACAGGCTCTGAAGCCCATCAAAGAGGTGTTAAAACTAGTTTTGATGAACTGCTGTCAGCAAGAGCAATTTCATTTGGTGTGATAAGAAGGGAAAGAAATTCTAACCTGTATTCCCATTGCAGCTCAGACCATCCTGTGATAGGATCAGCAAAGGCATGCCTTGATCTCAGGGTCTCTGCTCACAAAGGTAGGTTTTTCCATGGCAGATGGAGCACCAAGGATTACACAAAACTTCCCTTTCAAATTGCTGCAACCACAAATGCAGTTGATACTTGAAATATCCTCTCTGGGCACACACTGTAACAAACTCCCAACAAACAACCCTGAAGTGCAGCTGCTACCACTGCAGCAAATGCCAGAATCACAGAATCTGCCAGGTTGGAAAAGACCTCTAGGATCACTCAGTCCAGCCTATCACCTAACTCTTCTAATTAGCTAACCCATGGCACTAAGTGCCTCATCCAGTCTCCTCTTAAACACCTCCAGGGGTGGGGACTCCATCACCACCCCAGGCAGCCCTATCATCTATGAATTGGAGCTGGACCTCCTTACACTGTGCTAGTGAGACATCCTCTACCTTCTGAGAACTGTACAGCTTCTTTTAAGTACCCATCTGTTCATCCTAGCAGCTGTGCTGTTTGCCTGGGGCAACATCCATCTTCCTGGACTTCAGACATTTGAAATTTAGACATCAGTGATCCCAGGCTCCCCTTAGCATGAGAGGAGAGAAATGGTTCTCTCTGGAGGGGGATTCATTCCGTGCTAAAATAGATGTCTGAGGAAGGAGAGATAGGTAGCCCTTTGGAAGGATTTATTTCTCTAGATGTCTAGCCCAAATTAGTGCACATGAAGCTCAGCTTATCCACGTCCTAGTGCCACAGAACCATAGAATCACAGCAACACCCAGGTTGGCAAAGCCCCTCAGGATCACCAAGGCCAACCTAGAAGCCTACTCTACAAGATTCACTTTAAACCTAAGCACCACATCCAAACCACCCTTAAAACACATCCAGGGTTGGGGACTCCACCCACCACCCCAAGCAGCCCATTCTAATACAAACCAATCTTGCTGGGAAGAACTTCTTCCTAACATCCAGCCTGAACCTGTCCTGGCACAGCTTGAGGCTGTGTCCTCTTGTTCTGTCCCTGGGTGCCCAGGAGAAGAGGCAAACCCCAGCTGGCTACAACCTCCCTTCAGGTAGCTGCAGAGAGCAATGAGGTCTGCCCTGAGCCTCCTCTTCTGCAGGCTGCACACTCCCAGCTTCCTCAGCCTCTCCTCACAGGGCTGTGCTCCAGGCCCCTCACCAGCCTTGCTGCCCTTCTCTGGACACCTTCCAGCACCTCAACATCTTTCTTAAACTGAGGTGCCCAGAACTGGACACATTTGCATTTGCAAGCCTCAGTGATGTGAGTCCTGGCTCCCTGGCTCCACTGGGTTTGAGTCTCTATTAGAGATGACTTTCCAGGACTCTTTCTAAACACACTGGACTCTTCTGCTGACTCATCTCCAAGCCAGACCAGGTGGGTCCCATTAACTTCAATTCAGGAAGTTAAAATATGGAGAATGCCTCCACAGTCAGCCAAATATTTTGGCAAGGACAAACCCTGGAAAGGAGCCAGTTCAGGAAGCAGCTCAGGATAATAAGGTTTATAGTTGGTGAAGTAAAGGAAAACCCCAAGGTGCAGAGTGATTTGGGTGACTCAACCTGCTCACAGCCTCTCATAGCTGCAATAAGCCCAAGCCATTGTGTTTCCAATTCATAGAATCATAGAATGGGAAGGTTGGAAGGGACCTCAAGGATCATCCAGTTCCAACCCCCTGCCATAGGCAGGGACACCTCCCACTAGCACAGCTCACTCAAGGCCTCCTCCAACCTGGACTTGAACACCTCCAGGGAGGGAGCAGCCACAACCTCCCTGGGCAACCTGTGCCAGTGCCTCACCACCCTCACTGCAAACAACTTCCTCCTAACATCCAGTCTAAGTCTTCCCTCTGCCAGTTCAAACCCATTGCCCCTTGTCCTGTCGTTGCAAGACCTTGTCAATAGTCCCTCCCCAGCCTTTCTGTAGCCCCCTACAGATACTGGAAGGTTACTATCAGGTCTCCTTGAAGCCTTCTCTTCTCCAGGCTGCAGAGCCCAAACTACCTCAGCCTGTCCTCATAGCAGAGCTACTGCAGCCCTCTGATCATATCTGGTCAAAACCTAGTACTCATCTCACAGAATTTAGAGAACCCATCAGAGTGCCATAACTTTAAAGAGAAGATGAAAGAAAGCTGCTCCTTTCCAACCACATTGCTGTGAATTTGGTTCTAGCTAACTTTTGGGGTTTCCTATCATTTTTGAGAAAGATCCAATCACTTTACTTCCAGTTGAAAAACTGGCTACTAAAAATGAGCTGAGTGCTTTAAGTTACTTGGCCAGATGGTAAAGTGCAGAGAGCTTCCCTGACAAAGAAGAATTTGGAATGGTCTTGAAATCAATTTTTAATTTGTTTTGTTTGGGGGGTGGGTGGATCTATGATAAGGTATTTTTCTGTTTCTTTGGAGAAAACTGAGAAGACAGAATAGTTGGAGATGAAAGAATTCAGTGTAGGAGCCCAGATCTCTGATTTACTAACTATTTTGTAGTCTCATACCACAGGAATTTTGCAAAGCATCCCTCAAGAGCAAGTTATATTAGATTAGAAGTTGATGAAGAAGAATCGAGGACAAAGTTCCACTGCATCCTGGCTGGCCACAGGTCTGAACATCCTTAAGGACTGTCAGTTTCCATAGCTGGTGATAGAAATGACAGGGAAACAACTAGAACAGCTTGTAAGTGCCTTCAACTCCACAACCCAAAAGGCAAAGCTTTTGGCTTAAGCCCAGAGTCATCCTGGAAACCACATTTTTTAATCCAGAGTGAGACATTTCAACTGGCTTCTAACTCTGCTCCATTAATAAACCTAGAACAGCAAACAGAGGCTCTGGCCAGGCTGATCTAGGGTAGGGCCATGGCAGGGGGGTTGGAACTGGATGATTCTTGTGGTCCCTTCCAACCCTGACTGATTCTATGATTCTGTGATTCTATGATTCTGTGATTCTATGAATCTATGAATTTATGATTCTGTGTTCTATGATTCTATGATTCTGTGATTCTGTGATTCTATGAATCTATGATTCTGTGATTCTGTGATTCTATGATTCTATGATTCTGTGATTCTATGAATCTATGATTCTGTGATTCTATGAATCTCTGATTCTATGATTCTGTGGTTCTATGATTCTGTGATTCTATGAAATAGAACATCCATTCTAGAGAAGAAATGGGGGAAATGAGGAAGGTTATTTATGCTTTCCTGGAACATCACTGTGCCTTTTTAATAACAGGCTTACTTCTAAAAGTAGAGCTCCTCAGTGATTAGCATTTTGAGTAAGCTGTAGGCAGAGAGCTAATTTTGGAGCTTTACCTTTTGCCCCATAGGGAGCTTTTTTTTTTTTGCCTTTTTCTTTTTCTTTTTTTTTTTTTAAAGCTTCCCTGTCTTCTCAAAGTGACTATTTAGGGAATGATTAGTTAAAATGTACTTGAAATGCCACTGGTTTTGCTTGTACTGCTGCTTCCCAGCTGCTGTGTAATTGGCAAGCTGGTGAATCCAGCTCTGCAAAGGACAGGCAGCCCTGTCTGATTTACCAGAAATACTGGTAGGGGCTAAAGCTGTGACACCTCATCCCATCCAAACCATCACTCACTCACTTCCAAGGCGTGGAAGAGCTTCAGCTGGAGATGAAACTGTGAGAAAAACCTTCCTGGTCATGCATTAAGCACTGCCCAGTTGCAAATTCAGCTGATTGAGAGTATTTCCAGCTCTGTCTTCATTTTTCAGTGAACTGTTTCCATCTTTCCTCATTGTCTTCTTCCCACTCGCATCTATGCCAAAATACCCAACCTGGACAAAATCCTTTTTTCAGGTGAGACCCAGGGGACAACTCCTCTATTTTTGTCACTTGCCCTAGATGCTTCCAACACACAGAGCCAGCTTCCAGCCCTGGAAATCTTGAAACCATTTTCTTTTCCATTTCATCTCTGGAAGGTAAGGAGGGTGAGTAATCCTTCCTAACAATCGAGAGCAGCTCATATCCACAGCAAACAGAAACACAACCCCAGTAGCCATGTACTTGCCACTTGACAAGATATGACATATCTGACACAATATTTGCTGTTTTGTCCAGTCTGGCAGACTATCATTTCCTTGCTGAGTTTCAGTAATAAATGTACAGGCCCATTTAAAGCTGTCCCTCAGGGGCTATCGAGCAAGGAAAGCTTCTAAAGCTAAGGAGACTTGAAACAGAACTGAGCTCCCGTGGAGCCAGTGGGTTTGAACTGCATCGCTGCAAAGGCAAAAGCAAACAAACAAAACCCTCCAGTCTAGAGAAAATTCAGAGTGCACTGCACAGGAATAGCTGCTGGATGGAGGTTTGCCTTTTTCTTAGCTCTAAACATGATACTCTTGCACCTACTTAGAGAACTACAAGAGAAAAAAACAAACCATCACAACAATTTTCAAGACAGATTACATTGAAACCGCAAATTCTGCCAGGCCCTTCAGTCTTGTAAATTCATTCAATGATTTACTTATTTTTATGGCAAAATCATCAATGATTCATTGCTTGCTCTGTTCCCAGAGCAGGGATATCTAATGCTTTAGCATGACAGATTCCAAGGAGAAAAACTCTTTTAACTTGCTTTTTATGTAAGTCCTGCTCTCATCTATAGCAAGCATAGGGACTGCTTGGGTAAAAGCTGAGGTTTCATTGTGGCAGAACAATGATTGGTAAAGCTGAGGTTAAAAGAGTTTTACTGTGGCAGAACAATGGTCAGTGGGATGGAGTGATGGAGTCCAGTTGGAGGCTGATGGGGGTGCCACAGGAGTGGGTACTGTGACCAGTTCGGTTCAATATATTCATCAGGGAGCAGGATGAGGGCACAGAGTGCACTGGCAGCAAGTTTGCTGATGGCACCAAGCTGGGTGGAGTGACAGCCACAACATAAGGCTGTGCTGCCATGCAGCCAGACCTGGACAGGATGGAGAGTTGGGCAGGAAGAAATTTAATGAAATACAAGGGCAAGGGTAGAGTCTGGCACCTGGGAAAGAACAGCCCCAGGGATCAGTATAGATTGGGGAAAGACCTGTTGGAAGACAGTGAAGGGGAAAAGGATTTGGGGGTCCTGGCGGATGGGAGGTTGAGCATGAGCCAGCAATGTGCTCTGGTGGCCAGGAGGGGCAATGCCATTCTGGGGTGGATTAGAATGTCTGAGGTGAGGAAAAGCTCAACATGAGCCTGCAGNAGGCTGAGAGAGTTGGGGCTCTGCAGCCTGCAGAAGAGAAGGCTTCCAGGAGACCTTAGAGTAGCCTTCCAGTACGTGAAAGGGGCTACAGGAAGGCTGGGGAAGGATTATTTACAAGGTCCTGCAATGACAGGACAAGGGGCAATGGGTTTGAACTGGTAGAGGGGAGATTTAGACTGGATGTAGGAGGAAGTTCTTTACAGTGAGGGTGGTGAGACACTGGCACAGGTTGCCCAGGGAGGTTGTGGCTGCTCCCTCCCTGGAGGTGTTCAAGGCCAGGTTGGAGGAGGCCTTGAGTGACCTGTACTAGGGGGAGGTGTCCCTGCCTATGGCAGGGGATTGGAACTAGATGATCCTTGAGGTCCCTTCCAACCTTACCATTCTATGATTCTATGATTCTTCAGCTTTTAGCCTCAATGATGTTTTTTTCCCAAGGCTGTTAGGAATCACTAACTCTCTCCTCTCCTGCTTTTCCCAGATCAAAATGTCATCTACACAAAGCTTTGGGCCTTCTGTACCATCAAACAGTGGTTGTGTTTTGCTTTGAACACCTCAGGTGTTGAACATAACCCAAAGGGCAGCCTGAGGAAACAGTGTCTCCCAAAGGGGGTGTTGAATGCACAGAAATGTTTGCTGTATTTTCCTAAGGGCACCTGCCAGAACCCTGCTGACACATCAAGCGTAGAAAAATATTTGCCACCAGCCACCTCTCCCAGAATTGCTTTGCCTTTTTACATGGTTATTTAGTTCATTTGGGTCTATAAGGAAACAAAATGCTGCACAAGATAGGGCCTACCCTGACAGCACAGGGATGGAGAAACAGCAAGGACTTAAAGGTTCAGCTTCAGCTTTGAGCTGGAGGAATCTCTGTCCCAGAAGCATCACATTGGAGAGGTTGAGTTGTTACAGCTCTTCACCTTTTTTTTTTTTTTTTTTTTTTTTTTTTTTTCCTTTTTTTTTTTTTTTTTTTTTTTNCCCCCAAAAGCTGCCTTCAGAATCTTCCTTAATTCCTTAGGCTTCTTGCACTTCACTCTCTGAAAATCATGACCACTCTTTTCTATGTTGTGACTGTGAATAGTTCACTACTTTTTAGCCTCTACAATTCACTGCTGGACATAACTGGACAAAACAATGCTTGGTTTTGCCTATTGAACTTTTCTGCAGAATCAAGCTTTTTGTTTCTTCCCTTCTCATTTTTTCACCTTGCCTTTTCCTTTTCCTTTTCCTTATCCTTTTCCTTTTCCTTTTCCTTTTCCTTTTCCTTTTCCTTTTGTTTTTCCTTTTGTTTTTCCTTTTGTTTTTCCTTTTCCTTTTTCTTTTCCTTTCCCTTTTCCTTTCCCTTTTCCCATTTCCTTTCTCCTTTCCTTTCCCCCTTCCCCTTTCCTTTCCCTGGAGAGACACTGACACTGGCACAGGTTGCCCAGGGAGGTTGTGGCTGCTCCCTCCCTGGAGGTGTTCAAGGCCAGGTTGGAGGAGTCCTTGAGGGACTTGTACCAGTGGGTGGTGTCCCTGCCTATGGCAGGGGGTTGGAACTGGATGATCCTTGAGGTCCCTTCCAACCTTACCATTCTTTGAGTCTATGATTAACCATCCAAGACAACAAATACCATGAGGGATCCTTTTTTAAAGGCAGAAGGTGCAGGAACCAAGATAACAACAGCAAAGCTTCCCAGTTCCATTTTGCTAAAGGCAGGCTGTGATGCCTTTATCTGCTCCCAGGCTGCACACACAGCATACACAAGCTTCCAACAGCCCAACCCTGGCTGTTACTCAGCTTTTCACCTACAACTAAACTCAGATGGAGCTGCAGCACTCCTTTATATTCCAGACACAAACTCCAAAGAGGAATCAAGACCAGAATGTGTTTGCAATTGTCTTATTTTTGAAACATCTCCATTTTCCTTGGCTATTAAAAGGCATGTATTTTCTTTTGCAGGCAAATGCATGACATATGGCCTAGTTTTCCCCTTCAGAAAAGAAAGGCATCATGCCATCACTGAGCCATGATTGCACAGTTGTTAAACAGCAGGGATTATCAGGCAGGACAATATTAAGTGGTATTTAACAGCAAGACCAAAGTTCCTTGTCAAATGCTTGACTTAGTGTTCCTTGATTGTTAGCATCCCAGCAATGAGACCTTTTGCACTGAACCATTTTTCATTTTGACAACAAACTACCGCAGCTATCCAACGCTGCCTTGCTGGAGCTGACAGCAAAGTATTTTTGTGGCAGAAATATTGCTGTGGAGTGGGGTTCAGGGTTGGAGGAGAGAAGGTTTTATCCCTTTCCTTTCAGAGTGCAATGGCATTCCAAGCAGTAGGTGTCCTGAGTCACTGCCTGGCTAATGTACTCAGTATGATTCTCTGTCTAGTCATAACAATGGTGGAAAGGAAAAAAAAAAAAAAGAAAAAG
>VWZE01000938.1:706840-731161 GCA_013396675.1 Eubucco bourcierii
CTGCTGGTGATAAGTTACCTCACTGCAGCAGAGTCTGCTGTATTTTATTGCTTTCCAAGAGACACAAGTCAGCAGTGAGAGTGAAGTGGTTTAGGTTGGGAGTCAGCCCTGAGAGAAAGGCAGCAGGGACACCTGTGATGGTTTAGGAGTTCCCTGCTGCCCCCCACACTATGAAAAGTCCCCCAGACTCGACTCAGCCTGCTGGAAGTTAAGGACTGAAGTTCTATTTACAGCTCAGCACAATGTAAATGCAGAGATACACACAATAGACAGGAATAGTTACAGACATAGACAAGTTAAAGGGAATACAGAAACACAACTCGCCTCCCAGAAATCAGAGTCCCCAGGAGGGGCTCCCAACCACCCTTCCACCTTCTTTCCAACCCTATACCTAACCCCAGGCTTTGCCTCACATGCAAGGTGAGTTTGGAGGATGGGGTAGGGCGGGTTAGAAGCAGAGTGGTTAGTGAGGTTACACAGCAGAAAGCAGAAGCCACAGCAGCTCCCCGAGAGAGTCTCTCTCTTATCTATATTTGTGTCCTTGTTCTTATATGTCTCAGCAAGCCTGAGTGAAGCAGACATCACCACTGTTTGCTTTTCATAGCCTATAATCTAATCCTTTTAATTCAAATATTCCAGTTAGCCTCAAACCAGCACAGACACCACTGTTTGCAGTCGTACAGCTCAGCATAAAACTGCAACACACTTTTATTTCCATTCGCTAAAGAAGTCTGTGGAGCTGCTCCTGTAATTCCAAATCACAGAATCATAGAGTCATAGAATGGTAAGGTTGGAAGGGACCTCAAAGATCATTCAGTTCCAACCCACTAGTTCCTCCCACTAGTACAGCTCACTCAAGGCCTCCTCCAACCTGGCCTTGAACACCTCCAGGGAGGGAGCAGCCACAACCTACATGGGCAACCTGTGCCAGTGTCTCACCACCCTCACTGCAAACAACTTCCTCCTAACATCCAGTCTAAATCTCCCCTCTCCGAGTTCAAACCCATTGTCCCTTGTCCTGTCATGCAAGACCTTGTCAATAGTCCCTCCCCAGCCTTCCTGTAGGCCCCCTTCCATCCATCAGCCTCCCTCCTGCCACCACTTTAAGAAAGATGGAAAAATGAAAAAAAGGGGAGCTGACTACTGGTCTGTTGGCCCAGAGTAAATGATCTATTACAGATACCTAAATTTCATTTTACCCATAAACTACATTTCAACAGCACTGCAGCTAGCAGAGCCTGCAGGAGACAACGGAGCTGGTTCTCCTCCAGGGAAGCTGGGCAGAGGTCTCCTGGAAAGCTGTGGCATAACCACCAGTGTATATAAGTTTCTGGCATAATCGGACTTTGCCTCCTGCTGCAACTGGGAAATCACATCAGGATAGAGATTTAAGGGCAGGTTCTCAGGCTCTTTTCTCTCCTTCAGCCATTCTGGCTGCAGGAATCTCGTTGGATGCCTGGATGTCACACACTGCACTCACCAACTGGCTTAGAGGAATAAGCAGCTTTTGTGTACAATGGGACGTGTGTGTACGGACCTGTAAAACCACAGAGGTGGAAACCCAGCCAGCTATTCTTCAGCCCTAAGTGAGTCCTTTCCTCACAAAATCTTCTTAGAGCCCTTTCCAAGCATTATTTAATTTTTACTAAACTATGCCACATAAGCCTTTGCAGTGTCTCTGGAAAGAGTGGGGGACGAGGAAATGAAATGTGCCACCTGAAGGGGATCAGAAAGGAAGAGCTCCAAGGTTGTTGCCCTAACCCACCAGCTGCAGCTGAGACCTGCAGGTAATCCTCCTCCCCTGCCCTTCCAGAGTAACAACTACAAAGTGCTTCCAGTTTCTGAGGAAATGGTTGTAACTGTGATTCTCTCAGTGTGCCCAGTGGGAGATTGCAGGAATATTTTTACCCATCTCAGCAGCTGATGAATTTTCCCACAGATCTTCTAGGGAATGTGGATGTCTTTCCAAAGCAATAAAACCTGAGACTTTTTTTTTCAATGCTGCCATGTTGCTCTCTCAGAAAAATCTCCTCAGCCCTTTAACTCCCCTTGAAGGTTACCTTTAAGCAATGGGCATTGATTCTCCAGGCAAAACGCAGCCTCCCTTGACAAGCAGCATTTTTGGGAAGACCATGTGCCCATTGCTTTATCTCCCTTTGCTTTCAGTGTGAGCTTTGATCTCGTTGCTTTTCATCCTGGGAAAGACAGCTCTTTGGTGCATCCTGAGAAGTGCCTCTGCCTGGAGCACATTGTTCCCTGGCAAACCTCTGCAGGGCCATCTCTCAGCAAGCAGCCTTCATCCGGCCATGGCAGGGGCTCGCAGCCAGCACAGCTGCTAACAGAACCTGTTAACGATGAACTCTTGGCGTAAGACAGGACAGAGATGTTTCACATTCCAGCCTTTGATGCCTTTTGGACCTTAGCTGAAAGATATGGTGTCTTCAGACTCGGGACTTGGCAGGCTGAAAAAGCAATGTGGTTGCTTAACAAATTAAAGGAGGTGAAGTCTCGGCCCAGTCCCTTTGGAGAAAAGCTGGCAATGGCCGAGTCACTCTGCTTAAATTTGCTCCCTTCTGTTTCCCTTTTGCAAAAGCATTGTTAGGAGAGAGATGATTGAGGTTGAAGGTATGAGCCAGACATTCACCCAACACATAGGTGTACCACAAAGGTTACTAAAGTCTTTGTCTGCAGTCAAGCTTTCAACCTCTGAAAGTCATTATCTTGAGATGTGATGGAATCTACGTCATTAAAACTATTTAATAAATCTGTGGATTGTGTAACCTCCAGCAGTCTCCTCTCCTCTCCCTCTCCTCTCCTCCTCTCCCTCTCCTCTCCTCTCCTCTCCTCTCCTCTCCTCTCCACTCCTCTCCACTCCCCTCCCCGAGCCTCTCTGAGCCTCTCCTCTCCCTCTTCCATTTTTACTTTGATTCTACTTTGATTCTGTATGTCTATTTCTATCTTATTACTATTTGTATTATTTCTATTAATTTCAATTTCTATTTCCATTTTTATTTCTATTATTTTATTTCTTTTTCTATTTCTATTCTTTCTATTTCTATTTCTTTTGCTATTTCTATTTCTCTTATTTCTATTTCTACTTTTATTATTTCTATTTCTTCTTCTCTTCTATTATTTGCCACTTGCAAGCACAATGCTTGCTTTAAAACCTTCCAGACTGGAGACAGCCACTACTTTACCGAGGGTCTGGGGTTGCTACCTGCGCATCTATTTACCCACCTGAGCGAGAAAGCAAAACTTATCCTGACAAAAGAAACACCTAGAGGTATTGTCTGTCACTTATTAAAACAAACAAAAACACTCCACAGCCAACCAACCAACCAAACCAAACCAACCAACCAACAAAAACAAGAAAAGAAAACCAACAGAGAAAATCAAACAAGTGATTAGTCTCATAATGAGTTATTCTCTCCCTGTCTTCCTACCTTATTTTAAATAAAACCTGATGATGCAAAGTGTTCCTTGGCTTCTTGCTCTGTAACCAACCAGCTCTCTGTGGAAAGAGCTTCTTTTTTCTTTTTTTTTCTTTTTTTTTTTTTTTTATGGTTACATATTAAAAGTAAACCAGCCCATGCCAGGCCTGGATAAAAGGCTATTTATTTTCAACCAATTTGATAGCTGCAGTTTTCAGTAATTGAATTTTCTGTGGTCAGAGAAGCAGTAATCTTAGAAACCAAATAAATATTTTTTAATAAAATGGAACACTGAGAAACCCTATAATAATGTCAAATATGTAGCCACTTATGGATGGATAAATATTTTAAGAAATTTACATCTCACCCAATGCTTTAGGCCTTAAGCTTCCCTGGAAATTTCAAGCGATGCTATTTTATTTTGGGGAGGGGATGTGGTGGTGGTGGTAGGGGAGCATAGTGTATTTAGATAAAGAACTAAATACTGACCCTTCAGTTTGCAGCAGTTTTTATTTCCAGTACTGAGACAGCAGTTGCTGGTTTAATCCAGAAGAGAAAAATCCAAAATCCATTTTTCTCAGCTCCTTTCAATAGCTTGTTCCAGTTTATGTGATGTAGGTTGTACTGCAGTCACCTATGTCTGCGTGGAAGTGACCAGCTCAGAGCCACCCCTAAAAAACTTCTGCAGAGTCACAGATGAGTGTCACTGCTCTGGCCACACAACAGAAAATCAAGATGAAATTTTAGGAGAAAACCAGCCCCTGGTCTTCTGGTAATCAGAATATGGCATCCAAATGCACATTCCTCACACTGGTTTGTGCAAATTGAAGGGGCAGGGAGAGGTTTGACTTAGAATTCCTTCAGCAAGATGAGGAAAACAGGAAGAGAAAAAAAAACCCAAAGAGATACTCACTTATGTCATGGATATCCACACAATAAATTACAGCTAGAGACCAATCTGAGTGTTTCCCTCAGCTTTTGTGCAAGTGCTTGTAATATGAAGAGGCCACTGCCTGCTGAACACAGATGGAAGCACTTTTGTACAGTGTTTCAGTGCAGGAGGCAGGCTCTGGAGAGAAGCTGCCTGTGCTCTCTGCATGCTGGACCTTCAGGAAGTCTACATTTGTGGGACATCTAGACCCAGGGGCTCCTGCTACCCCTAGTCCTAACCCCAGTTCTCTGCTGCCACCAGCCAGCAAGCCCTTCACCAAATCCCTGCTAGCTTTGCCAAGCTCCTTTTCCAAACACGGTTTGCTTTCACGGCTTGAGGCTCTCTCGTTTTCTCTCTCCAAAAGTGACAAATCCTTAGGGAACAAGTTTCAATGGTATGCAAAATGGAGATAACTGCAGAGGCAGGAACTGCATTTCCTGCAGGACTCGGTTGCATTCCAGACCTTCCTATTATTGTTCTCGTATGGTGACACCTGCTGGCAGCTGCACACTCCTGTAACAGCATCTGGGAAAAAAAAGATCAATTGCAAAATCGATTTGGATTAGTGAATACAGGCCAGGTGTTTGGGAAATTCTACACAGGGAAGGGGAAAGAACTGAAGTTATTCAGCCAAAGTAAGAAAAAAAAAAAATTAGGGATGGACATCAGGACTTTAGAATCAAGGAATGGTAAGGTTGGAAGGGACCTCAAGGATCAGCCAGTTCCAACCCCCTGCCATAGGCAGGGACACCTCCCACTAGCACAGGTCACTCAAGACCTCATCCAACCTGACCTTGAACACCTCCAGGGAGGGAGCAGCCACAACCTNCCAACTCTCCCAGCCTGTCCTCACAGCAGAGCTGCTGCAGCCCTCTGATAATTTAATTAATGATTTAATACAGGAAATGCTGTTACAAAAGGGAGTAAATTGCTCTTTGCATCCATGGGATAAGACACAATAAAGAAGCAAAAGTTATACTGGTGAAACTGCAAAGATTTGGGTAAGATGCCTGTTTGGTAAATGGTTTCTAACTGTGAAGTTGATGCTGTGAAATCTTCACAACTGGCCAAATGGGGCCCCACAGGGTGCAGTGCCACCATTCCTGCCTCCAGCAGCTATGCTTCTTCAAAGTTGAGTTCACTATCTGAAAGGGACCTGTGGAAGGTTGGGGAAGGACTGTTCAGAAAGGCTTGTAGCTCTAGGATGAGGGGCAATGGTCTGAAGCTGGAGCAGCACACATTTAGGTTGGGCATGAGGAAGAAGTTTTTCACAATGAGAGTGGTAAATTCCTGCAACAGCTTGCCCAGGGATGTGTTTGAGGACCCAATCCTGGAGACATTCAAGATCACAGAACCACAGGATCACAGAATGTCAGGGGTTGGAAGGGACCTCCAAAGCTCATCCAGTCCAACCCCTCTGCCACAGCAGGATCACCTAGACCAGATCACACAGGAATGCATCTAGGGGGGGTGGGGTGGGTGTTTGGGTGTTGAATATCTCCAGAGAGGGAGACTCCACTACCCTCCCTGGGTAGCCTGTTCCAGGGTTCTGTCACCCTGGCAAAGAAAAAATTCCTTCTCATATTTCCATGAAACTGACAATGCTTCAGCTTCCACCCAGTGCCCCTTGGCCTGTCATTTGGCATCACCCAGCAGAGCCTGGCTCCAGCCTCCTGGCCCTCGACTTTTACATCTTTATAAACACTGATGAAGTCACCTCTCAGTCTCCTCTTCTCCAAGCAGCACAGCCCCAGCTCCCTCAGGCTCTCCTCCTAACAGAGATGTTCCAAACCCTTCATTAGACTCAATGTGGCCCTGGGCAACCTGATCCAGTCCAAGGTGTCTGTGTTCACTTCAGAGGGGTTGGACAAGCTGACCTTGGAGGGTCCCTTCCAACCCGACACAATCTGTGAATTTGTGAGTGATCCATTACTCAATTGGACCAGCCACAGTTTAAATTTAACCCCCACTCTTCAGTTTGCTGCTTCTTCATTATTTTTTTTTTAATTCTTTTTTTTTTTTCCCCCCTATTTTAAAAGTCGATGAAAACTGAAACCCAGGTGGTTTTCAGCATGACACTCTGTAGAAATCAGGTATGAAATTACCTGTTTATTAATGATGTGTCAGGAGAACGACACACTAACAGCCAACTCCTGCACTGGCAGTGCTAATGGAGAAATAACAACCCTGCATTACACACAATATGTACTCTACAGGGCTGGGACTTTGTGTCCCTAGAGAGGCAGCTGAAATCCACATGTGTTTTATCTCAAAATTTCAATCCCAGAGAGCAATGATTCCTAAATGGAAGTTAAATATATGTTTGCTCACTATTTTGCTGTCTTACCTCCTTGGGATTCATGGATGAGTGAAAAATTGGCATCAGATGTGCAAAAAGATTCAGAATGTCACTAGTGGATGCTGCAGGCATGGAAGAGGACCGATGGTGGGACAGGGTTTTGCAAGAGCATATCCCATAGCTTAGCACTTCCAACAAGAACCACCACTAGCATCTGACCTGGCACAGAGATGGAGCAGTCCTGCTTTGCCATAAAAAGATTATCATTATTTCACAATTAAAAAACCAAAACTCTGAGTTGTTGCCACAGTGATGTCCACCACACTGAGCAGTGGAAATAAACCATAATTCACATTAGATGTCAAAGGGAAATCTTGTTCGGCTGCAAGATCCTTGAAGTGTCTTCATTACATTTTCCAGTGAGTTTATCTCCCTTATATTAAAAACAACAAAAAAAAAAGTTCCTATTTTCTTCTCTTTCTTTGTCCTGGAAAATTCTTGGGATAATCCATGGGTCTGCCAGCATGCAACCAGAGGGCCTAAGCTTGACAAAACCTTTTAGTAACGATGCATCATGTCAATAGTCACTGGGGATTGTTCTGTTATTGCCAAAGAGAAGCTTCTTTTTAAATGCTTGCTTCCAAGTTTTAGCCTTCCCAAGTACCTTGTAACATAGGAGATGAAGAACAGTTACTAGGAGTTTTTCCAGAAGACAGGATCTTTGTTTTGGAGACTTCATTTTACAATGTTTGCCTTGTTTAATAAGGAAAGATGCATCTTGGAGCAGAGTTTGTTGGTGTAGATCTGGGGCATCATTTAATATTTATATTCTGTTGATCTTAGAGCTTTAAACAAAAGATAGAGGAGGTTAAATCCATATAAATGCCACTGATTTGGGGTTCTAGCAGGACTGGATTTAGGCCAGCATTTTCCCTTGCCTCACTCTTTGCCTTTCAGGATATTTGTGGAAATGAGTAACAGGGTCATTTGGTATTCAGCCCCGGGTATGAATTATAATCTTGGTATAAGCTGCAAGGGTAAATTTAAAAGGCAAATTTTTCACCTCAGAAACACACTTTTCTTCAATCAGTTAGAAAATCCAGTGCCAGATTCAATCCATGGCTTGCAGGAAAGCAAAGGAGCACAGAAGCATTTGCACACACAGACAGACACTGGAGGTTTTAGCAAGCCCCACTTCGAACCCAGACCAAAGTGACAAAGTATTCCACACTGAGTGAAGGGGACAGTTTGGAAGCTGTTCAGACACCTGAGGGGGTGCACAAGGCTGGCATGACCAGGTACATAAATTTACATAATATCTGCATTAAAAATAGAAGGAGGCCACCTTGATGTTCTCCTGTGCCTTTATTTAATAAAGGCTGTAACACAATTAAACAACTGCACACATTTAACATGTTCTCCCTGAGCCGTTTCCTGGAGTGATTGATTTCTGCCCCCTTCAGAGCACTGAGCACAATAAGGCAACAGAGGAGTTAGGCAGGACCTACTCCATCTGCCCTCAGCAGGCAGCAAGGCTGGAGGTTACCCTGTCCTACTGGGGAGAATGGAAAAAAAACCCTCCAATGTTAAGGAATATGTTTCCCTTTCTGGGATTCGATGAACAGAAATCAGACAAGAGCTACAGAAACATCATAATCCTGCCAGACTTAGTTGCCTTAAGATTCCTGGACATATTAAATCTCAGCCTGAATTAGTGCCTGATTCTGACCTCACCAGTTTCTATTAAGGTGATAAAAACTTCAACTAGAGTGACTTAGTTTGGGTTTGAAAGTCCTGAGACTATCAGAAGGGCAGGGTTGGACACACTGCACAGCAAGAGATTGAAGCTCAATGAAATGTCCATCAGAAATGGATCTGTAGATTCTCTGATGCCTTCCTCACATTGAAGTTTTTTCCTGATTGAAATGGATTCCTCCTTCCAGCTATGTACAGAATACCTTCAGGTTGGACATCAGCAAAAATTTCTTCCCCAAAAGGGCTGTCAAGCCCTGGGACAGGGTAGAGGTGGAGTCACCATCCCTCAAGGGATTTAGAAGACATGTGGGTGTGGTGTTGAGGGACGTGGCTTAACAGTAGACTTGGAAGTATTAGGTTAATGGTTGGACCCAAGGATCTTCAAGATCTTTCCCAGCCTAAACAATCCTATGATTCTGTGCTTAACACATTCAGCCTTTTCTGGTCAGGCCACATCTGGTCTACTGTGTCCAGTTCTGGGGCCCCCAGTTCAAGAGGGACATAGAACTGCTGCAGAGAGTCCAGCACAGAGCCACAGAGATGCTGAAGGGAATGGAAGAGTTCTGTTAGGAGGAGAGCCTGAGGGAGCTGGGGCTGTGCTGCTGGGAGAGGAGCCTGAGAGGTGACCTCAGCAATGGTTATAAAGATGTGCAGGTGAGTGCCAGGAGGCTGGAGCCAGGCTCTGCTGGGTGATGCCCAATGACAGGACAAGGGGCACTGGGTGCAAGCTGAGGCACAGGAAGTTTCATTTAAACATGAGGAGGATTTTTTTCCCTGTGAGGGTGCCAGAACCCTGGACCAGGTTGCCCAGGGTGGGTGTGGAGTCTCCCTCTCTGGAGAGATTCAAAAGCTGCCTGGATGTGTTCCTGTGTGATCTGGTGTAGGTGATCCTGCTCTGGCAGGGGGGTTGGACTGGATGAGCTTTGGAGGTCCCTTCCAGCCCCTGACATTCTGTGGTTCTGTGTTAGGGTGTCTCTCCTTACCACATATCCCTGCATTCCTTTTATCTTAATTTCAGCTTATTCCATTGCTGTCACTCTAAAACATCAAGACACACTACATATTTCCTTTGCAGCTGTTGTCCAATGTCCCTTCTCAGCTCTGCTCTGAAGTCCCTCTCCATGCTTTACCTCCACGTGTCTGTCAGCATAGGCACTTCCACGAAGGTCTATGAAACACACTTTCCTCCTAGCATTCCCTCACCCTCTCATCTTGCATAACAAATAATTGCTTGAGCATAGGGCAGCCTGACCATGGGCTGGAGTTAATGCAGTGCTGGTATGCTCAGACACTGGTGTATTCTATCACCCTGTATTAAATTTGCAATTGATCCTACAAGCACGAGCCTCTTTCAGCTCACACATGAGCTCAATGCCCAGACATGCATGATATAGGATTAGTAAGAGGTTTTCATTATGTTCTCTGAACAGAAATGGTCACGGTTTGTGGAGGTCCCCTTGAGGAAAACTTTTCTCCCAACTCCCACCCCTCCCCCCCCCCAAGTATGCTCTAAATTCAATTCTCTAAAAAAAAACTCCAAACCATAATGCTCCTCGGAAGCACACAAAGGCAGGATTTGATGCCAATGTGTAGCTGGATGCATTGTTAACCAGGTACAGATTTCCCCCCTCATGAGGGGACACTCTGTGGTCGAATTCTCAGGCACAGGGGTGCTGTATATCAGTTTAATTTGTCCAGTGTTGCTCTGTGTGCAACTTCTTGCCCTGAAAGGCTGCAACGACACCAGAAGCATCTCCTGGCTGTGTGCAGAGTTGGGCATAGCAGATGCTATTCGTTCATAACACTTATTCCATTTTTCCTTTGTGGAAAAGAGGAGTTGAAAGCATCTTAATTGTTTGTTTGTTTGTTTGTTTTGTGTGTGTTTTTGTTTGTTTGTGAGGGGTTTTTTTTTGTTTGGTTTTAATATTGTGTGTACTATTTTGAAGAGGTTCACACATCTGACTCCAGAAATTGCTGTGACGTGTATTAAACAGACCCTCACTTTCCCCTACTTTCCTTCACTGAGCTCTGTGACCTCTAGAACAACAATAGCAGTTCTTCCTTAGAGGGAGGAGGTGGATAAAAAGGGAAAAGCCAGCACCCAACTAATTTTAGCAAGTCCAGAAGGAGACTCCATGCCTGAGGAACATATGGGCATTTTTAGTTCACCTTAAACCTTCCCCTTGGCATTTCAAGCCCTATTAATAAACAAAACAAACTTGCTTGAGAAAACAGATGAGTAAACATCTTTGATGGCTGTGCCCTATTACTGATTCACCTTCCTTCCTTTCACCCACCACCCTGGGCCTCCACTCTTTGACTCTTGAATATTTTTATCATTAAGGCAACAGTGCTGGGACATGCTGTGGTAAATACTCAAAAACAAAACACGTGGGGAGGTCAAACAACGTTCCCTCAGCAGTGAGGGACCTTGCTATTAGCTCCCTCCTCGGAACAAAACTCCCTGTATCATAATGCTGAGGAAAAAGAGAGCAAAGGAGAGAGAGGAGAGCCAGGCTGGCACCAGAAATATAATTTAGTGTGCAGGTATTTGATTTGATAAAAACCCTACCTTAATTTAAAAAAAAAAAAATACATCTCTGCATGTATATATGTATATATATATAATAGGTTCCTGACAAGGTTGTAATTCATCGAGAGGGGCCAGGCCCAGAGTTTGGGTTTGACATGTCACTCCAACCTAAACCATGACTGGTTTTACGTGATCCCCTAAGAGGGTAGCGTGTTGCAGCTGGCAAAAAAATAAACAAACCTGAGCTCTGTGCTAACAGATTTCCCCCCCACGCCCCCCTTGTGATTTATGCCACGAGCAAAGGAGAAACAGCTACAGTTTGTGAACACAGGTTTCGTTTGGTCACTTCGTGCTGGCTGCAGCAGGGTCCTGGAAGGGCAGAGATGGGCAGTGTGGAATCCATGGCAGACAGGCCTAGAGCGTGCAGGAAGCAGACCACAGAAGCTCTGAGGGTTGTTGGGGTTTTTTTCGTGTGTGGTAGCATCATACACATGCATGATTCTCTTTTTGTTTTAATTCCCAGGGAAACCTCTGCTTCTGCCGATGTGCTGCTGAGGAGAACCTGGCATGAGTCCTGTGCAGCAGTCAACAGCACATTTTGGTATCACTCATTAAACTCAGGTTTTTATTTCAAAACTTCTCCTTTGTCTTGAAGAGTCAGAAAAGCAAAGATATTCCGCTGTAAAATTGTATTTTCTGCTTTTGGATGCTCTTGGCTAGCTGGCTGGGTTTATGTTCTATATACCATCCTCAGAAACATATTGAGACCTTCCCTTACCTTCACTCTCCACTGCTGGAATTGTTTTCAGAGCAATACTTTGGGTAAAAGCAGAATCTAAGGAAGGCAGATAGGGTTGCAGTGGTAGGGAGAAGACAGTAAACCAAGTTCACCTCTTTGCTCTCAAGCAAATCAAGCAGACTGCCCCCAGCTCCTACATAACTCCAGTCCTGGAGCTGTCCCTTTTACAACTGGCGCATGGGAAATGACTTAATTCCCCACAGTGGACCTAGCCCTGTCTCTGCACAAATCCTTGAACTCCAAGCAAGGCTCTGTGGTTTCTCCTATTGTTTTCAGTTTGTTTTTCTTTCCAGCAGAAACACAAAGCTGCAGTGTTGGATCTGTAAGTATAGGTGACAAATACAGAGCCGCATGTTGCTTTTTGCCTTGGACATGCATGTTGAATTGTTTTAGCTGGATGCCTAAAGAAACAAGGTTTATGTGCTACTGTTGTATGTATTTCTTCATTCTCTTCAAACCCACAAGATTTTAATCACTGACTAATTTCAAGCAAACCTACCAAAGGATTAAAGACCTTAAAGGTAAGTTTATAACAGATTTCATGAAACAGGGAATTGGGATAGGGGAGACAGCTCCCAAATACTAAAAGGATCCTTCCCTGCTCCCAAGGCTGCAAAAAAACACATTAGAGGGAGGAAAAGAGAGAGATGTTGAAATGCATCTTTCATTAAACTCTTCTCCACAAAAAACTACTTGTTTACTACTGTGAGAATTTTTACATTCATCTCTCTGCTCCCAGGATCCAGGAGCTGAGTCCTAGAAGCACATGGGAATTTAGCTGTATATGCTCTGATCCATGAAGTTTAACACAGGCTTAGAAGATCTGGGTCTGAAATCTGGTACGCTGCTGAATCCTTTCAGAAACAGAACCCAAAGCACCATTTCAATCCAGTTAGTTTCCACTATGACATCCAAATATAAATCTCTGGAGCACAGCAAAGAAAAAGTGTGTCAGTGGCCCTGCTTTCATGATGAAAGATAGAAATGAGTATCCTTCAAAGCCTTCATCAGGAGGATTTTCTTTATGCAGTTTGCTGCCGTACCGACGTGGTGCAACCCTCCTGCTATCTGAAACCAGCGTGCAGGATGCACACAGAGACAGAGGAACACATTGGGGTTTATTTATATATATATATTTTTTTCCTTCCAGGCCTTTTGTCTTTACTGCTGAATCAGAAGCACTGATTCACAAGCACAGCAGCAGCAGTGTGGGTTCCTGTGCCTAAGCTTTATATTCTATAAGTCTAATATAACAGTGTGTCAAATGTTTGCTTTGGCGACACCGATTCCTCAAATCCCCTTTTTATACTAATATTTAAAATGGGAAAAGGTTTTAAAAGAATGGGCACAAATTACTGGTTCAAAGGTTTTATTAGGTTTCCAGCTGAGCATTGCTTATGCTAAGAATGGAGATTTAAAGAAAAAAAAAAAACAAAACCAAAACCCAGTGTTTAGGCTGGTTTATTGGGGTTTATTTCCTCTAAGAAGCTGCTACTGCAGTCCCCTAGGAGTGGGAGGAGCAGCAGGAGGGACAGGGGGTAACAAATGATCTTTTTCTCCTGTAAATCCCAGTAACTGGGGTTACTTACAGACCATAAAGGCTGACCTCTAAACTATCCCAATTATGAAAGCTAAGGAAAATTCAGCTCAGCAGAAATGAGATCAACTTCCCAACAGTAAGAGGCACCACTAAGAATACTCCTTTAGAAATTTATTTGTATTAAATATTTAGGAAATTCCGGACAATGGTTTTGTTGAAAACTCACAGTTTATAAAGTTTCACCCAGCTCAGTTGTTAAAGCTGAGGGAGATGGGAACAAGACATGCCTGTGCAGAATGAGCCTGTCTGGATTTTAAGGTATTTACACAAGGGAGGTTTATGGTGTTATTGTGACAACTGCCCTGGATTAAGCTACCTTATCTCTTTGTTTATCAGGGTTTGTCAGCTCAGGAAGAGTGCTGTGCTTGTGCAGCAATGCTGGCTCACACTGGGCTGCTGTGGTGCATAGGAAGAGCATGATACCTGCTCATACCTGCTCTATTGGGTAGGAGGAAGAACCTTCAGGCCACTCTAGCCAGCAGGTTACTGGGAATGGCCAGTGCAGTTCATCTCAGCAACAGTGAGGTTGCTGCTCCTTCCTTGGCAGGAGTTCGGCACTGAGCTGTTTCGTGTGCTGCTGAGCGCACTGCCATACAGATGTGTAGTATATGATTGCAGCAGGGATCCTGGGAAAAACAGGAGCAGCAGGACACAGTGCCCAGCCTGCTTCTGGGTTGTCTTTGCCAAAGACAAAAAAGCCTGATGGAACAGTGTGACCAGGGAGGTTGTGGCTGCTCCCTCCCTGGAGGTGTTCAAGACCAGGTTGGACGAGGCCTTGAGTGACCTGTGCTAGTGGGAGGTGTCCCTGCCTATGGCAGCCTTTGAGATCCCTTCCAACCTTACCATTCTATGAAAATAGCAGACCTGCAGCCTAGAGATGAGGATGATTCTTGAGGGTTAAAAACCTGTGATTTTAGTAATACATCAGTGATAGTGTTCTGATAGTGTATTGTACTAAACACATCGTGAGAGCGATACTGCTCTTGCGATGTATTAGTGCCATGTATCATCTGAACATCACTGCTTTTATGATGTCTTGCTCAAAATCACAAGGAAGTTTAAAAATGGTCTTCAGTAGCCAGAGGCCTACAATTTTGCTCTTGCACAAAGACAGACTTTTCAAGAAAAAATAAAAGTGAAAATTGAAATTTGCAGTGTAAGATTTCACTAGTGCCTCACATCTACGGTCCTCATTCAGTTTTATTTGTATTCATAAAGGCAGAGAATAATCTGCCAGTCAGTTTCTTTCTATTCTGCTACAAGAATTGACAATTTCACTACAAAGAAATTTTTGGGAATCTCTCTTGATATACAGCACAGAATCACAGAATGCTAGGGGCTAGAAGGGACCTCGAAAGCTCATCCAGTCCAACTCCCCTGCAGGTAGCAGAGGCCCTGCAAACTGTGGGAGTTTGCCAACGAGATGAAATACCTGAGATACAGAAAGCATCATCCATGGGGCAATACACTTGAGGCACTTGGCTCTGTTTTTCTTGCCACCTCTTTTCTAAACCTGTGGGTTTCAGTGTGCCTAACAGCAGCCTGTCTTGCTGCCACTCTGCTTAGTCCTAAGCTTCTGTCCAGTTTTCCCTTCACTGCCAAGTTAGAGCAAAGGCAGCAGCCAAGCATTCCTGCAGAACACATGCAGAAGTTACTGGTTTGTGGGGTGGGAGAATAAAAAGCCTCATTATCTCCTCTAGCATGGAGCTTTGCTGTGCTTGGACACAGGCACAGTTAAGTGTATCAAACAGCTTTTCATCTGGAAGCTAAGTCTGGAAGCACCAAAAGGAATTTCACTGCTCTAATCACCCATCCTTAGGTGCCAAGAAACTTTCACTCCCCAGCCCATGCCAAGCAAGCCCTGGTGCTGGTGGATAATCTGGAGATCATGATCTTTGAATCTTTTGTTAGAAAAATGAGTTAATCAAGAGGGGGAAAAAAAAAAATAGATGATGTTAACACAGTCATGTTTCACTAGATGACATTAGTGTCAAACCACAGGAAGTTGTCTCTGGTGATTTTCTGATCTCTGTGGTCTGACTGGAGTGAAATTATTAGGAACAGTAACTTCACTGCTGGCAGTGTCATCACATGTTGTTTTCCTCACTTGCAACCTTGAGGACTAGTCTTTAGACCTGAATCTGCAGTGCCTGAAAGAGGTCTGTCCTTGCTACCACTGGAGACAACAGAGACAGAATTCTCCCTTTAGTCAGCAATCAGAGCTTTAGACCTGAATCTGCAGTGCCTGAAAGAGGTCTGTCCTTGCTACCACTGGAGACAACAGAGACAGTATTCTCCCTTTAGTCAGCAATCAGAGCTTTACACCAGGGAATTAACAGCACTGGATTCATCACCTAGTGAATTGCAGTGAGAGTGCTGCATGCTTGCAATGAGAGGATCTCAGCTTTAGGTACCAGGAGATAGGTTGGTATGGATGTGAAAAAGGTTACCTGGTGCTAATGAGCCAAAAAAATTTCAGTTTTAGAAGCTACTCAAAAGCAGAGTACATTACTACTTAATGGCACTTTATGATGTTGACTCAATATACTTTACAGAGGAGTTAATTGCCATTAATCCATTTTGCAGACAGTAAAACCAAGCCACAATAAAGAAGGACAAAACTCTCGAGTCAGCAGAGACAGAGCATGCTGAGATAGCCAACAAAGGAAGAAGCAACTTGAAGAGCAAATTATACATGGTTTTAAAATTCAACCAGCAGCCTTAAATTATTTAAGGCACTGTTTTCTTAACAAGGACTTAGAAAATGATATTTCAAACACATCACTTTAGCATGATGATACCTTTTCAAATGAAGGGTTTCTGCTGCTGCTCCTGTTACTCTGCCTGCACTAAGAAGATAACTTTCAAGTGTTTTGTCTATCATTTTTAAAGAGGAAAAAAAAAAAGGCAACAAAAAACCAACAACAGCAACAAAAAAAAAACCTTAAAAAAAAACCAAACAAAAAAAAAACCCCAAAAAACCAAACCCAAAACCAAGCCTGAAAGAACAAAGACATCAAAGCCTTCAGTAGAGAAGGAAGTGCTTTCTAGCAAAAATCACACACTTCTGTCAATGAAACCTTTGTCAGATAGTTCCTCTCCTGCCTTGGCTGCTGTATGGTTAAAGATATAAAAGCAACTGAAGACAGAAGAGAAAGAGAATCCCTGAGAGAATGAAAAAAGTCATGTCCCAGCAAAGTCCTCTCTTTGCCCTCAGTGTTTATCTGACATGCTGTTATTGATAGCTCTGTTTCCAACTCCCCTGACTAAGGGAGCACATATACCTTTGATTGCACTCAAGTTGATTTAAACCACCCCAGCAATTTCTGAGGCTGTTTTTCACTTACATAAGGAAGTTCTTGAGAGGATTTTGAAGCCATACAGTATGGCAGTTAAAACCAAGACCCTTTTAAAAAGAGCTCCATTTCCTCAGGCTGTCCATCACTTTTCCTTTTCCTAATACCACAGAACCTTGCATCTTTGATAGGAAGAAGGCAGCTAAACACAATGGGCTTGGATCACTTCAAAGTATCAGTGCAAACCCATTCCTCTTTGGCTCTCAAGTTCTCAAGTCCTATAGATCTTGAGCTCTCTTCTCCCAGCCATCTAGATTTTTCTGGTAAAAAGCTTTCAATCTGTTTAGGCACTGGAATGATGTTGGGGCCTCCATTCTATTTTTTTACATTTTCTGGGTAACATCCTTTTGTGCCATCGTTGTGTACCACTCACTACACAGGAGGTTCATAGTTCTTTTTAGTGGCTTTTTTTTCAGTCCCTTCACAAGTAAGATGTGAAGAATTGTTCCATTAACTCACACAGGAAATGGTCCCTTACTCCTGGAGTATTGCAGCAACATGTTACTCCACGTTTGGTTGGCTTTAAAACTCTTCAGTTGGGTTCCTTCTGATAGCTATTACAAATTTCCCCTCGACAAGTTGGTTTTGACCTCAGCACACCTGGAGATTTCACCTTTATATTTCACCTCTGACCTATCCCAATATAGTTGACATTCTGCAATTATCAGCAATTTCTTAGCTTTATTTTTGTTAGCACTCAGTTATGCAAATAACAAGACTTCTAATAAGACTGTTCCTACTGGGCTGCAAATGGGTAGAGTAGTGTTTGAAGGAATTGCTGTGGTAGCCTGGGCCCATTGTGTATGGGCAGGAAATGAGGAATCAGAGCATACATATCCCATACAACCTCTTTTTTCATTAAGTCTTATGAGAATTTACAGCCTGGATGTAGCCTGCTTCAGGAAGGTGGACTTAAAATTGAACTTCCCTGTACTTCCAGCTTACTACCCTGGCTGTATATCCTTAGCATTTCTCCAGTAACCAGGGAGGGCCAAGATCTGAGATATTATCAAATGCCAAGAACACTTTACAAATCCAAAGAGAGCAAACTTCATCTGGAGCAGGTTCACCATGTAGAAGGAGAAATCACAGACTTCTTAATGCAGACAGTGAACTGCCAGAGGAGATAGAGCAAAGCTGTGTCCTGGACACATCTATGTTGATTTTTGTGCTCAAATACAGATTTTCTTTAGAGACTCTTTCAGTATAGAGCTTTCTATACTGAAAATAGAACACCTCACCCCATCCCATTCTGTCCTCCATGTACCAAAAGTGGTTTTTTTTACCACAGCATTACACATGCATCAAAGATGTAGACAAAACCCATACTGGGCCCCATTTCCATACCTTTCTTCACCCACAGCAACATTCAGCTTTATTTGACGTGTCAAGTTCACCATCCTCCCGCCAGCAACTAAGTCCTTTCCCTGTCTTGTGACCTCATCCACTTCCCTGTCAAAAGATTAAGGCACATTTTCAATGCTTGAGGCTATTTTTAGACTGCACCAGAGACATGTGGGGAGGAAAGTAGCTGGTGCACTTTCTTGGTAATGTAATAATCTCTGTGTCTAGAAAAACCACTCAGATTTGAATGTCACTTCACATAATTATCCTGGGTAAAGCTGGGTTAATTGCATCAGTCTGAGACATCGTTGGCCAAATCAGCTCCATTCAGAGAGTCTGCAGTGGCTTCCATGGCTGAGAATGAACAGCCACAGGATGCTGCTATCTCTGCCATTGGGAGATGCTCTTTTCTAAGTGTCCTGAAGACAGTGACAAATCAGAGAATGCCAAATTAACACAATCAAAGCACATCTATATATATTTTTTCCCTCCTCTCCCAGAGAACAAAGCATTAGAATATTCAAATAGAGTCAGAAAAGGCAGTTCAAGCCAGTCCCTCCTAGGATCACCCTTCATGTTCTGCCCACTTTTGCCAAATATTGAATTTGCTTCCAGCCATGCTTGGCAACTCTCCACCCCTGAATATGTGCATTTGGATGCATAATGGTTATTGCATGTCACGCTCATGGGCATTTGGCCCACGCAGCACTCTGTTTCCCAATCTATAAGTACATGAAATACAAGACTAAGTAAAATCTGAGACATTGTGGAAACTGATGAGGGCTTGAATGAGCTCCCGGAATAAAACTTGAGTCCCTCCCCACCCAGAGCAGTATTTTTAGGAAGTCGATTGAGAAATGTTTTCCTGCTCCATTTCCATGTTTACTGGGATACAACATTGTTACACTCGATTGCATCAGAAAACATGGAAACAGCTCTACAAATTGATCCGACCACAAGGTCTCAGAGGAATTTGCTCCTTGTCTCCAAGGAGTTTACCCAGCATAAACAATGTCAAATAAATGCAAGGCAGCCCTGAGAGAGATAGTGTCTCTCTGATGAGCTTCATAAATATCAGAGGATAAAAAGATCTCTTTGGTATAGATAAATCTGGAGGGATGTTATCATGCTGTAACTCTTCTAAGACACTGGATCTAGCCAGTCCTAAAATCATAGGACATATTTGACATCAAAGTGAAATCTGATGTAGTTTAGGAGGAGATCACAGAGCTGAAATAAAGATGGGACCAAAAGAAGGATGAGATGCAGTCCCCCTCCCAGGGGCTTTAAGTGCCTAAGTTACATCAGGAGATACAACTGGACTCCTGTTCGGTATTTTCTAATGCTTATCAGGCACCTAAATTCCTCTGAGGTTCTGAATTCAGACATTCAAGGCCATTGATCAGCATGAAAATGGGAAACAGGAGCTTAAACAGTTTCAGTTTGAAACTGGAATCTCTTCAATAATAGAAAGTCCAAAAATGGGTATGGATTTTCAGACATTTAAGATGCTTTTGCATGTAATCAACTTGAAACCAGCTCAATTTCAGGGGGAAATGGTTCAATTTTTGCAAAAACCCTTTTTTTTTTTTTTTTGGTATATAAGTAAATTAATTTTTCACAGGCCCCCATTCCCTCTGTTTCATATCTTCTCTTTCATTAATTTCAATTCCTTAGTACAAAACCTGGTTGAATAAGGAATTCCCTTTCCTGAAAAAAAAAAAAAAAATCCACTTTAATTATTAAAAATAAAAGATGGAAATTACTCTGACTGGGACAAAGAAATGCACAATAAAATGGCAACAGCAAACCTAATATAAACTAAATTTTTTGTGGAGGGATTTCTACGTTTTATTATGTTTGTTTATTTGCTTTTTGTTAGACATTGTAAAGATTTCTTTGATTTGAGTTTTTTGTCTTCAACAGAGAATAAAAACCAAATACCGTGAGGCTCCCAATGGGCAGCCAGCAAGTTGTCACCCTGATTTCTCCACTGGTGAATTCAAGTTTTTTGCAAAACTGAAGTATTCTCCAGGAAAAAAAAACAAAAAAAAAATCAATTTTGCAATTTCTATCAGAAAGTTGATGGAAAATTGCCCAGTGGACTTAACTGAGGGCACGTGGTGACATTAAATAAGCAGTTCCAGTCTTTCAGGTAGACTTGGTGCAAGACTGCTTTTGCCATTAGGGTGAACAAGGAGTCTTCCTTGAGTGAACCTGAGAATCATGAGGCTTAGGAACAGAAATTCATTGCCTAATGCAAGAGGAAATTTGGTCCTCAGTGTGAAGTCCACTAGATTTAAAGCTGCACAAAAGTGCTTCATTCAAAACTAGGCTGGACCACAAAGTCAAAACTGGAGTAGCAGAATGTTTGTTACTGCTTTGTAACCTAGGGTATGAAAATCGTGAAAATGTTTGTTACTACCTGGTGACTCAGGGTATAAAGGAGTAACAGCATGTTTGTTACTACCTGGTGATCCAGGGTATGAAAATCACTCAAAAAATAAAGGAGTAGCAGTAGGTTTGTTACTACCTGGTGACCCAGGGTTTGAAAATCACTCAAAAAAAAAAAAGGAGTTAACAGGATGTTTGCTACTGCTTTGCAACTCAGGGTACGAAAATCACTCAATTCATAAACTCATCCTAACGGAGGAAATATGTTTATCAGCATCCTTCTCATTTTAAAGCTAATGAAACTGAGCCAGAGATCAGGTGTCAGGGCCAAAGCTGCAGTGATTCAGTCACAATGTCACAAATGGAACCCACAAATCCTGCCACCCTGCCCTCTGCCCTCCTCTCTAACCACAGGGCCACACTCTGCGGGTACAAACAGCTGCTCTGATGAGCTGGAAGGGGTTGGCTGATCCTGTGGCAGCCAAGCTGTTCCCAGAGTTTCCTCGGGAGAATGATGTCTGAGCAGGCAAAGACTCTGGCAGTAGTTTTCAATTGTTCCTAGAGGCTGGCACACAGGGATAATTAGAGAATATAACACATATGTAACAAGAACTTGTTCCCTTCTCCACCCTGTACGTGGCAGACTCTCAGCGTAGACACATTTACTTCTGCACCTGAATCAGAACAAAGTGTTGCTCTCTTTCTCTCTTCTCTTTCTCTCCACTTAGTTCCCCTCCATCCCTTTTGCTGTCCTTATTTTAATCTACAAAACAGTAATAGGTCTGCAGGCATCCTGCCAGGGTACAGCTTGCATCCACCTGGCAAATGCCAGGTTCCTTGTCCTGGCTCCAATTAAAAAACACTAAGAAAAGGAGGAGTCAGGAGGTAATTTCTGAGCCAAGGCATCCGCCCAGGGTGTCCAGACTTTATAGGAATTAAATTTATGGGAACAAAAGACTTCCAACACTCTCTTGTTCTTTCTCTTGCTCTGGAAGATAGTTTTTTATCACCCTTGATATTGGAGTAAAGAGGTTTTAAAAGGTTGAAATTCTGAATATTGGTAGCATTACTATTTTTGCTTAATAAATAAGATGGGAATCGTGTGGGAAAATACCCTGAGGCCAAGAGCATTTTAATGCATCAACAATTTTTATTTCTGCTCTAACATCTAAGTGGAAAGACTTCAGAACACAGCCTCTGGGACTCTCAAACGAAGCAGCGAGCCTTCCACCAATTCATCCCCACTAATTGTCTTTCTCTACGATAAACTGATCATAACTCAACTGTACACTTTGCAAGTTTCATTGAGGAACCTGGCAGTTGTTATTCACACACTAAGTGCTTCTTCAAATTCAACATAAATCCACCAGCAAGTACTCAGAGGCTCTGGTGTGTGAGGAATGCTTTTTCTCAGCCCTAGGAGCAACCACAATTTTAATTCTACTACACATGCTATCAACACTGCCTGTCAGCCACAGCTAACCTTTCAAACTGGCTTCTTCTATCCAGTGGTCCAGCAGTGGTCTCCACTCTGGCATTATGCTTTATGATCTCAGTGTTGGCATTTGTCAGACACACTCATACTGCTCTTTTCTTCCCCATTCAAACCCCCAAACACTAATTTCACCATTCTAGGGTGAAAGATGTAAGAACAGAGGCTCAAACACATCTCAGTGACCTGGCACGTTCTGTTAAATGAAGCAGGTTAGAAGGAGTCCTAACAAACCTCATTTACATTTCAATAGAAGTAAGATGGGAATTCAGCCCACTGACTGACATGGGAACAGCGATTAAAGCTGTATGAATAAAGCAGCACTTCTTCAAATTGCAAACTCCTTGGGGCAGGGAAACATGCCAAACTCTGCTGTTGTTGAATGACTTGGATCACTTGGCAGGGATATGAATGGGGCAACCTAGATCTTCTATCTATCACATGCTATTCCAGTCCAGTCTAAGGTAGATGCTTTATCACCATCTCCATTCAAGCCGTGGTTAATCATATCTAGCAGCAGAATAGCAATGCACAAATTAATGATTAATGATGATAGGGTTCCTGGAAACAGGTTTTTTTAGCCAAACATCACACTTGCAAATGACTCACTGGAAGTCAGTAAACACTGGTCATTAGCCAGCAGCTACAATGCAAAGGAAGCGGCAGTTGACTTCAGTAGATTATTCCCTCTACTCAAGGGGAATTAGAGAGACCCAATGGAATGCAATTACAAAACCAAGGCTGTGGATGGGATCAGCTCATGGTATATCAAAGCCACCGTTGAGCAATACAAGGCATTAGCCTGGCACCTTGAACCAAGCAGTTGCTCAGTCCAGCTCGTCTGGCTATGTGATGGAGACCAGCAAGTGAAGAGGAAGTTAAGTGTGGTGTTGTGTCCAGGGCCTCAGGGCTGAGAAAACAATCGGCAGGAATTATATTTCAGCAGATAAATAAGGATGAATTTACAGGATTTCCATCCTCCCTTTTGTCGAAGGTTTTTCAGTATTGATTTTTTTGAGCATCCACAGTCTCCTTGGGCAACCAGAGTCTCAGCACCCTCACACTGAAGAACTTCTTCCAAAGATTCAGTGTAAACCTCCTCTCCCCCTTGTCCTATTGCTAGACACCCTTTTGTATCAATGAGAATTTTACCTTAACCACTCATCTGTATGCAGCTGCATCCTTCATTTCAGTGGACTGATATAACCTGCTGCAAGTTTGGAAGCCTTATGAATTCACTGGCAGCATAATGACAATGACAGGACAAGGCGTAATGGGCTTAAACTGGCAGAGGGGAGATTTAGACTGGATGTTAGGAGGAAGTTCTTTACAGTAAGGGTGGTGAGGCACTGGAACAGGTTGCCCAGGGAGGTTGTGGATGCTCCCTCCCTGGATATGTTCAAGGCCAGATTGGATGAGGCCTTGAGTAACCTGTACTAGTGGAAGGTGTCCCTGCCTATGGCAGGGGGTTGGAACTAGATGATCCTTGAGGTCCCTTCCAACCTTACCATTCTATGATTCTATGATTCAATGATTTAGTCCATCCCAAACCAGACTCTGACTGCTGGGATGGGTCAGAGATTCTGGGGCAAAAAGAAATCATACATGCATTATGATTTCATTTTTCAGTCAGTTGGATTGAATACTCTTTGCTCCAAGTGAAGGAGGTCTTTGCTCCAAGTGAAAGCTGTCCTCATGTACATCATTATGGCTCCATGTCCTTAGGAACTCAACTTTAGAATTCTGTTCAAAATCAAGGGACTATCAGACTATCCTCGGAGGGATTTGCTGCCTGCAGCATTCACAGTGAAAACAACAAGCAACAATGTCACCTATCTCCTGCAATTCCTTTCACTGCTTTTTGCACACCTCACACTGCAGTCACACCCTCAATGCGGACACCAGGGGAGGTAGGAAGAGGTGGAGGGAGAGTGACTCATTGTGTGTCCAGACTGCCAGGTTTGAGTAAAGAAAGTGTCAGACATCACCTAATAGTGGAAATTAGGAAACCTAGATAAGATAAGTGCAAAGGGACTTGGTAAATATGAAGGCTGCGGTAGCCCAGAAGTCCAAAATTAAGATAAAAGAACCCAAAACGAAACAATCCAAAACTCAACAATGTTAAGCAAAGGAGCAAAGCAAGTCAGAAGTCGCAGATGATGCCCTGGAAATTCAGCACTGCTCAGTTATTTCTGTTCATGGAACCTTTCCCAGTTCCTTTCCATACTGGCCTGGAGCAATTGTTCCTTATCTGGTGGGCAGTCTATTTTATCCATTTTGTAAAAAGAATTACAGAAAGGGTGAAAAAAAATCTTGTCTATTTAGAGCCTCCCCAAGTCTGCAGGGCTGCTCTTGCCACTGAGAGAGGAAGAAAGGACCACGGGGGG
>VWZE01000938.1:731167-753279 GCA_013396675.1 Eubucco bourcierii
GGGGGGGAGGACTGTTGATGTCATGAAGAAACTATGCCAATATAGGATGCCAAAACCAAGCTTCTGACCACTTGTGGTCACTCAAGATCCCAGGGGACATTTTGCAAGAGTATGGGTGTTAGCCCTGGTATACTGTTCAAATCCAGCCTTGGCTATTTATATTCAGCTGCCCTAAAATACTGTTTGGAGTTTCAATTGGAAAAGTTAATTTTGCTTTTCTGTCTGGAACTGCACAACACTGCAAGTCCAACAGTGGCATGTGGAATGCCAGAGGAATGGTGTCCCAGCAGCTGCTAAGTCCTGGGAAGATGGTTTCCTTTATCATCTTACATCAGCACTTTAACACCCATGGACTGAAAGAAGATACTCAAAAAGAATTTTAAAATGACTGGTTTCAATTCCAGACTGTTTTCAGGAAGCCCAAATGCACCAACCATGCTTAATGGCCATGGCTTGCTGCTAACTCCACTATTGCTTTCTCCTTGTAATGCTCAGTTGGATATCACTCAACGAGGCCTGGGGTTCTGGGTTCAGACACTGCAATCCTGAGTTCCTCTGTTGCAGGTGTTGACCACCTGGTTTGCATCATCAGGAATCTAAGCAGAAGCAAGATACCTGATACCTGCTAATTAATTTGCTCTGTGCTCATGAATTGTCAATCCTTTTGAACAGAAACAGCAACCTGGTTGGTGGTAGCAACCTTCAAAAGTGTTTTGACAGAGGATGTGACCATTTATCCAAACGAAAGGTTTCACTCCAGTGTCTATAGATGCTTCTTGCTCCAAGAAGTCCTACTGATAAAAGAAGACAGTGAGAATGTGGGGGCTAAAGGTGCAGGTAGATCCTGGGAAGCAGTTATCACCAGCTCCTAGGTGTTTTTTAGCCCAGCAAAGTAAATCTTCAGCATTGTGCTTTTTTACCATCATTAAATCTAAGTTTTTCAGTGGTGCCATATGTAATATGGCATCACAGGAAGTAGATTTATGGGGGAGACTACATTTTAATTATCTACAAGAAACAATGACTACATTTAAAAAAAAAGCAAATGGAAGCCAGTCAAATAATCAAATGCTACACTTGAATATAGCCAAGCCAACTTATTCTGAGACATGGTATAATTTTGCTCAGATCTAGAAAAGAAGTACAAGGAGAAATGCCTATCAGCCAAAGCTAACATTTGCACTAAGCTGGTGAGTTAGATACACTGGGATTTCCTCTTCTAGCCACTAATGGCATATCAACTGAGTCTCAATTTAATTTGATGCAATAACTTCCATCTGATAGTGAAAAATGTTCAGCTCAGGTAGAACATAATGAGAAAGTTCTTTGGAATGAAATTGGTTTCCCAGAGATGTGGTTGAGGCCTCGTCCCTGGAGACATTCAAAGTCAGCCCTTGGAGCCCTGAGCAATCTGATCTAGTTGGAGATGTCACTGCTCACTGCAGGGGATTGGGCAAAATGACCTTTGAGAGTCCCTTTAAACCTGATGTATTCTGTGATTCTCTGAACAACTTTGTTTGGAGCCTGAATTCTTCCTCTGTATCTGGCTTCTGAAATAGGTGATACAACCTTGTCATCCAGGATTCAGAATGACAGAATTGTCAGGGTTGGAAGGGACCAGTTCCAATCCCTACGCCATGGTCACGGACAACTCACAGTAGATCAGGTTGCTCAGAGCCCCACCCAGCCTGGGCTTAAACACCTCTAGGGATGAGGCTTCCACCGTCCTTGGGCAACCTGTCCAGTCCCACACCACCCTCATGGTGAAGAACTTTTTCCCACCATCCAATCTGAATCTACCCACTTCTAGTTTCGCTGCATTCCCCCTAGTTCTATCACTACCTGACATGCTAAGAAGTCACTCACCAGCTTTCTTCTAGGCCCCCTTAAAATACTGGAAGGCCACAAAAAGGTCTTCTCAGAGCCTGCTCTTCTTCCATCACATCCTAGCATTCAACCTATTTTCATGAGGTACCTTCTTCCTTTCTGATTCTCAGTTATCCTCCAGAAACACACTATAGAACCAGTACACTGGTTCCCAGCCAAAAGACTAAAAACAAAGCTTCAAAACCATCCCATGGTGATTTTTTATTTTTTTTTTTAATGCAGACATATACATAGAAGGGAATTCCAAACAATTAGCATGCAAAGAAACTCACTGCTGTGAGTGAAGAACACGTTTCAAACGCAACAGCTTCCCTTTAGTGGGGATGTGAGTTAGTTGTGAGACAGTTTGGATGAAATAAAAATAAGCTGAATCACTTTTTTTATTTTCTTCCTGATAGACTGGAAGAGATGCTTCACTAGGCTCAGCCCATTTTCCTCTGTGCAGAAGCCAGGCCTTCATGGGAAAGTGCTGGGCACGGTTCACTTCTGCCTGCCACCGCCTCCAAGTCACTCGCCAGAAGCCACGCCAAGCAGTAGTACTGTGCTCTCCAGAAACAACATGCAGCAGTAACACAGGAGCAAGAACCACACGACAACACCCTGTGTGGGTCTGGAAAAAGTGATGGGTAACAAGGTGACTAATGAGTGTCAGCAATGAGCAAGTAAAGAGACAGGTCATGGGAGTGGGGTAATTAATTCTCTGTGTCACTCTCCTCTCTGAGAAGATGGAATGGAAGAACAGTTCAACTGAGGTGAGAAAGCTGCTGAGAGGACTGAAACATCTCTCTAACATGGAGAGGCTGAAAAACCTGGGACTCTTTAGTCTGGAGAAGACTGAGAGGGGAATCTTCTCAATGAAGGGGTCAAGAGGACGGGGCCAGACTCTTATCAGCGGTGCCCAGTGACAGGACCAAGGGTAATGGCAATAAAGAACACAGGAAGTTCCATAAGGAAAAACTTAGTTCCTGTGAGGGTGCCGCAACACTGGAGCAGCCTGTCCAGAGGAGTTGTGGAGTCTTCTTCTCTGAAGACTTTCAAAACCTGCCTGGACATTGCAGTCTTGGGCAACCTGATCTAGGGAAATCTGCTTTAGCACTGCGTTTGGACGAGATGATCTCCAGTGGTCTAACTGCCACCGGCCTGTTGATTCTGTGGTTGTATGAACAGGGGTTTATCCAGACGACCTCTCGGTCACTTTCTCACACCTTATGTGGCAAGGGTGAAAATAATACAGCAACGTGTGCCAGTTTTGTCAGGACATTTGACAGCAAACTGCCTTCAGTGAGCATAAGGAAAGCAAATCTGGCCTTGGCAGTACAGAGGTGACTTCTGAGATTTCGGGTCTCAACATAAGCATCGACACAAGATCAAAAGCCTGCTGAGACACCACGTGAAAAGCTTCTTTACTCCATCTCAGTCTGACTGCACATTACCTTCCTCATTAGTCTTTTAGATTCTCTAGTGTAGGTATTCTCCAGAAGCATGGAGCATTTTAGCACTCAGATTGCTGCTCTTGGCACTGTGCAAGCACCGGGTCAGATTTTAAAAAAAGCATATTATGCATTTAATCACGTCAATATGGAAAGAGCAGGATTTATTAAAATCACCTAGATAAGTTCCAGGCCTTACTCCCATTAGCATGCAGCAGTGACTCACAATCTGGTTTTATGAACTGTCTAGAAAAATCCCTTTGGGATCTGATCTGCATCCTTAAGCACATTTTGTAAATTTGACCTGCTGTTCGTGCGCAGCCCTTGGAACTAGGGGGCGACTCCCTTGGGGATTTTCAGGAATGACAGTAATGCACCTAACTGCCAAGGGATACCCCTTGCCTAAGGCACTCAGTATCCACACACCGACTCCCCGATCCTTACTCAAAGAGATGCCTATTTCTGATGTTCTTTTTGTTTACATTCTTGTAAAAATCCACTGGGCTCTTACTATTTCATTAGCTGTCTAGACTGTCCTGCAGGTAAATAAATACAGGGTGTTTTAAAATGGGAGTAAACACACAGGAGGAAATAAATAAATAGCCAGAGAAAAATACCCAAGGTGGTGCTTCTGCTGACCTGACCGTCTAAAGCCTTTGGCCAAGCTATTCAAAGGCTTTGTTCCCTGCGAGCAAGAGCAGGTTGCTTTGACCGACTGCTGATGGATGAAGTTACTAAACAGCTCCCTAACACCAGCCACTCAGCTCAGGAGCTGGCAGGGAGGTGCGAACAGTGGCGGCTGCCGCTACACCATCCACACAAATCCTCCAGCACCGATTCCCCTCCGCGGAGCCTGCTTCGCTCCTTTCCACACCGGCACCAAGCAGACCCGCGCCTCTGCGGGGGGAAGTGAAACCCCGGAAGCTCATTGGGCGACGCGTTACGTCTCAAACCCACGGACCAATAGGAAAGCGGCACCTTGTTACTGCGGAAACGGCGGGGCCGTGAGCGCGGCGGCGGGGTCGTGATTCATGGAATGGTCGAAGCGTAGCGCTCGGGATTGCGGCTCGGTTCTAGCGCGTCCCTTGCCACGGCAGTTCCTTTTCTCTAAGGGATTCAGCAGTTCACACACAAGCGTGGCAGGACCTTCTGGCTGCGTGCTGCGTGGAAACACAGCCATGAGTAAATGTGTGTGTGTGTGCTTACGTCCAGCTCTAGATGCATATGCAGAGGGCTATATACATTTTTTTTTTCCAGCGGGGCAACTTCTGCCTTAATAAATAAAATGCTATGAAGGGAGGGTGGTCAGCTTGTTTGCAAGAACAACGCTGAACGGGTGCGACTCAGCTTTCCCTGGCTTTTTAACAGCTATGAGCTGCTTGATATTTTTGGCTCGGCTCTATTATTATAATTTTTTTAAACTTTTTTTTTTTTTTCCCCTCCTCTTAAAAAATATGAGGCAGTAGGCTTCCTCCCAAGACACACTCAGGTGGGGCCACTTCTAACTGCTGACTTTCCCCTGGGGCACCTCATTTTGTCAAAAAAAAAAAAAAAAAAAAAAAAAAAAGAAAAGTAGGGGGGAAAGAAGAGAGAGAGAAAAAAAAAGACCACTCCCCGATGACACAGTCAGTAAAGCTCAGATCGCCTCTCTGTCTCCCTGCCCCATCTCTCCCCATGGGCTGTGTATCCCCATTACATGTGCTGGCATGGTCTCTCCAGACGGTTTAGAAAGGTTGCAGATGGAAGAGCACTGACATTTATCACTTGTAAATGAGGGCCCTACCCTCAGCTCCAAAGGAAGACTTACATTCTGTAATCCTTATTCCAGGGAAGTTTTGTGCTTGCTTTGTTCTAGGAGTTGCAGTGAAAATGAACGGAGTGTGCTAAATTTTATTGGTACAGGATTTGAGTGACTCCTTGAGGGTGGCTGTTAAGCCTCAGAAGTCTCCACGGGATCATTTTAATTTGCAGATGTCATCTGAAGTGAGCTGGGTTCGACCACTGCTCTTCCATGGCTCCATAAGGAATTGTTTTCCTGATGTTGGACCTTTTTTGTATGAGAGTTTTTGGTGTGTGCTTTATTCCAACCCAAAAAGCTACGCTGATGGAGTTGGTCAATTTCTAAGCTTGCTTTGAGTCAGGAAAAACTCCACAGCGAGCTTTGCCCAAAAAAGGGTCCACTTTCTGCTGCAAAAAGGGGTCCACTTTCTGCTGCAGCCTAGAATCGTAGAAAAGACCTCTAAGACAATCGAGCCCAACCATCTACCTACCACCACTATGACCACTAAAGTGTGTCCCAGAGTGCTTCATCTTTTAGTTTTTTTAACACCTCCAGGGACAGTGACTCCCACCAGCTCCCTGGGCACCCTATTTCAATGCCTGGCCACTCTTTCAGTAAAGACATTTTTCCTTATGTCCAATCTAATTCTCTCCTAGCACAATTTGAGGACATTTCCTGTCTGTAACTACCTGAAAGGAGGTTGTAGCCAGGTGGGGTTGGTCTCTTCTCCCAGCAACAGAACGAGGGGACACAGTCTCAAGTTGTGCCAGGGGAGGTCTAGGCTGGATGTTAGGAGGAAGTTCTTCATGGAGAGATTGGCATTGGAACGGGCTGCCCAGGGAGGTGATGGAGTCACCATCCCTGGAGGTGTTGAAGAAAAGCCTGGATGAGGCACTTAGTGCCATGGTCTGGTTGATTGGCTAGGGCTGGGTGCTAGGTTGGGCTGGATGAGCTTGGAGGTCTCTTCCAACCTGATTAATTCTGTGATTCTATGATTCATTCTATCACTTGATATCACAGAGAAGAGACAGACTCCCACCTCCACCTCACTATAACCATTGAGAACCAGTGCTGACTGCATAGTAAAGATAAATAGATCAAGAACATTAAAGTGGAAGCTGAAAATGCTGATTAAAAAAATAAAAAAAAAGAAGGAAAATCAAAGATTTTTCATCAGTTCTCAAACACTGGAACAGGTTGCCCATGAAGGTTGTGGATGCCCCCTCCCTGGAGGTGTTCAATGCCAGGTTGGACAATGACTTGAGCAACCTGGTCTAGTGGAAGGTCTCCTTGCCCGTGGAAGGAGGGGTAGAGCTAGATGATTTTTAAGCTCCCTTCCAATCCAAACCATGCTATGATTCAACAATTCCTTAGAGGTTTCCTATCCAACAGAAATCAAGAATTGAGACCTTGACCTTTAATTCACTTGGAGTATTTTGCCATCTGATTTGGCCTGAGTTAGCTCAGTGGTATTCACAGGGACTTAGATAGGCAGCAAAGTTAAGATGCCCTAAGTTGGGATGGTTGAAGCTTTCTATTTGTTGCAACCAAGTAAGGGGCAGGAGATTCTGTGGGGCAGTGCATTGGAGTCACAGCCTCTGCTGTGTGGGTTTATCTTTTAATCTGGAAGTCAAGAGAGCACGCTGCAGACATTTCTGTCTAGCATGGGGCATGACAAGATGATGTCCAGGTTTCTGTCTTTACAGGCTTTATGGGGTACAGTGTTAGCCACTGATGGTTAGATCATCCAAGCTTAGCTTCTTCTGAAGTATTAATGGCTAAATTGAAGAGCAACCAGCAGGGCCTGTGTTTCACCCAGTTTGGCCATCCCTTGCCTTAGCACAAAGTATCAAAAAGTATCAGTTCTGTTTTTCCAGGGCACATCCCTTAAGCTCTGCAGCCAAACACAACCTTCCAGATGTCTACTCTCAGGAGTCCCTTTCCTATGCAGTCCTCTCTGTGGTTATGTGAAGCATTTTTCTTCTGGCAGAGGTCTTAAGAGAGTAACTTTCTCTGCAGGATCTGAGCAGGCAGACCAAGAGACCAGCAAAGCTTACAGGTATTCTAGGTGCACTTTTTTGTGCATCTTCCTTACATGCTCTATTACAAACAGATTTGAGGCCAAGAATCAATTTTATTTTTACCAGGTTAGTTTGAGAAGCTACCTTAAGGGTTGACTGTTGTTCTCCTGAGGGCTTTTTTTTTTGTCTTCCTCTGCCTGAAGTGTGGGAAGTGATTAATTTCTGAAGATGATGTAAAACTTTTGCTGTTACAGATTCTCTGTTTTTACAGAATCTCAGACTGTTAGAGATTGCTTTCATCTTCCCTGAACTTCTTCAATCACCAAATTATCTTGGAAGCCTTTGGCCATTTATACCAAAAGTCTTACACTTGTTACCAGGGGCCTGATGTATATAGAAGTCAAAATGTATATGATTTGCTCTATCATTCTGGCCTGAGCATTAACAACTGCTTTGTTTTGCAGCTGCAAGGGGTTTGCATGGCTTGGATGATTCTTTTTCTATCTGTGGTTTTCATTATAATGTCTCAAACCTCTTTAAAAAGGAAGTAATTGATTTGGTCCACTGTCTAGATCTGGAAAACAAGGAAGAAGGTTCAGACAGTCTAAGATTTTTGGGTACTCCAAGAAGCCTTCTGCATCCACTTTCTCCCTTTTGAGTACACAGAATCTACACAAGCTTCTCTCCCAAAGTACACTCCTAATGGAGTTGCTTAAATGTAGGCATTGAGTCCCCTTGAAGGGTTACCCAAGGCTGCTCAGCAAGCCAGTGCTGGAAACAAGCTTAGGTTTCATGGTTCCAGTTGCTCCAAAATGAAAATAAGTTGTCCTGCCATTGGGCTGAGGGGAGGGAGAATAGGAGAGCAGAGGAGAGAAAGCACCAGCAGCTTCATTCATGGGGGGGATGCAGGCACTGCCAGGTGTCATTATGAAAATTCTTCCTTTTCATACAATATTAAACTCTCCTCTTGGCAGGTCCCCTGATGCAGTCAGTGTTTTTAGTGAAAATACACGAGGTACTGAATTCTTTAACCTCAGTTCATTTCTCATTATATTACTCCCTTAATAGTCCTGGGAAATACACAAAAATCCCAAAGCTGTGTCTGGGTTCCAGCAGGGATCTCTGACTTGATGTTTAGGGTGGCTCTTGGCAGTGAGTCTACTGGAGACAGGGAAAGAACATTTTTTAAACGGAAGAGGGATCAGGCAGGATTGATTTTTCTACATTTACTTAGACATTGAAATCAAGGCCAGGATTTGGACCTCATCTTCCTAAGTATGGCTACCATGCACCTACCTCTTCAAATTTAAGGGGTTTGAAGTTTGAGTCTTTACAGAAGGAGTGCTGGTTGTCAGCTCTGGGTTTGACTCAGTTCCTCTACAAATTCAAGGTTTTATTAATTTCTTTTAGTCAGTAAAGAGAAGACTGACATGACCTAAGACAAGACTTAAGTGTGGCCTTTGCTTCTAAGAAGTTACTGCCTATTAGACCACAATAAGTGAGAAAGTAGATATTTCAGGTCTGCCAAAAAGTGTAAATTGGAGCGATGTGAAAGGAGTCACAGAAGTGTAACAGAATTCCAACACCTCTCCTGATGAGGATGACCAAAAGTAAAGTGAAGCTGTTTCAAATGCACCTGCATTACCCTCTTGTTGCACTGGGTGAGGAGCAGGCTCACAGTCAGCTCTTGTGTCTGAAGTCACTAAGAAAACTCTGCAGCTGCAATGAATTTATTACTTCTGATCATGAGCATAGCTGCAAGAGACTGGATGGGGATTTATGGCATTGCAGCTATAAATTTTATTCCTATCTCCTGATCTGGGTATATTTCATCTAGAAAACAATATTTGAATTAATAAAGATTGTTTTTAATTTAGAGTTTTGGGGATTTTGTTTTGTTTGTTTTGTTGGTTGGTTGTGTTGTTTTTCGTTTGATCTAGAAAACAATATTTGAATTAATAAAGATTGTTTTTAATTTAGGGTTTTGGGGATTTTGTTTTGTTTGTTTTGTTGGTTGGTTGTGTTGTTTATTGTTTGAGCTAGAAAACAATATTTGAATTGATAAAGATTTTTTTTTAATTTAGGATTGTTGGGGGTTTTGGTTTGTTTGTTTTGTTGGTTGGTTCTGGTTTTTTGTTTGATCTAGAAAACAATATTTGAATTAATAAAGATTGTTTTTAATTTAGGGTTTTGGGGGGTTTGTTTTGTTTGTTTTGTTGGTTGGTTGTGTTGTTTGTTTTGTTGTTTTTTTTTTTCCCCAAAGCCCACTGATCATTCTCCATCAGCCAAAGACAGAGAAAAATCATTTAAAAGTCATGTTGAAGATTGTGAGCAGTCTGGAAAACAGACCTTTTTGACCAGAAATTCTTAGTCCATTATTTCAATCAACAAATAGCAATCAAAACATAACCATGGCTGATTCCCAAAAGGACAGGGAATGAAATTTCATTTGATCAATAATGTGACAGCATTGATGGTGCTCTGTTTTCAAAGAGCCATGTCCTTGGCAACCAGATGCCTCTGGTCATGTAGAATGTGATGTATTATAGAGTCCCTGATTTATAGTCCAATGGCACAGGCATACCCAAGGGAGAATGAAGCCTCAGTTGAGTGGAGCATTCCTGATGGACTAGAAAGGTCATATTGCAAATGCATCAGACAGGCAAAGGTTGAGGGAGTTGCTTGTTGCACAGAAGAGTGACAGATGAAGAAGAGAGGCAAAGTGGTTTGCTGAGTTTTAGGCAAGAAGCATGTGGCACTGCTGGAAAATCAACTCTGATGTTATATGTCTAGTCTCCATGTCTTCATCAAACCACTACTAAATTTGCAGGTTGTTTTCAGCCACTAGCTAATGTGTCCTAGTACTGCAAGGCTTCCAGCATTCCCAGGCTGTACTCAAATGGAACTGCACTGTGGATCTGCTGTGGATCCTACCTCCAACAGAATCAGTGATATTGGAACCTCTGTCCTGATCTCTGCTCCCACTGACTCTCGCCTGTGGTTGATTTGAGCCAGAACAAACTAAATTGATGTCTCAAGACTTGCTCAATCTTCTTTTCCCTCCTCATTTTCAGGTTGGGTTGTTAGGTTGGGGTTTAAGACCATTCATGGTCTTGCAGCACCTCAAGGCAACCTCTATTTGTACATATCTACAGAAGAAGAAAAAAAGCAAAAAAAAAAAAAGCTCCATTTTCCAAAAATTCCTTCCACTTCCTCTTCCCTGCCTGTGCCTCTAACCACTGCTGTATATGCAGTTAATTGAAATGGTGTTTGTTTTATCTTGAATAACCTTGTAATTGATTGAGGTGGTGGACAGCAAGGCTCCAGACTCATTTACATACCTGTGCATGGAGCAGTAATTTCAAGGAGGCTTTCCACTGCCTTTTTTCCTTCCTTCTTTCCCCCTAAAGAACTACGGTCTCCTGTATGTGCATGTTTGCATACATCTATAGCTCTCTCTACAGATATTTGCATTCATACAGGTCTCCCCACAGTCCATTCACTCTGCCTGCAAGTGTCCATTTGCTGCTGGTTGAGCTCTTATGTTACCTGGGGTGGTAAGACTCCTGGCACTCTTCCCTCCAGAAGAAAAACAGCCTGATTGGGGCAGTGCTCGCCTCGTACAAGGCCTCGATTGTGTGCGAGCGCCGGGAAAGTAACAAATGCAGTTTAATTACGTTGGATGCTTGGTGGTTGGTTTGCAAATCTTTTATTTGTTTTGAGAAGTGCCCCAGCAGCAGCAGCACTAAATTTTGTGTGCATTTGGGGAGCCTAATATACCACTTAGGCTGGTGAGGCTGGGGAGGGGGGTGAGGGGCAGGGAGGGAAGACGGTCTAATTAACTGGGCTGCTGTCAAGCTAATAAACTAATGGAGAGCTTAAACAAATAAAAAAATAAAGGAAGCAGACACGGTGGGGGAGAAATAAAGCGACTAGACGTGAAGTCTTAGGACGTGTGTTTCCAGCTGCCACGAGAAGGTGTCCTTGGGCACCCAGAATTTTGTGGGTGGAGTTTTATGTATCGTAATTCAAGCCCCCCTTTTAGGAGGCAAAGGTTTAGCAGATCTATCCAGGAATGAGTAATGAGAGAGGAGCTTTCCCCATCCTGCCCAGAAACCGATTCCAGCTCATCAGAGTTGTTCATTTTGGAAAAAAGTCAGGTTCACATTCATGGGACAGAGGGGAGTGGAAAGCAATCAGTGTTTAAATCTTCTCTTTGCCAGGTTGAGATATTACATAAGGTTGAGGAAAAAGTTTTATTATCCCAACTAAGCCTGGAGTGTCAGATACTGACAGCATTTCAGAGACAGGATGCTGGGCTTGATGGTCCAATAGTCTGACTCAGGCTGACAGATTTTCTATTCCACCCTTTCAGAATATTAGTTGTTCTTTCTTGGTCTGTTAGGTACGAGGTGATTTTAAGCTTAAAAGGTTAGAGAAGCATACACATTACTTTGGGACTCTGCTGAAGGACACCTCCCAGTTTTGATCATTATGGAGCAGCAGACAAACAGAAATCTCATCTGAAACTGTCTAGTTGCCACACTTCTGTCAGCTGAGGTGGCACACTGCTGTCTCTGGGGTACCTGTGGTCAAGTTGGTTTGGTTCACACTGTCTCATCTGAGTCCTTCTTTGCACGTTTCAGACGCCATAGTGTCCTTCTCTGAGACTTTAGGGTAACATATGCCCACGTTTTACTCAAGTTTTCAACTCTTCTACTCACTGGGGTGGTTGTTGGCTGTTCTACCTGCCTTTTGCAAGGCTTCACTGTAGAATTTTCGTAAGAACTCACTGCACTTTCCAATTTATCTGAGCAGTCAATTATCTGACTCAGTGGTTAACAAAATACACGGTGTTCCATGTTCTTCTTCAGGAATATGTTTACAAACCAGCATCTGTATTTGGCCACCTTTGCTAGTCAAACACAGAAGGGTTGGTGCTAAATAACTCAAGGGAGCTATTGCCAGATCAAAACTTGGAAAAAAAAAAAAAATCCTTTCAAATCCTAAAGAAAAGAAGTTTTGCATTCAGAGATCTGCAGGAAATGATGAGTGGTCTCAGTCAGCGTGGGACATGTATGGCTGGGATCATATGGAGACAGATGATGCCTCAGCTCTGGAGCTGAGCCAGGCTCGGTTTGCAGCAGGCAGGCAGCATTTTAGATCTTGCAGAACTGTTCTCCCTTTCAGTCTGAGGATGAAATGTCAGCTCAAAGGCTGGTGAGATTTTGTTCACTGGGTTTGATGGCACCTCCTGAGCGTGACAGCAAGTCAAAGAAGCAGAAAGATTTCAGGCTCTCAAAACAAAACAATAAACCTGGTTTTGAATTCCTTGTTTTCTTTGTGGAGAGCTCCGCAATTGTCCAGTGGTTTCCTTTCACCTTGGAAAGTTTTGATAGAGAGTGAGAGGGCTGATTGCATCCTTACAACCCTCCTCACACATTCTCCATGGTGTTGCAGGCAGATTTGGTAGCATATCACAGTTGTGGCTACAATCTACCCTGAGTTACATCCTCTGAAATCTTCCCGAGTCCAAAGATTTCCTTCAGTAGAGTGTAGTTCCCTGCCTCACGTAGGAGGCAGCAGTTGTGATGAGAGCTGCTCAAGAGATTTTGAAGGAAATATTTTATGAAGAGACATCTAAATCAACATTTTAAAGGAAAAAGGTTGATTTTGTGCATTCCTAAGGTACTTCAGGCAGGTTTCATATTTTTTTTTTAAGTCTGAATTAATTATTTTGGCTCTAGAAGCAGATTTGGCTTGCCTTTGGTTAAGGCTATTCTGTAAGATGCTAAAATATGACACAGAGCACTGGGGCAAAGATGTCACTAGAAGAGAGGAGCAAAACTTTCCGTTTCACTCAAAACAAAAGCTTTCATCTTTCTCAAATGAAACCTCTGAATATTTTCTTCCCTCAAAAGCTGAGCTGTTCCAACCTCACATCCCACCATAGGAGACAGGGAAGAGTTGGGTTTGCTCACTCATTGCATGGTGTCATTTGCCAGAGATGCTCTGCTCATTATTGCTCATGAGGAGCTATTGCAATTGTAGGTTTGGGTCACTGCTCTCATCCTCTGTTGGTCTGTCCACGCTGAATTTCCTAGCAGATGGGACAACTGACATTTTTCCATCCCTCCATGTGTTCAGCTGAAAGACAGTAGCCTGGATCAAAGGAAATGGGTGTGGTCAGTATTTTTTTAACTCAACTGAGGAAGTTTTACTCATGAGGGTTGCCTGGGACAATGCATTTGCTCACACTGCAGCAATATGTAGACTGCACAATTTGCTCAGAAAGGATGATGAATATTGAGGCTACAGTGACTTGGAAGCTCTATTGTAATCCACAAGAAAAAAAAACCAAAAAACAAAAAACAACAAACCAACCCCAAACTCCCAAACCAACCCAAACCCAAAAATCAAACTGAAGATTATTTAAATTTTTTTGATTTAGAAATTACCAAGGGAAATGAAAACCTCATTTTAATCAGGAGATTTGAGTTTTCTTAATAGCAGTTGTTGCTGGACCACGCTGATGGAAAAACTTGGGTCATTAAGTATGCCTGCAGGACAAGTTGTTTGTTATGAATATTGTATTTCATTAACAAATCATTCTGAAGCCAGTCTTAGTCTCCAAATTGCTTGAAAACTCTTGATTCCAAATAGTCATCACTTGTGTAATGTGGTTAACCAGATGGATCTGGACCTAGGATCAGATGAGGAGATATGGTTAAGCAGTAAATTAATGGCAACGAATCCCAAGTACACTTCCATAATCTATTGATCTGACACACAACAACCATGCTCAAGTCTAATTGCTTTCTTCTGTGCCTAGTCAGTAACTTAGAATCCTAGGATTGTTTTGGTTGGAAAAGACCTTTAAGATCATTGAGTCCAACCATTATCTAATTCTGCCAAGTCTGGTGCTAAACCGTGCCCTGCAGTACCACACCTCTGCACCATCAGTGTTCAAATGGAGACTGTCTCCAGCTGGAGAGCTGCTGCTGTATGAAAAGATGTGACCACCTCTAGAGAACTGAACAGCAATTCCTTGTTAATTTAAACATGCATCAAAATGGAGAGTCACAGAAACATCCAGGTTGGAAAAGCCCCTCAGGATCTACAAATTCAACCTAGAACCCTACTCTACAATATTCGCCTTAAACCATAACCCTGAGCACCACATCCAAACCACCCTTAAACACAACCAGAGTTGGGGACTCCACCACCTCCCTGAGCAGCTCATTCCAGTCCCTGACCACTCTCTCCAGGAAAAACTTTTTCCTAATGTCCAATCTAAACCTCCCCAGCCTCAGCTTGGGGCCATTCTCCCTTGTTCTGTCTCCAACTACCTGTGAGCAGAGCCCAGCAGCAGCCTCTCCATGATGTTCCTTCAGGTAGCTGTGGACAGAATGAGGTCTGCTCTCAGCCTCCTCTGTTTCACACTAACCATCCCCAGCTCCCTCGGTTGCTCCTCATAAGATTTATTCTCTAGACCCTTCCCCAGCTTTGTTGCCCTCCTCTGGACCCGCTCCTAAGTACATCTTAACCAAATCCACTTTAACTAACTTGAGTGCTTTTGTTAGCATTTTTAGATCACCTGAGACATTTAAGTAACTCTGCTTTTTAGTACAGTGTTTCTATTTGACATAGATGGATTTCAGGCATACAAGACCTTCACAGGCTGGTTGAGGTGTTCCATACTGTGGTTTGATACAGCATTCTTTTATTTGCTGTGGGTTTCTTATTTATCAACTTTGTGCTTTCTTATTTTGGACTGAAAAAAGCTAGTCTGAGGGACAGCTTAAAGCTGAAGTCAACAGCAGAGTAGATTTGAGAGCTTTTGTGTGCGTGTGAAGAAATAGAGCAATCAACTACAAGAGTGTTAGAAACAGCATCATAGAATCAACCAGGTTGGAAGAGACCTCCAAGCTCATCCAGTCCAACCTAACACCCAGCCCTAGCCAATCAACCAGACCATGGCACTAAAATACATAAACTCCAATACAACCAGCAAATATGAGTCCCAGGCTTGTTTCCTCTCTGAGTTTGCTTCTTTTACTAGAAGAGAAATAATATTTTGATGTGAATAACTCGGATCTCTTGCAATCAGTGGCTGTACTGAAATCTGAAGCACTCTCAAACACATGATTTCTACCTGATAGATTTAAGGCACTTGGTGAAATGTTTAAAAAATCATTTCCAAGCTTTTCTTCTTTATTTTTATTTTTCTCTTTTCTTTTCTTTTCTTTTCTTTTCTTTTCTTTTCTTTTCTTTTCTTTTCTTTTCTTTTCTTTTCTTTTCTTTTCTTTTCTTTTCTTTTCTTTTCTTTTCTTTTCTTTTCTTTTTTTTTCTTTTCTTTTCTTTTCTTTTCTTTTCTCTTTTCTTTTCTTTTCTCTTTTCATTTCTTTTTATTTCTTTTATTTTTAAAAATTTTATTTTACTTTAGTTTTATTTTATTTTATATTTTAAAATTTTAATTTATTTTAATTTATTTTATTAGTTTTAGTTTTAGTTTTAGTTTATTTTACTTTCTTTTCTTTTCTCTTTTCTTTTCTCTTTTCTTTTCTCTTTTCTTTTCTCTTTTCTTTTCTCTTTTCTTTTCTCTTTTCTTTTCTCTTTTCTTTTCTCTTTTCTTTTCTCTTTTCTTTTCTCTTTTCTTTTCTCTTTTCTTTTCTCTTTTCTTTTCTCTTTTCATTTCTTTTTATTTCTTTTATTTTTAAAAATTTTATTTTACTTTATTTTATTTTATTTTACTGTACTTAATTTATTTTTTTAAATTTTACTTTATTTTATTTTACTGTATTTTATTTTATTTTATTTTATTTTATTTTTTAAAATTTTACTTTATTTTATTTTATTTTTAATTTATTTAAACAGATAAAAAAGCAATTGCATACACATCCAGGATGAAGTTTCCAGTCTGAAAATAAGGATCAGCATTTGGTATTGCAGTTAGCCACAGATAACATTTAAATTTGTAACACCTCATTTAGCAGAGTATTAACCCCTTGGGAAGTGAATGGGAGACCTTCAGTGAACAAAACTCCTCAGTGTAGAGCAGGTAAAAATATATCTACACCAGTTTTGCCCCCTCCATGTTACAATGGTGTGAAGGTGACCAGCCCAGCTCCAATAGGTTTATTTAACTTGCTCAGAATTAATCGGAGCACTCAGGGATTAATAATTACTTAATCAAATAATCGCTTCGTGACTCCAACACTATCTTTTTATTTTATTTTTTTTTCCTTCCAGCAGGCTGGAAATAAGACCTGTGAATATGTAAATTGGAACTGATTAGAGGATTAGGTTTCACTCTTATTTTTTTTTTTTTTTTATTATTTGGAATAAAAACAGCCTGCAGATCCCTCTAAGCCAAGCCATGTCTCTGAATTACAACACCAGCGCCTGTCGGCTGTGATAATTTCACTTCATTAAGTTCCAGATATAAATAGAGAAAGTTTCTTATTTTTTTTCCATGCACCACCTTTAATAAGCATGGCCTGAAAACACAGGGGTTATTGATCCACACAGCTATTGGGTCTCTGCGAGTCTAATGTAACAGTGAAAGAAGACCAAACACCTTCTACCTGTGCGCTTGTGCAGCTCGGGACAATTCCTCTCTCTGTTGAATCTGTTTTAGAGCTTTTCTTCAGAAAGTGCCAAAAAAACACTGCGAGAACGAATGTGTCAGCTACACCTTCCAGAGTGGTGCAAAACAAACAGGTCTGATAGGCTCACATCAGTGAAAAATGTCAGCAAGGCTCGAGTCGGGATTTCAAGGTTAGATGTGGAACGTTGAAACGCCTCTGGATGGTGACCCCCAAATAACTCAGCAGACAGTGTTAAGCAAGCCTGGTGTCCAGCAGTCCAGAGGGATGGCACTTGCTGAGTATCCCTGAAAATCTTTCTGCTAAAATGGCAGGTTTCAGACACTCTTTTTTTTTCCCTGTTGATATACCTTTTAAAATGTCTGGCACACAGGGCAGAATGCTGCCTACAGGAGGGTATCTAACCATGGCATCCTATTACCTCTGCTGAGTATAGGAGGTTTTGCACTTTAGATCGTTGTTGAGACTCCACCTCAAATGCTGCTTCCAGGTCTGGTGTCTCCAGCATAAGAAGGGCACAGATCTCTTGGAGCAAGTCCAGAAGAGGGCCACAAAGATGATCCAAGGGCTGGAACACCTCTGCTAGGCTGAGAGAGCTGGGGGTGTTCAGCCTAGAGAAGAGAAGACTCTGGAGGGACCTTAACACTGCCTTCCCGTACTTGAAGGGATCCTACAGGAAGGCTGCACAGGGACTTTTCATCATGGTGTCTAGCAGCAGGACAAGGAGGAATGGCTTGAAACTGAAAGAGAGAAGTTTTAGAGTGGATCTTAGGAAGAAGTTCTTCAGTACAAAGGTGGTGAAGCTCTGGAATAGGTTGCCCAGGGAGGTGGTGGATGCCTCCTCCCTGTGGGCATTCAAAGCCAGGCTGGATGAAGCCTTGAGCAGCAGAATCTAGTTGAGAGGTGTCCCTGCCCATGGTGAGGAGGTTGGAGTAGATGTTCTCTCAGTTCCCTTCCAACCTAAGCCAGTCTATGATACTATACCTCTAAATCCAGCTGTGAGATCCCTGCTGCAGAGTAAGCAGCTCAGAACCTCACCAGGAAAAGTCAACCATTCCTTTACTTTGTGATGCACAGATTGGTACTTGGACCTGGGGCTGCTTAGTCTGGAGAAGAGAAGACTGAGGGGGGGATTTAATCAATGTTTAGAACTATCTGAGGGTTGGGGGTCAGGAGGGGGTGGGGACAGGCTCTGCTCACTGCTGCACGGGATAGGACAAGGAGCAATGGATGGAAGCTGCAGCACAGGAGGTTCCAGATCAACACAAGGGGCAACTTCTTTCCCAGAGCACTGGCACAGGCTGTCCAGAGAGGTTGTGGAGTCTCCTTCTCTGGAGCCTTTCTGGATGTGTTCCTGTGTACCGTGAGCTGGATTGTCTGGTCCTGCTCTGGCAGGGAGCTTGGACTCAGTGATCCCTTTGGGTCCCTTCCAACCCCTGGCATCCTGTGATCCTGTGACATACAAGGCTAAAAGTACTTCATTAGAGCACAGAAAAAGAAAAAAATCTGTGGCAGGACAGAACCATTATTTTCATAGAATTTAAGGATTATGTTCTTCCATAGATTTGTCAATGGCTGGCAGGTGAGGGCACAAAATGAGAGGTAGTTTCTAATTCTGCACTAAAAATAAAAGTCCCTTTGCCACAAATCAAAAAGAAGCTCAGAGATGGGTGACCACTGGTGCTACAAGTAACTCTTAAGGACAAAGTTTCCCAGATCTGTTGAGATGTTAAGTTCAAATTAATCCAGAGGCTCTCTGCTTTATCCCAGTTAAATGTCAGTAAAAACCTAGATGGAATTTGGACATGGCCACATGTGGGTAACAGCTTTTCTCTGCTCAGGGAGGGATGCTGAGTAACAAAGGTTGTGGCAGGTCAGCAGTGAAAACTGCACTGGTAAACCTGGGGGTTTGTGCAATGAAGTGAGTGCCAAATTCAAACAGAGAGCACAGCAACTGAAAAGGCAGGCATGCAGGCAAAGCCACGTAGGAAAAAAAGCCTGTACAGCACCTACCTCCCACCAACCCTGGCTCCAGCAGGTAGTTCTAGTAATCCCTTGCTTACCACAAGCATTAATTCTATACAGACACGTTAGAACAAACAGATGGGAACAAAAGGAGTGGAAAAGGGATACAAACCCTTCCAGCTTGTGGTCAGCAAGCTGGGCTTTGTGACACATCTTTCCTCTGCTTATAAGGTCATTCTCTTTGAGAGGAGGGTAGAGAGAGAAAAGAACACAGGAGACAAACTGTTCTGCACTCTAACCAAAGACAAGAGGAAAGATGGTTTGCTGCAGAGGTTTAAGATGTGAGGTCTCTGGTGCTTTGCTTACAGGGTGAGCACCAGCGAGAACCAGACAGCGCCAGAGCAGAAAGGGCTGAAACCTGCCAGAGGAGCTGACAAATCCTGCTGGTGTGTTTAGTGCAGGGTCTCTCTGCAGAGCCCAGCTGCCCTGTGCTGCTGATGGGTCCCCGGGGTGCCTGCTGACAGCACTGTGCTGTGTCAGGTTGAGTAGCAGTTCAGGGTGAGGGCTGCACGTTCGCATGCGACGGCAGCAAACGTGGACATGTGGGCTCAATCTTCCAGGCATCTGCAGACGTTTCCCTGCCTATCAGTGCATTTGCAGGTACCAGTTCAACTTTGCAAGGAAATAATAAAAAGCTGCTTTCCCTCAGTGGTTCTGGAACTCAGCTTTTTTTTTCTTTTCCTCCTGTATATGTGTCTTGGTAAGGGGTACAGCCTAGGGAAAGAAAGGTGCTGACTGCAAAGTGTGGAATGTGGACTGGTTGTGTAAAAGGGCCTCTTGCACAGGAGGCTGTAAACATTAGAATGAGATCTCTTAGTTTTTGCTAAAGAAACCAAACACCACAATATAGCAGTAGGCATGTCTTCGAAGCCATGAGCGATTACAGTTCAGTACAGAGAATCATTGAATTGCTGTGGCTGGAAAAAAACCTCTAGGATCGTTTTGTCCAAGCATCAACCCAGCAGCAGAGTGGCATTAAACCATGCCCCAAAGTGCCATGTTCACACATTATTTGAATACCTCCAGCAATGGTGTCTCCACCACCTCTGTGAGCAGCCTATTCCACTGCCTGACCACTCTTTCAAGTAAGGAATTTTGTTTTCCTAATATTCAATCTAAACTTCCCCTGACTAATAATAGTAATAATAATTTTCATCCTGAACCCAGTAAGAACTGATGCAGGTTCTGAGATGACACACTGAAATAACACCTTCCCCACAGATGCTCTGAGATTTGATTTATTTTTCCATGCTCTGCTGAAGGTCAGAAATAATTCTAGTGGATGAAGCCTGCAAGTTCCCTCTGATCCCAGCCTGGAGATTAGCTACTAGAGTGCAGTGGAAATGCCATAGAGCCTCAAGCTGCTTACACCCATAGCTGTGGGGACTGAGGTTGAATTGAGGACATCCTGCTGCCCTACCTTGATGCACCAGGGGATGTTTAGATTGGCTATTAGGCACAATTTCTTTACTGAAAAGGTGGTCAGGCATTGAAGCAGGATGCTTAGGTGGGATCACCACCCCTGGAGGTGTTCAAAAAGCCTTGTAGAGGTGGCACTTTGGGACATGGTTTGATGACCATGGTGATGTTAAGTCAATACTTGGACTTTGAGAGTCTCAGAGGTCTTTTCTCCAAGCCAAACAATTCTATGATTCTAACAGAAGCCTACAGCAATCCAAGGCAGGCAGAGTTTGTTTCAGCTGCATGTGCAAAGTCAGCTAGCACACTGCCTTCCTGCACCACTGCTACCGTGCAGAGACACCAACATCTTGTGGAGGAGAAGCTGAGTGAAGCACTTGGCTGGATACTCACATTATGTAAATCCAAGCTCTAAGTATTTTTATAATAATATCACACATGTGGGGCTTGTTAGGACCTTACTGACTACCCCAGCAACTCTGAAGGAATTAGGAGGGCTTGCAGCTCTTCAGTAGAGACTTAAGTCACTACTGCTACAGCTAATTCTTATAAGCACCTTTCAGATTGTGTGTGCTGTGCAGACTTGTTCTGAAGAACTTTGGTTGGAGCGAGGCCAGAGAAGGGCCATGAAGATGCTCAGAGGGCTGGAGGACCTCAGCTATGAAGACAGGCTGAGAGAGTTGGGCCTCTGCAGCCTGGAGAAGAGAAGGCTTCAAGGAGACCTTGGAGTGGCCTTCCAGTATCTAAAGGGGGCTACAGGAGGGCTGGGGAGGGACTATTGACAAGGTCTTGTAATGGCAGGATGAACAGGAATGGGTTTGAACTGGCAGAGGGGAGATTTAATTTAAGTGTTAGGAAGAAGCTGTTTGCAGTGAGGGTGGTGAGACACTGGCAGAGGTTACCCAGGGAGTTATGGAGCACAGAATCACCCAATGTGATCTTTGATCACATTCTGTGCTTCTGTGCTCCACAACCTCCCTGGAGGTGTTGAACGACAGGTTGGATGAGGCCTTGAGTGACCTGTCCTAGTGGGAGGTGTCCCTGCCTATGGCAGGGGGGTTGGAACTGGATGATCTTTGGGCTCTTTTCCAACCTAAACCAGTCTATGATTCTATGCTTTGAAATACAGTGAGAGGCATCTGAATATATAACAAAACCTCTAACAAGGCATTCTTGCTGACAAAACATTCATATAAATCTTTACACCTGTTATNAGATAAATGAAACAAACAAATAAACAAATATGCAGACAGGTAGGTAGGTAGGTAGATAGATAGCTAGGTAGGTAGGTAGATAGATACATAGATAGATGGATGGCAGGGAGTTGGAACTAGATGATCTTTGANTCTATGATTATATGCTCTGAAATACAGTGAGAGGCATCTGAATATATAACAAAACCTCTAACAAGGCATTCTTGCTGACAAAACATTCATATAAATCTTTACACCTGTTATAAATCACTATTATTCATTAGATTTATATCTATATATAAATGCAAGGTGTATGTTACATATATTACATTTATATACATATTAAAAATGTAATTTATATATAATGCATACAAATAAATGTCATATATGTTACATATATAAATAGATGTCATATATATGACATTTATATATATATATAAAATATGTAATATACATATATTATATATATAAAAATAAATGTGACAAATAGATAGATAGATAGATGGATAGATAGATAGATGGATGGTAGGGGGTTTGAAATAGATGATCTTTGAGGTCACTTCCAACTAAATCAATCTATGATTCTATGATTTCCTGAAAAAGAATAAATAAATAAATAGATAGATGAAACAAACAAATAAACAAATATGCAGATAGGTAGGTAGATAGATAGGTAGGTAGGTAGGTAGATAGATAGATAGATAGATAGATAGATAGATAGATAGATAGATAGATAGATAGATAGATAG
>VWZE01000938.1:754855-766997 GCA_013396675.1 Eubucco bourcierii
ATAGATAGATAGATAGATAGATAGATAGATAGATAGATAGATAGATAGATAGATAGATAGATAGATAGATAGATAGATAGATAGATAGATGGATAGATGGATAGATGGATAGATAGATGGATGGTAGGGGGTTTGAACGAGATGATGTTTGAGGTCTCTTCCAACTAAATCAATCTATGATTCTATGATTTCCTGAAAAAGAATAAACAACTAACTAACTAACTAAATAAATAAATAAATGAATGAAACAAACAAACAAAAAAAAAACCAAATAAGCAGATAGGTATGTAGGTAGATAGATAGATAGGTAGGTAGGTAGGTAGATAGATAGGTAGATAGATGGATGAATGGTAGGGGGTTGGAACTAGATGATCTTTGAGATCTCTTCCAACTAAACCATTCTATGACTCTATGGTTTCCTGAAAAAGAACAAACAAACAAACAAACAAATAAATAAATAAATAGAACAAACATATAAATAAATAAATAGATAGATAGGTAGGTAGGTAGATAGATAGATAAAAAAACATTGCTGTGAAACTGCAAAGGTGCTCAGAGAAACCCTGATGCTTTTACCAGTATTCCCAGGTACTTTAAGAGCTAGGTGTGCTTGAAATGGAAGTCTAGGAATTTAGAGAACACAAACTTCATTTATTCAGGAGTGGCTGGAAAACGTGAGCACGTTTCCATGGAGATGGGGTTATTTCCTTTCCCACCATTCAAATCTTTTCCACAGGTCTGTTGCCCCTAATGTTTTGTTGAGGGAAATTTTTCTTTTTTTTCTTTTTTTCATTTTTTTTTTTAAATTTTATTTTCATCTCAAGAGTTGGCCAAGCTCCAGGCAGAACAATGAAAAAGTCATAAATCACTTTAATAGATATAACAAGTAGGGAAAGAAAAATAAAAAAGAAAAGGCAGAGAAGTGGAAGGATTAAAATATAGCAGACCCAGCACATCCATCAAACACAGAATACTCTTCTTGAGGTACAGGAGAACAAACCAATTTGAAAAAAGTTTAGATCTGCTATGGTATTGTTAGGGCTCTGATGCCTGAGATACTGTTCAGATTGATGCATAAGCTCCATATTTTATATTGTCTTCAAATCATGGTACTGGAGAGTGTTCTGTGTGCCTTAACTACTATCACATAACATGAAGCTTACAAAGTTACTTCTTCAGAGTCAGGGCTGTGTGGATGTGGGATTTAGCTTAGCTGCCATCAGCCATCAAAACTGTGGCACTGAGACCATCTCAGGAGTGCCTAGGGCAGGAGATACATCTAGGGAGTGGCTCAGCCCCATCTGAGATATTATCTTCAGAAGATAGTGACAACAATCATAGGATCATAGATTGTTTGGGGTTGGAAGGGATCTTTATCAACCACCTAGCCTAACCATATTCTCCAAGATGGAGAAGTCAGGTAGGTATCAAATCATAGAATGGTTTAGGTTAGAAGGGACCTCAGAAATCATTTGCATCAACCTCCCTGCCATGGACAGGGACACCTCTCAACTAGACTTGGTTGCTCAAGGCCTCGTCCAACCTGGCCTTCAACACTCCCAGGGCGGAGGCATCCACAGCCTCCCTGAGCAGCCTATCCCAGAGTTTCACTACCCTTATATTGAAGAACTTTTTCCTAATATCCAGACTAAACCTTCTCTCCCTCAGCTTAAAACCCTCCACCCTTGTTGTATTGCTAGACACCCTAATGAAAAGTCCCTCTGCAGACTTCCTGCAGGATCCCTTCAGGTGTTGGAAGGCAGCTCTAAGGTCCCCCTGGAGCCTTCTCTAGGCTGAACACCTCCAGGTCCCTCAGCATATCCTCATAGGAGAGGTGTTCCAGCCTTTGGATCATGTTTGTGGCCCTGCTCTAGACTCTCTCCAACAGCTTTGTGTCCTTACCTGGAGGATGCCAGAGCTGGATGCGGTATCAAATGAAATCTAAGGATAAAATAGCTTCCTAAACAGACTGTGAGCAGAAAATGCACTTGCATTTGATCATGTAGATGATAAAGCAATAGTGATGGTCCTTACACAATGCTCATCACCTCACCTGAGTGAGCAGCCATGTGCTGCTAGGCAGTGCAGTGTGGCTTGTTCAGACCTGGCTTAGATAGTGGTCTGCATTATTTAAGCATGGCCTACACTGCTTAGGTGTATCTGCTTGTTCGATCAGCAGAAGTCTGTAGCAGGTGCCTAGAAAAACAGTTTGGTGCTTTTACTATGACCATACCATGCCCCTTTCAGCAAATCTAGAACAAGTTTGCAATCATTTTTTAGCAGAAGGGACCAGAAATTATGGAGAATAATTTTATTGAAGACTTCTTTTATTTTCTCTCCCCCCACCTCCCTTTTTTTCATCCCTGCTCTTCAATTGCAGTGTACACAACCTTTCTCCTCAAAAGCTGATAAATGGTTTAGCCATTATTTAAAGTTTGGGAAAAGGCAGCTACAGAAATAACATTTTAATGTATTCCAGATTAGGCTTCATGCTATATTTGTAATAAAGACTTGTTTCCAACGTTGGTTGGCAGATCACTCCTAGGGACAATTATCCAAATAGCTATTAGGATACGATTGCGCTCATTTCCAGGCAGCCCAGGATTGCCAGAACTCAGCTTGGCCGGCGGCTGGAGTTTGGTTTGACTTTTGGAGAAAACCACAAGAATTTGTCAGTCTTCTTGGCCGTAAGGGAGTCTTCTTGTCTTGAGGCTATTCTTTTTCCTCCTCAAATGCAGCAGGCAAAACATTCTCTGGTTTGGTCTGGGTTCCTTTTTATTTGTTTGGTTATCACTCACCTTAGTGGCGTCAGGAGAAGAGGGTTCAGGTGTGAGTAGGTTGGGAGGTGAGGGAGCTCTCCCCTCGTTTGTGCAAAAGAGGAGGGCAGAGCAGATGTGTTCTGGAGGGTGAAAACTGAAAAGAAAATCAAAGGTCATGGATTTCTTTTACTGGGGGAAGGGAGGGAATGCTTAATGCCAAGCTAAATCAGCGTTAGTCGGGAATGGAGACTCCCTCTCTTTATGCATTATGCTAATGTGTCGCTTGGCAGATCTGAATCATGCTGGCTACCTTAGTCGAGAGCTTGAGTCGAAGAACACCAACTCCCTCAGAAGGAAAAAGATCTCTTTGTGCCAGGGAACATGTTCTGTGGTGAGATGATGTAATTGTTTAAGTCACAGATGCAGTGGTCAGGAAGCTTTTTCACATTGAAAGATAGGTAGGTCCACAGTGGTCCGTGAAGCTTCAAGTAACTCCAACCATTCCCTTTCCTAGAGCCTAGAACAGAAACAGGTTCATTGTCTATTACCAGTCTAGCGTGGGTGCTGCTGAGTTCAGCAGGCAGAGGTTGGGGAGTGGTGTATCTCTGTGTCCTGAGACTTACAGTAATCCCTTTCAAAACCTTAACTAAAGTACTTCAGTGACAGTGCTTCATGTTCTACCCTTTGTAAAAATGGAGATAGTGAGTCTGGAACCAAGTCAGAAGCTTTGCATTGCTAAAATGAAATTTATGAAAGCGAGATGTGCTGCTTGTGACAGCAGGAGACTTGATAAGGACCCAAGGCTCTTTTACTCTTCTGTATTTCTGTAATCAGATAAAAGGTTTAGGATAAACACATCACATTTGTTGCTGGGAGGTGCCAGCATTTCTGAAAAATCTCTTTCCCAACTGTTCTTCTCAATAAGAGGAGAAGGTCCAAGACCAAAGTGTGTTTATTCTCTTTTGCTTGTCCTGACTAACAACATGCACTGTGTTGGAGCTGAACACTGAAGCACTGCTTCAAACGCAGGAGCACATTAACTGAGTGGCAGTAAGGCTAGTGAAAATGAAAACCTTTAAGGAACAACAACATCACAGCCCCTTTGTTAAAAAAGCAATCTCAACATCTTCTCTGAGCTGCAGTTGGGTCTCCCCACAAAGCCTTTTCCGTGGGGCGAATGCAGCGACATTTAACGTGCAGAAATCCTTTCTTGCTTGGCAAAGCTCCAAAACAATGACTGCACCAAAAGGGCTGAGGCATATCCTACCAATGGAGCAGAAAATTGCTTCAAGGCTAATAGCAGTAACACCTTGGTGAAGCAAACACTGTAATTAGCAATAAAGCAGCACCCATGCCCAATAGGTCTATTGTGTCCCATATAGGATTTTGCTCCTCGCTGCAGAGGGGAAATGTGTGTGTGAGTGAGAATGAGCGTGCAGAGGTAATCCCCATCCCCTATGCTAATGATGAATGTGCTGCAGTTGGCATAAAGTGGAACCCGTGCCAAGATGAGGCCCTCTGGTTCCTTTCAATCCCCCTACCTACATTCTCCAAAACACCACATTATATTTTTAGCATTTTTATTTTCTTGGAAAAATATATAAAATGTGTTTAAACAAATGGAATGGAGCTAGCAGGTGTACAAAACCTCCTAAAGTGCTTCCCATGGCTGCAGTTAAAATAAATAAATAAAAATAATAATAACAAAAAAAAAAAAGGGGAAAACTTACACAGTTCCACAGTGGAAAAAGAGAACTCTCTAGGTAGAGTATATAAATGTCATTTTTTTTTCCCACACTGCACAGTCACTTTCAGTTTTGACTCCAAAAATCCACCTTGAATCATTCCTGGTTTGGATCTTCATTTCTTCCCCTGATGAAAAGGGTTAATTCTGCCATTGTCAGATGGATACCAGAGGTATCCATTTGAAATTCTGAGGTCTTCTCCAGCACATTACTGAAGAAGTTGATCTGCAAACCTGTGAATATCTTCTCTTATTTACTTGGTTTTGTCATATCCATGTTGGATGTGGAGAAGACCTCAGTTCAGTTTGGAGATCATTTGCAGTCAGGATTGAATTTTTCAGGAGAGCAGTGGTTGCATTTAAAAGCTTACTCAAAACTGAAGGACTGCTGGCAGTGCACATGACAACAGAGAGTGTATATAGTGAGATTTGTAAAGGTGCATGTTTACATATAGAGGAGATGTCAGTCTGAAATAGTTCTTGATCAAAATGCACCATCAGCCAGGAGACTGTTGAGCAACAGACAAAACGGAAAGAATTCATTCTAAGGAGAGCTGGAAATAAGAGTGTGAGAGTTCACCTGAAATACTGCATCCAGTTCTGCTGTCCCCATCACATGAAGGACACAGAACTGTTACAAAGAGTCCAGAGGAGGGTCACAAAGATGATTCAAAGGTTGGAAGATCTCTGTTGTGAAGAGCCACTTTTTTTTTCTAAATGCATAAAATTAATGGAAGATGAAAATGTGTTAAAACGCATTTCCCCATCTCATCTGCTTAAAGCCTAAATTCTTCTGTTTAACTCTGATAGAAATGTTGTGTCATTTATTTTGAGAGGAATAAAGTCTACATCTCATAGAATCATAGAATGGGTTATGTTGGAAGACCTCAAAGATCATCCAATTTCAACCTCTTGCCGTAGGCAGGGACATCTCCCACTAGAACAGGTTGCTCAAGGCTTCATCCAACCTGGTCCTGAACACCTCCAGGGAGGTTGTAGAGCACAGAATCACAAAATGTGATCTTTGATCTGTGATTCTGTGCTCCACAATCTCCCTGGGCAACCTGTGCCAGTATCTCACCACCCTTACTGCAAAGTTCTTCATAACATCCAGTTCCAATCTCCCCTCCGCCTGTTCAAACCCATTTTTCTTCCTCCTGTCATTACAAGGCAAGGGTGATTGGTTGGACTGGATGATCTTGGAGGTCTCTTCCAACCTGGTTGATTCTATGACTCTGTGATTCTAAGACCTTGTCAGTAGTCCCTCCCCAGCCTTCCTGTAGCCCCCTTCAGATTCTGGAAAGCCACTCCAAGGTCTCCTGGAAACCTTCTCTTCTGCAGACTGCAGAGCCCCAACTCTCTCAGCCTGTTCTCACAGCAAAGCTGCTGCAACCCTCTCAGCATCTTTGTGGCCTCGTCTGTACTGGCTCCAACACTTCCATGTCCTTCCTGTGCTGGGGGCTCCAGAACTGCACACAGGACTCCAGGTGGGGTCTGAGGAGAGCAGAGCAAAGGGGCACAATCCCCTCCCTTGCCCTGCTGCCCACACTGCTCTTGCTGCAGCCCAGCACACAGTTGCTGTCTGGGTTGCACTCACACTGCAGGCNGAGGTTGCACTGATTCCTCTGCCCATATTGCTGACAAAGATTTCAAACAGCACTGGTGCCAGCACTGACCCCTGAGGGACACCTACTAGATGGCTGCAAGAGTGATGTAAGTTCTACAATTTGGTGGGAATTCACTGAAAGAGAATCTAAAGAGGCAAAGAAATGGAAAACAGGAGCTGGCTCTCATGTTTGAGGTGCAAGGTTTCTGGCTGCCTAAGAGGAACTGACGAACAAAGCAAAGACAAGTGACAGCAAATTAAAACATTTTTGAAGGCAGAGGACTGTTGAAAAGGTTTGGAGATGTCTTCCCATCTCAGTATAACATAATCATTGTTCCAGTTTCTCCGAGCTTTTTTTGGTATCCCCACCTCAGAACAGAATTGCAAACCTAATTACCAGAAATGATTTCTTAAGGCCTGAAAAACAATCCAACTCCCTGTACTACCGGCGATGGACTCGGAGGAGAACTATTTTAAACTCATGATCCATAGGCAGTATGAAGTTTAAGATGATTTGCAGCAAGGCTCTTAGGAGGACTGGAGCTCTCTCTCTATTCCAGCCCGTCCATAGGCACAGACAAGTGAAATCTTTTCAAACAAACAGGGTGGAAATTCTTGGCTTCTCCAGGAACCAGCCTTATTTCCAGCGGATCGTGGTTTGGATTCCCAGCCTGCCCTTGGCATTCCAGTTTTCCCCCTGCTTGCCACAGCTAGATTGTGTTTGCTGTTTCTGGACCGAAATGCTGAACAGGATCCTGGTGCCTCAGGTAGGAGATGTTTTACCCACGGAGGAAGAAATCCCTGTCTGAAGTCAGGGAATGGAACCTCCTAGCTAACAACTGGCAAGCCTACAGGAAAGGAATTGAGCTGCCGTCAGTAGGTAGCTTATTAATGGCTGGTGTTTAATTTCTCATAGGTAAAACCTAAGAATATGGTGGTCCTCACATTAGTGGTCTAACTACAGAAAAGCCTGTGTAAAAAGGTAGCACCATTTCCTTCCATCTGCCATTAAGAGCCTCACAGATCTGCCAGAAAAGGGAAAATCAACCTTCTGTGGAAATCCAGCAAAAAGGCCTTTTCCCCCTTCAGCACTAATGGAGAATTTAACGATGCATGAGTCTGCAGAGTGCCTTTCAGCCAGATGCACAGAGGTGTTTTGGGTCTTTGACTGCTCTGAAGACACTGAAGCTCCACATTTCCTCCTTAGACTTAGGGTAGATAGTGCTAACTGCATTTCCCTCCACCATTTCTGAGCTGGCTAAAGTTAGAGGCTGTTGTGATCACGAATGATTTCTGTGGCTGATCTTAGCTCTGCTGTGCCTAACCTGCTGGTTCCTCTGTGCACAACAGCAGCATCAACGAGAGGAAGAAGACTCAGCCCTGTGCAGGGGCAGCTGAAAGGCAACTGGAAATTGGCTGACAAAAAGCTCAGTGAAGCATAAAGGAATGGGTTATGGTTATGGTCAAAATGATAGTGACAGGGAAAAAAAATAGAAAAAAAAAAAGAGAAGTTCTGTGTTTTCTAATCCCCTTTTAAATGCAAAGACTCATCTCTAGCCAACAGATGCATGGTACAGAATTTTCACTGGCTGGACACCAAATTAGGGACAATGCTATATACATGAAACTTGCTCATTTGACCAACGTTATGCTTCATTTTCATCAGTGCTGTCCACGGAATATTAGATATTCTGGCAGTTATTTAATAAGGCAAATGCACACAAGGAGCCCTTTAAGGTAAAAAGTAAAATAATCTCTATTTTCTCTTCAGGAGGTTTTTGGCAAATGAGAAAAGATGGAGGAGAGGGAATAAAAAGTGTATGTGAAACAAAAGTTTTAACAGTCTGTCTAACCAATTGGTATAATTAAGTTTTACTTCAGCTCTCAGGAAACCCCAGGGAAGTTTGTGGCATCCCAGTTCATGTGCATATTAAGTAGGGGATCGTGTAACCTCCATGCAGTGTTGGAAAGGGTCATTTTAAAAAGACTTATAGCACTTATTTATAGCAGAGTGGGTCTGAGGTAGCTCTGGACTGCAGCCATCTTCATCCAGAACTGTGTCTGGTTGCACAAAGTTGGGTTTGGATTCACCAGAGCTCTCCAAATTAGAAGTGAAAGCAATGGAAATGAAGGGAGGAGCGTGAGGAAGGAGGAGCCAAACCAAATTGTTAGAGTCCTGACCAGACACTCCTCAGTCAGGTGTATTGTGTCCCATGAGAAGAGAGCAGTGTTCTCCTACTGCCCCCCACAAAAGCAGTTTCCATCCTCCTCTGTAGCACTGCTGTGCTGTAAGAAATCAATACAATAAAGAACAATTCCTTAAGACTGTCATTAATGGTGTCTCAGTGAAATAGTAGTAGTGGGAGTAAACTCTTCAACAAGCACAACACTGCCCAGTAAGTAAGAAGAGTGGTTGGAAAGCAGGAGCCTTAGTTTCTTCCAAACATGTATCTACCCAATTCTGCTCACCCTCAATAGGCTCAATTGCTTAGGTTTCTTACAACATAGAAGCAAGTCTTATATCTTCACCACCTCCTCCTTTAAGACTTAGAACTCTCACTTTACACTGACATTATTTCTTCCATTCAATGCTAAGGTAAATCCTTCAGCTGCTGAAGTCAGTCCTGTTGCATGGCAGTGAATCTGGATGAAGTCTGTGTTGAGCTTTCTTTCCACATAAAGAAATTACTTTTCTCATTGTAAGCGGAGAGGAAAACCTGGGGTTTTGTTTCCAAACTGCTTGCTTACAATTTGGGCAGGTTTCCTAAGAAGGCCTCAAGCATATTATCTCATTGTGTTGGTAGGGAAAATAAGGGGTGAAGAGAAATCACAGAATCACAGGGGCTGGAAGGGACCTCCAAAGTTCATCCAGTCCAACCCCCTGCCAGAGCAGGATCACCCAGAGCAGATCACACAGGAACACGTCCAGGCAGGTTTTGAATCTCTCCAGAGAGGGAGACTCCACAACCTCCCTGGGCAGCCTGTTCCAGGGTTCTGTCACCCTCACAGGGAAAAAAATCCTCCTCATTTATAAATGAATCTTCCTATGCCTCAGCTTCCACCCATTGCCCCTTGTCCTGTCATCAAGCATCACCCAGCAGAGCCTGGCTCCAGCCTCCTGGCACTCACCCTGCACATCTTTATAAATATTGATGAGGGCACCTCTCAGTCTCCTCCAAGAAGCAAAGCCCCAGCTCCCTCAGTCTCTCATAAGAGAGATGTTCCATTCCCTTCATCATCATTGTGGCTCTGCACTTGCCTCTCTCAAACAGTTCTATGTCCCTCTTGAACTGGAGGGGCCCAGAAGGAGATTGCAACTCACTTTAACACATAACTCCCTAATGATATTCAAAATTAGTAACCCTCACCTCTTTTTCTCTAGCCCTCAGACCTCTAAGCAGCCCCAAATATGATACAGCACTTTAGGAGACAAACATTGCTGTGGTATTTCAGGAGTGCTGAAGTGGGAGATATAGATTTACCAAGGCATTACAGCAAGGATATATATTTTTTTTCTTTCCAGCTGCCCCAAACAATGCTGTTATAGAACATGTCCTCCCAAAATATTCAACCCTTGCACATTTCCATTTTGGGCTTGCACCCAGGTGTGCCTGAACTCTCTGCAGCAGGGTTTCTACCCAGCATGATTCCTGGAACATAAATGCAGCTTGTCCCTGTGTGTTTTCTCCAGCAGCTTCAGTTCCTGAACAAGCAGTTCTTTCCTTGCACGTAAGTCACCTACATGCTGGAAAAAAAACAGAAGGAACCTGCAAATAGCTGCCTCACATCATGTCCTCCAACATACACAGGCATCTGCTCTTCCATGTCCCTCCTGGATTTCTTGCCTTAGCTGTTTCAAAGGTTGGGATTGTGCCTGCTGCATTACCTGGGACTCTGTTTTAGGGACGGAAGGTGTAAAGGCTGTGATGCCCTCTAAGGTCACTGTTATATGTTCTTGAGGAACAAGTATTCAGTGGGAGCAAATAGGACACTTGCTTCAAACCCCCATACATCAATTCTGCCCCTTTATTCTGCTCACCTCAGACCCCACCTGGAGTCCTGTGTGCAGTTCTGGAGCCTCCAGCACAGGAAGGACATGGAACTGCTGAAGCAGGTCCAGAGGAGGCCAAGAAGGTGATCAAAGGGCTGCAGCAGCTCTGCTATGAGGACAGAATGAGAGAGTTGGGGCTGTGCAGCCTGGAGAAGAGAAGGCTTCCAGAAGACCTTGGAGTGGCCTTCCAGGATCTGAAGGGGACTACAGGAAGGCTGGGGAGGGACTACCGACAAGGTCTTGCAATGACAGGACAAGGGGCAATGGGTTTAAACTGGCAGAGGGGAGATTGAAACTGGATGTTAGGAGGAAGTTGTTTGCAGTGAGGGTGGTGAGACACTGGCACAGGCTACCCAGGGAGGGTGTGGCTGCTCCCTCCCTGGAGGTGTTCAAGGCCAGGTTGGACAAGGCCTTGAGTGACCTGTGCTAGTGGGAGATGTCTCTGCCTATGGCAGAGGGTTGGAACTGGATGATCTTTGAGGTCACTTCCAACCTTACCATTCTGTGATTCTATGATCCAGAGCAGTGAGCACAACCCCAACCCACGGTGGTTATTTCTTTCCCTCAGGTGGTAGCAGCATAATCCTCTGATGCAGGATGTCCAGAGCTTGCTCTCACAGGTGACTTTCTGCTACAACAGCACTTTCCCAGCTGCTTTCTGAGAACGGCAAAAAATTAAGCATTTTGGAAATCAGCTTCTCTGCAAAAGTGCTGTTCAAAGCTGCTCTGCGAGGGCTCCCGCGGAATGAGTTAGACACCTGCCAGGGCTGGCTCAGTTCTGCATGATCTTACTTCTTGGAAAGTTGCTAGACTGAATGATTTCTTGAGATCCCTTCAAGCCCTACCTTGTAGAATTCTAAACATCTTTATTTTCATCCCCACTGCACCCTGTGTTTGCCTTTCTTTCTTTCCCAGGCCATCAGTCTACTTACTTTCCCTTCTGAGAAGCAGCATGCCTTGCTAATGCAGAGCATTAAAGCCACCCCACTAATCACATAAGGGTTAAAAACATGATTGGTGGGTAGGGACCCCCCTTTTTCCCTGCAAGGTTGGTTGAAATTGTGAATAGAGACTGACAGCTTGCCTGAGTGTTTGTGGTTCAATTTGAAACCACAAGACCCAGAAGCACATGGTTTAGATTCAGTGTCTTTCTCTAGCTAACACAAACCATTTGTCCAAGCAGCTTTGGCTATCTCTTGGAGAATGCTTTTGCACCAGGCTCAGCCTTGATTCACCCCAGACAGCCGAATACCTTCAAATAGAAAGCCAAAGAAAAAGGGAAAATTTCCCAAACAAAGGCTTGAATTTACTTTTTTTTTTCTTGTTTATTTTTGCAGCTTGTAAAGGAGCTACTAATATCCTAGTTAAAAAAAAAAAACAAAGAAAAAAAAATTTGAAATGCCAATGAAAAGCAGCACCAAATTAGGTGGTGTTTACTTGAAAAATATGTTTTGCATTGCTTTTATTGTTGGGGGTTTTTTTGTTTTGGAGGTAACTTTTCTTCTTTCTTTCTTTTTTCTTATTATTTTCTTTTCTTTTTTCTTATTTGGCTCTGTGAAGTGAGGTATGTTGTAAGGTTAAAGTTCAGTCATCGAGCAATTCAGTATGCACCCAACTAGTCAGAGGATGTCAGGGGTTGGAAGGGACCCAAAGAGATCATCGAGACTGAGGCTTCCAGGAGACCTTAGAGTAGCCTTTCAGTATCTGAAGGGGGCTACAGGAAGGCTGGGGAGGGACTTGCAATGACAGGACAAGGGGCAATGGGTTTAAACTGGCAGAGGTGTGCCCAGGCCAACCACATCACATTCAACAAGGCCAAGTGTAAGGTCCTGAACCTGGGTGGGTGCCATCCCAAGCACAACTCCAGGCTGGGTGGGGAATGGTTGAGAGCAACCCTGAGGAAAATGGCACAGGTTGCCCAGGGAGGTTGTGGCTGCTCCCTCCCCGGAGGGGGTCAAGGCCCGGGTGGATAAGACCTTGAG
>VWZE01000938.1:769787-801770 GCA_013396675.1 Eubucco bourcierii
AGATTAAAATAAAAAAAATTATGAAATTAATGAAATGAAATAATATCACTTTTACCAGCATGGGAAACTTTTGCTCTTAAAAAGTTGAAAGACTTCAGTGTTATAGATCTCAGGAGAGCTCAGAAAAGTTTCCCTAATTTTCCTGAAAGTGTAGCTACCTCCTGTGGATCAGAATAAGAAGCCTGGGCTGTGACTTAACAGCATTTGTTCATATGAGCACAATTAGTTCATTTCTTTGTGCAACCAAGTGGTACCCAGAGAAGCAAGCCCCAGTGGTTATTTCCAAGGCATTTGGCTCTGGTTGTGACCCTGCTTCTGGTGCAGTTATTTACACCACTGTATGCTCAGAAGGTGCTGGCATGAAGAGATGTGTATGAAGGGGGCTGGTGGGGTTGTGGGTGCGATGTGCATGGCACAGCTGCCTGTGGGAGAGGAGAGCACTGAAGGAGAGGCAACCCTTCCTAGCCCTGGGCCATCCATCCTGAAACAGGTCAGTTGTTGTGACTCAGCTCCTGAGAAGTTGGTGAGTGCAAGGCACTGAAAAGCAAATAAGAAGCAAACGAAGCATGAACCCAAACCCATTAATAATTTTTCTACCTAAGGTGGCTGCAGGTCTGATTCTCATTCAGGTTGAGGCTTCTTCTTGCACATTGCGCACACACATCGTGTCCCTGCAGGCATCTGTTCTTCGTGGCACAGCATTTCCCTTTGTGGCAAGACAGATTTTGGCCTCTACTCTGAAACATGATGGAAGATTCAGCCCTGCTTGACCATCAGTGCATTATTTCCTTTCAGCACTGCACAGCATGACAACTTTTGCTTGGAGGGAAGGGGATGTTCATGAATTGCTAAGGTGAGGTAGTGGCAGCAGCAAAACCATGAAGAAGGAAGTTGAAGGCTTATGGGTTTTACACAAGCTTGAGTGCCATGGACATTGTCTGTTTTATGGTGGTGCTCAAACATGAGGGAGGGTGCAAGGGTTGCCAGTGACCTCAGCCACCCCAGAGTCCAGGTTAGAGCTGACTGCAATCCTGAGGTTTCACTGGCCAGGAGCCAGTTTGAAACCCGTTTGAGCCACCTCAGTCTTTTACAACACTGTAAAGACAGTATTGTTTAAAGCATCTCAAAAATTCTCCACACAACCTGGCAGCCTTCCAAAATCGTCTTAAATGAGCCAAAACTATCAGCAGCCACCCACCTTCCTGTCCATTATCCTCTGATTAATGACATTCCACCAACAGGCTCCGGCCTTCAGAATCTCCCTGCTGCAGGACCTCTGCGTAAATATGATCTTGGAGACCTGTAAATTGTCAGTATGGTTTGCAGCTGTGCTTTATATGGAGGTGTCTCTTCATCATGTGGTGACCATACAGGAGGGGGTTCTCAGGGGGAGCAGAGAGACCGGGGCTTGCAGCATCTTGTAAAACCTTAATTAGGCAGAACGAAACAGGAGAAAACAAATCATGCTGGATGTACAAGGGGACTGGTTTTGTGCTCCTTATCCACACACCTACCTTCTGAGCCACAGAATCACTGAATGGTGGAGGTTGGAAAGGACCTCTGAAGGTCATCTAATCCAACTTCTCTGCCAAAGCACCTACAATAAATCACCCAGGAACAGGTCCAAAACAGCCACGATAAGAATAACCATAAGAATCATAGAATCATAGAATCAATAGAATCATAGAATCAATAGAATCATAGAAACAATAGAATCAGTAGAATCACAGAATCATAGAATCAATAGAATCATAGAAACAATAGAATCATAGAAACAATAGAATCATAGAATCAATAGAATCATAGAAACAATAGAATCAGTAGAATCACAGAATCATAGAATCAATAGAATCATAGAAACAATAGAATCAATAGAACCACAGAATCATAGAATCAATAGAATTATAGAATCACAGAATCACAGCATCATAGAATCATAGAATCAATCGGGCTTGGAAAAGACCCCAAGGATCAGCGAGCTCCAACCCCCCTGCCATGGGCAGGGACACTTCACACTAGATCAGGCTGGCCACAGCCTCATCCAGCCTGGTCTTAAATACCTCCAGGGATGAGGTTTCCACCACCTCCCTGGGCAATCCCTGCCAGGCTCTCACTACTCTTATGCTGAAGAACTTCTTCCTAACATCCAATTTGAATCTCCCCATTTCTAGCTTTGTTCCATTCCCCCCAGTCCTATCACTATCTGACAGCCTCCCCAGCTTTCTTTTAGGTCCCCTTAAGATACTGAAAGACCACAGTAAGATCACCTCATAGAATGGTTTGGGTTGGAATTGACCTCCAAATGTCATCTTATTCAACCTCCCTGCAGTAAGCAAGAACACCTCCAAGTACCTCAGGTCAAGTACATCAGAGGCACATCCACTCTGATCTTCAATGTCTCCAAGAACAGGGTCTCAACCACATCCCTGGGCAACCTGTTCCATCATTTTACCACTCATTGTGGAGAATTTCTTCCCTATGTCCAACCTAAATCTCCCCTGCTCCAGTTTCAAACCACTGTACCTCACCCTGTCACTACAAGTCCTAAACTTTCCCTCCCCACCCTTCCTGCAGGTCCCCTTCAGATACTGAAGTGTAGCTCTAAGGTCTCCCCAAATCCTTCTTTTCTCCAGGCTGAACAGCCCAAATTCCTTCAGCCTGTCCTCATAGAAGAGGTGCTCCAGGCCCCTAATAGCCCCTGATCATCTTTGTGGTTGTCCTCTGGATGTGTTCCAGTAGGTCTGTGTCTGTGAATACTTAAAGGATTGACTGAAATATCTGTTTCATTGATGGATATGTCCCAGAAATCATCAGAATTGACGAATCAGGTATTGGGAAAGTGAAAAGAGACAAATTAATTTATTGTTTTCATCAGTGAGCCCTTGTCTGTAGACTTAACTGTGTGTGGAGAATTTTGGTAGTGCTAGAACTGTGAAAGCTACACCAGTGTGTAAATACCACCTCACCTGGTGACAGGACATCACACAATGCCACTCTGCAGGTTAAAGAAGCACTCCTACAGTCACAAAATCTTCACTTTGCGCTTTTCATCCATGTGACATTTCCTTTTCTCCCCCTTGTACTGTTGCATTGACTGCCTGGAAAAGGGAAACTGGAGGTAAAAGCATAAAGAGAGCACAAATTACTTGGGAGTGAGAAGATCACACTTAAGAAATATCTCAGAGTTCCTACATTGCTCTGGGCACATGACAGAAGATGAACAGAACATCTGCTTTGTGATTTCATCAAGTCCTGGGCATTGCAATACCAAATGAGCCTGCAGTGTGAGTGCAGCCCAGACAGCAACTGAGTGCTGGGTTGCAGCAAGAGCAGTGTGGGCAGCAGGACAAGGGAGAAGATTGTGCCCCTTTGCTCTGCTCTCCTCAGACCCCATCTGCAGTCGTGTGTGCAGTTCTGGAGCCCCCAGCACAGGAAGGACATGGAAGTGTTGGAGTGGNTCAACCAGGTTGGAAGAGACCTCCAAGATCATCCAACCTATCACCCTTGTCTTGTAGCGACAGGAGGAGGAAAAATGGGTTTGAACTGGCAGAGGGGAGGTTGAAACTGGATGTTAGGAAGAAGTTCTTTGCAGTGAGGGTGGTGAGACACTGGAACAGGTTGCCCAAGGAGGTTGTGGCTGCTGCTTCCCTGGAGGTGTTCAAGGCCAGATTGGACAAGGTCTTGAGTGAGCTGTGCTAGTGGGAGGTGTCCCTGCCTATGACAGGGGGTTGGAACTAGATGATCTTTGAGATCCCTCCCAACCTTACCATTCTATGATTTAAAGTCTGCATCTGCTGTGCCTCAGCTCTTGCACAGATCTTCATTTCTCCGTGATCATTTCTTTTCCTAAAGCCTCTATTCCTTTGCACCGCAGGCACAAGGGGGATGTAGTGGGATGCTGTGTGATGTCTTCAGGAGGTTTGGGGCTTCTCTCTCAGGCATTGCTCTCATCTCATCCTCATTCTGAATTTGGTGCTAGATGTTTAGAGACACATAGTTCTGGGCATCCACATGCACAAATCTTTCTTTATGTGCTTCTATCCAGATTGATCTTCTCACTTCAGTACCAGTATATAGAAAGTGTATATATAGGAGCACAGCATGTGATTTTTTTTTTTTCAGGCAGCTTTATTTCCATGAGAAGCTACAGAGTACATTTTCACTTCAGCAGTGACTCATCTTTATAACTCTTTTTTTATTTTTTTTTTTCTTACTGCTTAATCCAAGAAACTCTGACTAAGTCAGCTCTGCCACGTCCCAAGTGTAGCAGGGATTCCTCACAGTCCTTGATGCAAACAGAACTAGTAATTCTCCTCAGAAATAGCAAGAAATTGCTATTTGTGGGCTCATGCTTTACGCAATGATGACCTTGGCTGAGGCAATCCAAATGGAAAGGGCCACAGCACATGAAGTCAGTGCCACTGTGGTAAATAAAGGCAGCGCCAGGAAGGCACAATTTCAACATCGCCTGGCAGATGAGGCATAGCTGGGCAGGGGCACTATGTGTGTGAGCTATATTTTCTTACCAGCAGTCTGGGAACCTCATGGCACTATGTCATAGTGAGACAACCCAGATTTTTATCTCAGCTTGTTGGGTTTGGTGGTTTGTTGAGCTTTTTTTCAAGTGTGCAGACCCTTTTTAATGTTCTACGCAACCATCAAAAAAGAAACTCTAGCAAAACCTGGTGGGCCACAGAGGTAGACTGGAAGCAGGAAGACAACTCTTTGCCCATGGCTCAGGTTAATGTATAGAATCATTGGAAAACACCTCTAAGATCATCTCAAGTCAAACCATCAACCCAACACCATCTGTGGCTGCTAAACCATTTCCTGAAGTACCATGTCCTGAAGTACCATGTCCTGAAATGCCATGTCCTGAAGTGCCATGTCCTCACGTTTCTCTAACCCCTTCAGTCTTGGTGACTCCATCAATTCTCTGGACAACCTGTTCCATTGCATTGGACAGCCTGTTCATTGGGCAGCCTGTTCGTTGGGCAGCCTGTTCCAATGCCTGACCACTCTTTCAGTAAAGAATTTCTTCCTAATATCCAACCTGAATCTCTCCTGGCACAACTGTGCCAGTGTCTCACTGCAAAAAAACTTCTTCCTAAAATCCAGTTCTGATTTCCCCTCTACCAGTTTAAACCCATTCCTCCTCCTCCTGTCATTGCAAGACCTTGTCAATAGTCCCTCCCCAACCTTCCTGTATCCCACTTCAGATACTGGAAGGCTACTCCAAGGTCTCCTGGAAGCCTTCTCTTCTGCAAGCTGCAGAGCCCCAACTCTCTCAGCCTGTCCTCACAGCAGAGCTGCTGCAGCCCTCTCAGCATCTTTGTGGCCCTCCTCTGGACCTGCTCCAACACTTCCATGTCCTTCTTGTGTTGAGGGCTCCAGAACTGTATATTCATACCACATACATATATGGTATATATATATATATGTATGTGTGTGTGTGTGTGTGTGTGTATTCATACCTTAATTCTGGTATCTGCCAAAAGTGTTTTTCCTCTCTGGATTTTTCCACATCTGTTTACAGTGTGGTTTCTTCAGTGAGCAGGCTCTATATACTCACTATCATGAAAGAATGTTTTGCTAGGAGAAATATTAACTCAGAAACACACCCTAGGTATATGAGCTTACTGTTTCTCCCTGGGTTCTCAGCTTTATTTCATCAGGACAGTTATGTTAAAATGATATTATGTCTCTTGGGCACACTTCACAGGAGCTTTACAGTGATGATGAATAAAACAACTGCTGCAAGACTGCAATAAATTAATTGCACCATTTTATGTGAGTGTGAGAAAGGAGACTGAAACACAAAGCTGAGGAGGACTCAGGAGTCATAGTTGAAGGACTGGTGTGAGAAAGAGAAAAGATCTCATAGCAGGAGTGAGAAAGGGGTTTGGGGAGAGAAAAAAAAAAAAAAAAAAAACCAACCCCAAAACCACTCCAGCACATTGTGGTTAATAATGAGCAACTCGAAGTCTCCACTCCCATTCAGCCAAGTGCATGGAAGATTTGAATTTCAAATTTAGCAATTTAAGTTTTAAGAGATGCAGAAAGTTTTTTATGAATCTGTGCCTCTGCCTTTTATTGGTTGGAAATTGTCTTACTGTGTTACAGGAGCCATCCAAAAATCAAAAGCTTCTTTTGAGAGCCAAGAGGGAGATGCAAATCTCTCTGATTTTGTTCTGTCTTAAGAAGGAGTTGAGTTTCAGTGTTGCTGCTACAGCTCACTGCCCACACTGACCAGTTTGGCCATTCAGGTGTGCTGCAGCTTCCCATGTTGCTCTGCTAGACACCAGTTTACCTTTAGTCTGTAGCTGGAAGGCTGAATTTTTGTGGTTTAATAGAATACACAATGAATTGCCTGTCCCATCAGGCTGTGCAGGATGGAATCAGAAATGCTCACAAAAACTGAGCTTAAGGAGATGAGAGACAACCTGTGCTGGAACACAGTGTGAGATAGGGTGTACAGGATTGTCCTCCTGCTGGGACATGTCATTCAAGAGAAGCAGCCAAACAGAGTCTGGAAGCAATTATGAGAATTAAAGGTGAGCATTGCTTAAAATATCAACAGCCAGTCCTAATCTGCCAGGTTTATTGGCACAATAAAATGCCTTGCTTTAGTTGCAGCCCTGTGATCTCATGATGATGCTTGCTCAGCATGCAGGGAAATGCTATTTTGTCTCAGCTGTCCCCAGGGCTGGCTTTGTTTCTCCTGGTGTCAGTGGGCATCTGGATTGTCCTCAGCTTCTTCCATCCTGAAAGGACCAGGAGGGAGTGCTGGGAGGAAATCCAGAGCAAAGTATTTGTTTGATATCTCACAGATTCACAGATTGCATTGGACTGGAAGGGACCCTCAAAGGTCATCTTGTCCAGCCTCCCTGCAGTCAGCAGGGACACCTCCAGTTAGATCAGGCTGAACAGGGCCACACTGAGACTGACCTTGAATGTCTCCAGGGATGGGCCTCAACCACCTCCCTGGGCAGCCTGTTCCAGTGTTTTACCACTCTCATTCTAAAGAACTTCTTTATGTCCAACCTAAATCTCCCTCCGAGCTCATTTACACAGGGAGAGAATCTGACAGCATCAAATCAGTGTCTGAATTATTATCACTGGGAGATGATTAAGAACTTTTCCTGTTTTCCTTCTTTCACACTTAAAAAGGCAATTTTAACATTCAGTTTTAAATGGAGAGCATGTTCCCAACTGTGGCACTTTTAACAGTCACATACTCATCTGATATCTTGACATATACAGCATGCTGAAGACTAAGATAGTTACTGGTTAATTGTTGGTTTTCCAATCAATGGGTCAAGCCACCACTGCAAGTTTTAAGTTGCTGTCATGTTCACCTCTTAATGCTCTGTCACAATCCAACTTTTCAATCTGAATGTAGTTACTTTGAATTTTGTGTATAAACCCCTGGATTTTCACAGTTGTCCAGAAAAACACTTGGAACTTTCCTGCAGGATTTGATCTGTAGGAATTAGAATCAGAAACTATTCAATACCTGTGCTGAACAGCCTTTTAATGTCAGAGAGCTGAGAGTTAAACTCTTCGATACCTGTGCTGAACAGCCCTTCACTGCCAGAGAGCTGAGAGTTAAACTGTTCAATACCTGTGCTGAACAGCCTTTTAATGTCAGAGAGGTGTAAGTTAAACTGTTCAATACCTGTGCTGAACAGCCCTTCACTGCCAGAGAGCTGAGAGTTAAACTGTTCAATACCTGTGCTGAACAGCCCTTCACTGCCAGAGAGCTGAGAGTTAAACTGTTCAATACCTGTGCTGAACAGCCTTTCACTGCCAGAGAGCTGAGAGTTAAACTGTTCAATACCTGTGCTGAACAGCCCTTCACTGCTAAGAGAGTTGAGAGTTGGTGCTCTCAGCTTCCAGTGAAATAAAAACCAAACAAAAATAACCTACTAACAACAAATAAAAAAACCCCAAACCCAAAACACTGAAAACCAAACTGAAATGTAGGCAGTGAGAGGGTAGAAAAATGCCCTCATTTCTTGAAGCTTTCTGTTTTTTAAAGGTTTCCTGAAGTGACTAGCAAATGCTTTTTCCAGTGTTTGGTCCCGGGACAGGCTGGGAAGCAGGAGGTAGGATTTGGTACAGGGAGTTATGAAGTGTGGGGTGTAGTGACGATAGGCAGGTAACAACTTCTGGTGGTAATACCAGGGCATGTAATGGAGGCTAAAACCAGAAATGGCTTTCTCCCTTTAACCAAAGATCGGTGGGAGGGTTTGGTGCCAGCACACCGTCAGGCATCACCTGATAGATTACCTCTGATGGCTTCTCAGGGCTCAGGCTTTGCCTTTGCTCTAAGGGAGCCAAGCATTAGAAAAGCATTTGGATGTTGGCTCAGGAACAGGCGGATGGGGAGATGACAAGGTTGCTGCTGGTGGAGCTGCAAAAGACATGGGGAGAGTTGCACAGACTCTGGTGGGAGAAGTGAGAGAAACCAGCATGCTGCCCTGCTCAGAGCTTTCCAAAGCTGAGTTTTCCCTGCTATTGGGATGTGAAGTTTCCTTTTCTCTGGGCCGCACGGTTCATGTGCTTTTCTGAACTTGTGGGTCCAGTGAGTTATGACTTAATGCAGGGCATGAGGCGGTGGGATCCAGTTGGATGGCAGCTGGGTCTGATCCAGCCAAACTCTCCTGCTTTCCTGGTCTGCTCAGGAGTCCCTTTCTCCTGAAGTTCAGTGATTCCCTCTGGAGAAGGCATACAGAAAAGTGTTGTGTAAAGGAAGCTGAGTCCTCCTCTGTTTGGAAACGACATCATAACTTTCTTTCTCTTTCCCAGTGGGAAGCCCTTCCTGTCAATACAAGGCAGCCCTGTCGAAATGTTGGTAATAAAGCTTTTAACTATTTTCTTTGGATGTTTCACCCCTTGCCCCCTCCTTTTGTGGATAGTGGTTAAAGTGATAATTAGTAAATTCTGGTCCTTGTCCAAAAAAACCTGCTCCAGCGCTAAGGCTGTACACAGATACACAAGCAGAGCATGCACACAGATGATCAGCACCCAGCTTTCTGACCCAAAAAAAACCCATAATGGTGCAGACCCCCTACCAGTAGCTGTAAAGATGCAGTTGTAACAGGGTATGTTAAATGGTAATGATCTCACATTTATACAGCACTTCTCATCCTGGAGAAAGCAAACTGCTCTGCAAAGCGCCAAGCCTCTCTGAAAGTCACTGCAGGGCTGCTAATGGGTAGCCACTTTGGGACAATTTAGGAGGGGAAGTGACAAAAAAAAAAAAAAAAAGAAAAGAAAAGAAAGACTAAATTCAGTAGAAATAAAGGCAAATCTGAGGTTCCCACAGGAACAGGTTGTTTACAGGAAGCATGAACTTCAACCAGTGTCTAAGCTGCAGGGTTATTTACAGGAGGTGCAGGGGATTCTTGACAAGACTTAGAAAGTCAAGCAAAGATTGGAATAACATTGCATGAGCACAAAGTATATAACAAATTAGAGCATTTTTTCCAGTCCATGCTGGAAGTGCTGACTTTACTCCACTGCATGTCAATGCAAAGGTTCATTTCAAGCAGTGTGCAAGGACTCTTTCCATTTGTAATGCTAATTTAGTCATACACTCTCCAGCATGGGACACAAGATGAGTCCAGCTCTGTGCCATTCACTCATCTAAAATTTACAGAGAGGCTCCAAATAACCAAAGTTTTGTTTATTTGTTTTTTTGGTCCAGCTTTGTGCCATTCACTCATCTAAAAAGTACTACAGAGGTGTTCCAAATAACCAAAGTTTTGTTTATTTGGTTTTTTGGTCCAGCTCTGTGCCATTCAATCATCTAAAATGTACAGAGAGGCTCCAAATAACCAAAGTTTTGTTTATTTGGTTTTTTGGTCCAGATTTTTGCCATTCGCTCATCTAAAATGTACAGAGAGGCTCCAAATAACCAAAGTTTTGTTTATTTGGGTTTTTTTAGGTCCAGCTCTGTGCCATTCACTCATCTGAAATGTACAGAGAGGCTCCAAAGTTTTGTTTATTTGTTTTCTTGGCCCAGCTCTGTGCCATTCACTCATCTAAAATGTACCCCAGGCACCAAATGACCAAAGATTTTTTTTTGGGGGGTGGTGGTGTGTGTGCTACAGAAGGGGAAATAAAAGGAACCTTATTTAATTGGCTGAATTAAAACTGATGAAATGTGCACTTGGAAAAAAAATAAAGGCCAGGATTTTTCAGTTTGTGGGAGCTGCAGATTGAGTGAAGTAAAGCAGAATTTTCCTACTTGGGCCAACTCACTTTATCTCACTATTTCCCTCCCAGTGAGCCCCATCCTTCTGGAGGTAAATGGGACCACATAGGAGGGCTCAACTCTCCAGGACAGGCAACCACAGAATAAAAAGGGTGCAACTGGAATACCCTTCCAAAAGACATGGAGATGATCTTTCTGAACAGGGCTCTTTTAGGCTCTCATTTTCAACAAAGGAAAAAAAAAATCAACCTTTTATGTTTTCCAGGATATATTTTTTCCCGCTTTGAATAAATGTCTGATTTACTCCAGAAAAGTTTATTTAATTTTTTTTTAATTTGATGAATTTTATTTGAACATTTTATCTGATGATTTTAATTTTCTTAAAATGTTTCTGTCAAACACCAGTCCAAGTTGTTTAGTGGAAAGGGAGCCAAGAACTAGGCTCAAGGATGAGGCTTTGAGTGACCTTAACTAGTGGGAGGTGTCACTGCCTATGGCAGGGGGTTGGAACTGGTTGATCCTTGAGGTCCCTTCCAACCTTACCATTCTATGATTCTATGCATCTATGAACTAGAGCTGAAGAAGGTGATTATAAGACCAATAATCAGTTCTGACATTGCTCTGAATTTTCCCTAAATTAATTCTTCACAATAAATTCAGGCTGGTCTAATGAAACATTTATTTATCCACTGACTCTACTTGAAATAACTTTTATGGAACTGGGTGAAATTTGATCAAAATTTTCCTTCTGTTACGAATCTGAGGGAACATCCTGATCTTCTTGTGGCACCCCAGAGAACAGATTCTTCATTTCTAGCTATCATTAGGATCCATCACTTTATTGGAAAAGAAAAAAAAAAAAGAAATGTTCCCTCCCTGCTACTCTTCCTCCTCCTCCTCTCTCTTTTTTCTTTTTTTTTTCTTTCTTTCTTTCTTTTTTTTTTTTAATTATTATTCTTCAGGAGAATTAAAACACAGAAAAGCAAAACAGAGAAGCAAAGCAAAGCACACTCAGCATTAATTTGGCAACAGGGAAACTCACTAAAACAGATTTTATTGTTTACAACTGAGACTGAAGTTTTCCTCCTATATTAAAAAAAACAAGAAGAAGAAGAAGAAGAAGAAGAAGAAGAAATGGACCCCAAACCTCCCTGACATTTGTTGGAAGTGCAGCTAGCAGATGGATCATCTATTCCATTGCGCAGGAGATGCAATTAGATTTCTGCAGGTTTGTTAAACAAACTGTGGGGGCTAGGAGTGCTGTCCTGGAACCAGTGCTCTGATTTCCAGTTGGATAACTCAGCTTTTAATTAGGGCTCCAGCAGTGTAACTGCTTTGCAATTTCTAAAGCTGTCTAAGGGATTTGAATGTCAAACTCTGATTAAAATTGCTGCGAACTGAGCGTGCTTGGAGAGGGTCATAGAATAGAATCATAGAATGGGTTAGGTTGGAAGGGACCTCAAAGCTCAGCCAGTTCCAACCTCCTGCCATAGGCAGGGACATCTCCCACTAGAACAGGTCACTCAAGGCCTCGTCCAACCTGGCCTTGAATAACACCAGGGAGGTTGTGGAGCACAGAAACACCCAATGTGATCTTCAATGACATTTGGTGATTCTGTGCTCCACAACCTCCCTGGGCAACCTGTGCCAGTGTCTCACCACCCTCACTGGAAAAAACTTCTCCCTAACATCCAGTTTAAATCTCCCCTCTGCCAGTTTAAACCCATTTCTTCTCCTCCTGTCATGACAAGACCTTGTCAATAGTCCCTCCCCAGCCCTCCTGTAGCCCCCTTCAGATACTGGAAGGACGCTCCAAGGTTTCCTGGAAGCCTTCTCCTCTACAGGCTGCAGAGCCCCAACTCTCAGCCTGTGGATCCCTGCCCTCTAGCAAGTCAACTGTGTCACACAACTTGATGCCATCTGCAGACTTGCTGAGGCTGCACTGATTCCTCTGTCCTTATCACTGAGATTGAAGCTTTTGGCATACTATATTCCCTTTGTATCAGGAAGGGTTTGCTTAGCGGAGATCTTGGAAAACTTTGGAAACTTTGATCTACTGAGTGTGTGAAAAAGGACTGAATGAGATCCCCTTCTACTGAAACTCAGCCTATTTTATCCAGTTTCACTGGAACCAAGGTGATTTTTAGCCACAAAGTGTGAAAGACACAGTCTGGGGTTTGAGTTTTGGGGTTTTTTCTTCCTGATAATGGAAGGACATTGCAGAGGGCACTTAACCCACACCAAGGGGTTCATCACTGAAAATGCTGAAATGGTCTCAAATTATGTCAAAGGAGGTTAGGTTGGGTTTATTCAGTAGAAGAGTGGGCAGGCATTGGAACAGGGAGGTGGTGTAGTCACCATCCCTGGAGGTGTTGTGGGGCATGGCACTTTGGGATATGGTTCAATGGCCATGGAGGTATTAGTTTGATGATTGGACTCAATGATCATAGAATCATGGAATCATAGAATTGTAAGGTTGGAAAGGACCTCAAAGATCATCCAGTTCCACCCCCTTGCCGTAGGCAGGGACACATCCCTAGCACAGGTTACTCAAGGCCTCGTCCAACCTGGTCTTGAACAGCTTCAGGGAGGGAGCAGCCACAACCTCCCTGGGCAACCTGTGCCAGTGTCTCACCACCCTCACTGGAAAAAACTTCTCCCTAACATCCAGTTTAAATCTCCCCTCTGCCAGTTTAAACCCATTTTTTCTCCTCCTGTCATGACAAGACCTTGTCAATAGTCCCTCCCCAGCCCTCCTGTAGCCCCTTTCAGATACTGGAAGGACGCTCCAAGGTTTCCTGGAAGCCTTCTCCTCTACAGGCTGCAGAGCCCCAACTCTCAGCCTGTGGATCCCTGCCCTCTAGCAAGTCAACTGTGTCACACAACTTGATGCCATCTGCAGACTTGCTGAGGCTGCACTGATTCCTCTGTCCTTATCACTGAGATTGAAGCTTTTGGCATACTATATTCCCTTTGTATCAGGAAGGGTTTGCTTAGCGGAGATCTTGGAAAACTTTGGAAACTTTGATCTACTGAGTGTGTGAAAAAGGACTGAATGAGATCCCCTTCTACTGAAACTCAGCCTATTTTATCCAGTTTCACTGGAACCAAGGTGATTTTTAGCCACAAAGTGTGAAAGACACAGTCTGGGGTTTGAGTTTTGGGGTTTTTTCTTCCTGATAATGGAAGGACATTGCAGAGGGCACTTAACCCACACCAAGGGGTTCATCACTGAAAATGCTGAAATGGTCTCAAATTATGTCAAAGGAGGTTAGGTTGGGTTTATTCAGTAGAAGAGTGGGCAGGCATTGGAACAGGGAGGTGGTGTAGTCACCATCCCTGGAGGTGTTGTGGGGCATGGCACTTTGGGATATGGTTCAATGGCCATGGAGGTATTAGTTTGATGATTGGACTCAATGATCATAGAATCATGGAATCATAGAATTGTAAGGTTGGAAAGGACCTCAAAGATCATCCAGTTCCACCCCCTTGCCGTAGGCAGGGACACATCCCTAGCACAGGTTACTCAAGGCCTCGTCCAACCTGGTCTTGAACAGCTTCAGGGAGGGAGCAGCCACAACCTCCCTGGGCAACCTGTGCCAGTGTCTCACCACCCTCACTGCAAACAACTTCCTCCTAACATCCAGTTTCAATCTCCCCTCTGCAATCTTAGAGGTCTTTTCCAATCAAAACAATTCTATGGCTCTATGATTTTATGACACAGTATAGACAGAGTTGAGATCTCATGGACATTCTGGCCACTTTTATATCTCGTTTCCTGTTTTCTGGTGTCTCCAGTTGGGCTGGTTGACCTGGAAAACACATGTGATGAGCTTTGGCTTTTCTAGCACTGCTGCACATGGCACCAACTCCAACCCTGCCCTGTGGGTTCTCTCTTTGCAACACCGCAGAACCAGCACTGAATCTTGGGGGGACCTGATGAGGAAAACAATGAGGTGTCCAGGGGAAGGTTAGGATGGATTTGCAATATGCTCTTCAGAAAGGCTCACCCAATACCCTTTGCTTTCACCAAGTGAACAAACAGAAAAGACAGTTCCAGTTTAGCCAGGTGGAAAGACTATTGATTTCACTGGAGGGAATGTGGAGTGGCTGTGTCAGGGGGGATTTTGGCCCCATGTGCTTAAGGAAAACCTTCATGAAGTTATATGACTCTATTTGGTTGCTACTGGCAAACACCTCTGTTATACAGCACACAGAAAGAGCAGTGACAGTGATAAGGAAGCTGGAAAAAAAAAATTATTTCTGGAAGCTTTTCAGAGTATGTCACAGGAGAACTCTTGGCTCATGTATTTAGCAGAAACAAAAGGGTTTAGCCATCCCTTTGCTGGACTCCAACCAGATGCAGGTCACAAGATGGTGCTTTGTCTTTTCAGGTGCCTACAAGGTGCAGGTGCATGTGGAGGGCTATAGCTTTTCACTTGGTGTAAAGTAGAAGGAAGTACCCAATAAACTGAAGCTGGTCCAGCAGCAGGTGGGGGAGCTGAGTTCCCACAAATTGCATCCTTGTTGGAAAAACTATACTCCAGGAAACGATGTCCTTGATGCTTCAGAGCCAGACTCAGCTGGAAGAGAGGATCAAACCCCCAGATCCAGCATATCTGGACCAGACATGGCTAGAAGGTGATCTGAGAGACAACATCCAAAAGATCAGCTTGGCCAAGGAGCTCTAAGAACTGTATGATGAAGCTGCTAGGTGTGTGCTAAGGGAGATGGCCCAGCTAGCTGCCTTGCTGCTGGAAGTGGCTTCTGCAATAGGGACTGAACAAATGCTTCTCACCTGGCCATGCCTGCAGAGCAAGAGGACACCTGGGTGGTGTAGTGACTTGGTAGTGTTATTTACTAACACACCACAAAGGGTTTGTGGTGTCTCTGCCAGTGCCAGCAGGGTTGGAACTAGATGATCTTTAAGGTCCTTTCCAACCCAAACCATTCTATGAATCTATGAATCTCTCAGTTCTGATCTCAGAGATCAGAACAGATCTGAGAATCAGATCTGGTTTATGAAACTAGGTGGAAAGATGCAACTGGAAAAAAAGAAAGGTTTGATTTTTACTTGAACCCTTTACATGGGTGGACAGAAAAGGACTTATTCTGTCATCCTTTCAGCATTAATGTGGGGCAAAGCAGAGAGCAGTGACCAAAGTAAAGGCATTAGGAGGTGCTGTGTCTGTGGGGAAGGCTATTTGGTGACTTATGCCTCTTGGCTCTCCACCCAGAGCCATCAGACTCTTGCTACCAACAGCCTATGTGAATGGTACGAAAAACCCTTTCCTTTGGACACCCTTCAAAGCCTGGGACAGTTGCTGTGAAATAATGACAAACCTGGTGAGCTGTGTGCTTGGAAGGCCAGCTGGATAACCCCACCATGCTCTGGATGCTCAGTGTGCAAGTCCAGCTTGACAGCAGCAGGGAATGTGCAAACAGGGAGGGTGGGCTGGCTTGGGAGTGCTGGACCTGGCTGTGGGTCAGAAAGCTTCTTGAATTCATCACATTTTTTAAAGGTGAAGGAGAGAATAGAAACCACAAGTGAAACCCTACCCAGCACCACAAATAACTACAAAGAGAGCTCAACCTCAGGGTTTTTTGTCTGGCTCTACTCTGCCCACTATTAGTGCTTTAAGGCCTTTTTCTGTGTGCCTCAGTTTATTCCCCAAACGTGTCAGAAATTCCCAGGAGGCTTTTCCACCCTTAAATGGACCTGTGCTCCTTTCATGGCTCCATCTGCACACAGACTCACAGGGCCAGTGGGCAGCAAGTTCCTTTGCTCCCTGTAACCACTCATAAAGCTCTGTTTTGCCACAAATGCCAACTGTGCAACCACTTCCTTCAGGACCAGCAGTTTGCCCCTTTGCCTGGCACTTGCTTTGCAGGAACTTACCAACTCAACAAAGAAATTCATAGTTTCCTTCATATAGTTCTGATCTAGATGAAAGAAAGTGCCTCTAGATTGACATCAGGTAGAACATTTTGACTCCTCTTCACTGCCCAGCCCAAGGGTTTCTCGTCAGATATATTTCTTTCTATTCACTTTGTTTGTTGAGACATTTGACGAATGGTAGGAGTTGGAAGGGACCTCCAGAGGTCATGGAGTCCAACCATCCTACCAAAGCAGGATCAGCTAGGGCAGGTGGCACAGGAGCACATCCAGATGGGTCTTGAAAGTCTCTGGAGAAGAAGACTCCACAGCCTCTCTGGGCAGCCTGCTCCAGGTCTCTGTCATCCTTACAATAAAGTTTTTCCTCCTGTTGAGGTGGAACTTCCTGTGTTCCAGTTTGTGTCCATTGCCACTCATCCTATCACAAGGCACCACTGAAAAGAGACTGGCCCCATCTTCTTGCCACTCACCCTTTGGATGTTTATAAATCTTAATAAGATCTCCTCTCAGTCTTCTCTTCCCCAGACCAAGCAGCCTCAAGTCTCTCAGCCATCTAGAGAACCGCAGCAATGCCTCCAGAAGGTCCTTGGCCAATCATTTCTCAAGCACATTGACAATTTTAACTGCCAGGGCCCTCAAAAGTTCTCTCTACCTCCAACATCTTAGAACACCAACTTTGCTAAAGCCAGTTTTGGTGGAAGAAACAACCCAGATCTCTTAACATGAGAAGCACTAGAGTCCCTGTCTTCTGCACAAGACAGCTGTGGCCACTATGTGGTCCTCAACAGGACTGATACTCAGCTTATAGAATCATAGAACCACAGACTGGTTCAGGTTGGAAGGGACTTCAAAGATCATCCAGTTCCAACCCCTTGCCATAGGCAGGGACACCTCCCACTAGGACAGGTCACTCAAGGCCTCCTCCAACCTGGTCTTGAACACCTCCAGGGAGGTTGTGGAGCACAGAATATGATCAAAGATCACATGGGCAATCTGTGCCAGTGTCTCACCACCCTCACTGCAAACAACTTCTTCCTAACATCCAGTTTCAATCTCCCCTCTGTCAGTTGAAAACCATTCCTCCTCATCCTGTTGTGGCAAGACCTTGTCAATAGCCCCTCCTCAGCCTTCCTGTAGCCCCTTTCAGATACTGGAAGGCTACTCTAAGGTCTCCTGGAAGCCTTCTTTTCTCCAGGTTGCAGAGCCCCAACTCTCTCAGCCTGTCCTCATAGCAGAGCTACAGCAACCCTCTGTGCATCTTCATGGCCTCCTCTGGAACCACTCCAACAGTTCAATGTCCTTCTTGGAAGAAGAGTGAGTGGATGACCACGTGAAGGGTAAAGTCTCCTACATACCATGCTGCTGATAACAGCAAAGCATCAACAACCACACAGTCACGAGGCCTGGCAACAGTGATGTTATTTGCTGCGCATCCGAGGGGCTACAAGGCCAGCTGAGCTCTCCTGGGGGTGGCTGTGTGTGCAGTGGGACATATGTGATCTATATCAGCCTTGCGCGTCCGGGAAACCTCGCACAGGCTTGGGTTGCTATTGTTACACTCAGACACACCACAAACCTCATAATGTCTGTGGTTGATCCAGTCCAGTGCACTCAGACGTCTGCATTTCCAAGCAGCCCTTAGACATTTTGGAATGCACAGCATTCCTCCACTGCTGTATCCCAGCAGAGAGCCTTTGTTCACCTGAGGAGCCCGTGGCCCTTGAAATATCTCAGTCAGGTCCTCAGCAAGCCTGAAACCAAGCTGATGATCAGGTGGAGGTACTGTAGCTGTTGGAAATGTAGAAAGGCATTGGTTATTCATCCCTCTGGAGTATGCGAACCAAAAAGCTGTTTGGTGAAAATTAGATCATAGAATCATAGAATGGTAAAGTTGGAAGGGATCTCAAAGATCATCTAGTTCCAACCCCCTGGCATAGGCGGGGACACCTCTCACTAGTACAGGTCCAACTTCGTCCACTACATCATTAGTACAGGTCCAACTCAAGGCCTTGTCCAACCTGGCCTTGAACACCTCCAGAGAGGGAGATGTTTGGTGAATAGAATTTAAACAAACAAACAAAACAGGATGCTGTCATTTCTCAAACAAACAAACAAACAAACAAAGCAAAAAAACCCAACAAAAAACCAAAACCAACCAACCAAAAAAACCACAACACCAAAATATTGTTTTTAAGTTTTGTGCTTGCAAACCAGCTCAGGTCTGAAACAAATTTTGCATCTCTAAAGCCGCTGAGCCATGAAAATGGTCAGGGGGCTGGAGGGAGAACTTCTCTTACGAGGACAGGCCAAGGGGGCTGGGGCCATTCAGCCTGGAAGAAGGAAAGGCTCTGGGGAGATCTAATAGCAGACTTCCAGTGACTTAAGGGGGCTACAAGAAGGCTGGAGAGGGACTGTTCACAAAGGGCTGTTTACAAAGTCGAGCTGACTTCAGTTCTGGGAGTTTTCCATCTGTGCATCTCTGCTGCCTTTATAGTAGAGGGGCATTTGGTAAGACTGCAGATACCTGACCCATGATACAGTCAGAGTCTGCTTTCTTCCTTAACATCCATGAAATGGAGCAGCAAGAAGATTGATTTGGCAGCTGAATAGAAGCCTGAAGTTTGGAACCTGGGGTTCCTTTCAGTGTTTCCTTTTCTGCTTTGTGTGCAGCACAAACAGTCCTTCTCCCAGAAAGCCCATCTGTGAAATCCAAGTGTTTTCCATGGGAGTCTTGTGAAGAGAAGCAGACTAGAAAACTCCAGAGGTCCTCAGGTAGCACTGTAACGTAGAAATGGATGTCCTGACAACCTCAGGTGGCCAGACAGAAAGAGAACTCTTGCGACAACAGAGCCTCAGGAAGCTCCTTCAGTGCAAACAAACACTCCAAAGCCAGTTGCTTAGACACCCTCTTGAAAACCTGCAAAACAAGGGTGGAAACCTCGTGGGCTACTACTCACTGTGTCTGCTCAGGTTGGAAATCGGAAATTCTGTTTCACAGTCTTACAGCTCTTTCTCCTCATGACCATGACTCAGGAGTGCAGAGTTTGCAGCAGGAAAAAAAAATAATAATAAAATAGAGAAAGTGAAGCTGGGCAACCTTACCAAGAAAAGGTTTTCAGTTTGAGAAGGTGTGCAGGGATGGGCTTTGGCACAAAACTTGGAAACTCAGGCATGACACAAGGCTTCCCTGATGAAAAACCTACTCTGTTTTCTTCCTTATCACAGTTACCTTCATCTTTGTTTAAGTACTGCAGGATCAAGTTGCTGGCCTGTCTCTGGAGCAGAAGGTGGGACCTCCATTGCTGCTTAGTCTTTCTAGGAAAAAGGGCACTGCATGAAAACATTTGGATCCTAATTTGCCTTGTTAAAGAAGCTGGCCATCTGGCCTTCACTCATTCTAATTAGTCATCAATAAGGGTGGTGATTTGGTCATAAAGAAAAAAAAAAATATAAGGCAAGCCACCTCCACTCTCTTAGCTCTGCCTTTGCCCACAGTTCTTCCACACAAAACTGTCTCCTTTGCTCTCAGGCTGGAGCGGGTGGATGTGTTCTCACTCAGCAGCCATCCACCCTGGTGTTTTGTGGGCCAACAGCTTGTTTCTTGGCAGGCCTACTCTAACCTAAGCCTGTAAAGCTGAGGCAGTCTGGAAAGGATGGAGCTAAATATGGCAAAGAAACCAGGAGCATGTGATTACTCCACCCTGCTCTTGTAAGTCAGTCTGGTGTCCACGTTTCCAACTGTGCAGAAAACCCTGGCTAAAGCATGAAGAAGGGCTCCAGTCATGGGTAAAGCATGAAGAAGGGTTCCAGTCATTGCTACAGCACCTTCAAAATGTTGGGGCTCTTAACTGGCACCCCCTTGTTTCCAAGCAACTTCTCTTTGGTCACTGTTACTTGTTCCTCATGCAAGGACAGGTCAGGAGAAGCAGAGGTAGATGAACTGAATGACTTCCTGCTGCTTCTTTTAGGATGTCCAGATTCACATGTTCCATATGCTGCTTTTGACTCACTCAGTTTGTATCCAGGCAGATCCACCAGGACACTCCTCTGAGGTGGAATGTCCCCATATTTGCCCATCCTGAAACTGGACAAGCCAAAGCAATTATGGGAACCTCAAATAGGCGTCTCAAAAGGCATAACTAAGAGAGCCTTAAAGCACAAAATGGTTTGCTGTAGTGGATGGGCTGGACTGGAGAAAAAAATGTGTCTTCAGCATTGATGAGGTATCAGTGGGTAAACCAGTTGTGGGTGGTCTTAAAAAACTGAGGAACTTCTAAGATCACCTGCCCAAAACTATCACATCATCCCCAAACTGTGAGAACTTCTGTAAAATAATCTCACCTCCCTTCTTCCATCTCAAATAAAGTTCCTCATGCTTGTTCTTGGGCAGTCTATATTCTCAAAGTCACACTTGCAGGGAATTAATCTGAAAACACTGATGTAATGCATGCACAGCTCACCAGGTGAAGGGGAATGGAGCAGTTAGTTAATCATAGAATGGCCTAGCTTGGGAGGGACCTTAGAGATCATCTACTCCAACCTACCTTCCATGGGCAGGGATATCTCTCAACTAGACTCAGCTGCTCAAGGCTTCATCCAATCTGGCCTCGTACACCCACAGGGCAGAGGCATCCACAACCTCCTTGGACAGCCTATTCCAGAGTCTCAGCACCCTCGGACTGAAGAACTTCTTCCTAAGATCCAGTCTCAACCTCTTCTCCTTCATTCCCCCTTGTCCTATTGCTTTGAGCCATTCCCTCTTGTCCTATTGCTTTGAGCCATTGCCCCTTGTCCTATTGCTTTGAACCATTCCCCCTTGTCCTATTGCTTTGAGCCCTTCCCCCTTGTCCTATTGCTTTGAGCCCTTCCCCCTTATCCCATTGCTAGATACCCTGATGAAAAGTCCCTCTGCAGCCTTCCTGTAGGATCCTTTCAGATATTGGAAGGCAGAACTAAAATGTTTAGTGTAGCTTATTATGAAACTTGATGAGCCCAAGCTGCAATGACCCAGCTGGGTCCAAAACAGTCCTCTAAAGTTAGTGCCAGCCAGCTCCAAACCTGTAGTTTGGTTAGATGGAGAGCTGGAGGAAGCTGTTGGATCCAGAGCAAGCTGGCTTAGCCACCCCATGTGTTTTAACAGCTAATCTTGTATCTGTGTTGAGCAAAAACACCCCTTAAAAATCAGGTTTTAGTAGGCCAACAAAGGCCCTGGGCTGCCAGACACCTTATTAATAATATTCTTCTGCAGGAGGGGGCTGCAGTTCTGCCTAAAGATTTATTGATAGTCATTATTATTTTCACAGAAGCTTTAATGCGCAGTAAAAGACCTGTAAAGACAAGCAACCAGAGGAACTCATCGATTTCACGCTGCTCTGCACTAAAAAAATACCAGTTGGGTTTTTTTTTTTTTTAATATATATATATGTATTATTATTATAATATTTTTTCCCTCAACTAATAACAAAACAAAGAGCTTTCAGGAGCAGCCCCAGCAGAAGGCTAATGTAAAGTGATCTATTTGAGACCCGGGAGTGTGGTGTAACTTACTCCTTGCCGCTGTGGCCTGTTTATTGTGTTTGTCTGGTTGCCCTGGGAAACCAGTTCACGCCGTTTCACTTATTTTCTAATGTTCCTGTAAACGTTAGGTAGGGCCTGGATTTATTATCCACTGTCAACACCTCCAATGGAACGCGCCGCTTAGCGTCGTTTGGTTGGCAGGGCGCCCTCGCCCTGCTCCCTTCGAAGGCAAACAAAAAATGGAATGAAATAAAATGAAGCAGCCTTCCTTACCCAGCTCTATGTGTGAGTGTGCATGTCTGCATCTGTAGCTGCATCCCCATCCGGAGAAGGAAAGGCTGCCAGCTTTCCAGCAGCCTTTGCCCCAGGCTGGGGGAGGAGGATTGGTGCTGGGTGGCAGCGGTGCTGTGTTGAGGGCAGGTCTGACCTGCTGTTGGGTGGGATCTGTGACTCACGGTATTTGCGTGAGGTGAATAGTTAGGGGCTGGGGAAGGAGTGTTTACCCAGAGTGTTTATTAGCCCTAAAGAAGCAGTGTGAGCCTTGGGCTTCTGTCCCCAAAGGCCTCTGGTAATTTGGAGCGATGAATCATCAGAATTATTAGAGCTGGAGCGAGCTGCTTTCCTTTCCTCTCCTCTCCTCTGCTCTCTTCCAGCAGTCCCTCAGCATGACAGAGCAGATTTGATTGCAGACTAGTGGGTGTGAGCCTTATTTTTTAATTTGCCTGGTTTGGTTTTTTATTTTTTCCCTTGGGTGGTACCTCTCAGGCTAACACATGGTGTGTAACTGAGAGGACTGTTAACCTTTTACATGCTCAAGAGCAAAAGCAGTCTGCATCCCTCTTCCTTGACACTTGTATTCCTGCATCTCTCCATGTCTTCCTTCCTTCTGCTCTGAGCTACAGCCTTATCTCCCCTTTCTGCTCCCCAGGGGGTGGGGATCTTTCCTATCTCCCATTTTCCTTTAGATGAGTCCATGCATCTCCTCAAGTGCCAGCAAGGAGCTTCCCTCTCCTTGCCAGTCACTCTTTGTCAGCCAAGTGCTGTATCTCTACCAACTCTTCTTTCCCTTGCCCTAACCAAAATGGATTTGTGCTGTGATTCAGTGTGACTGCAGATGCCTTCCTCACCCAAAAGTGCTCACTCTGGACATTTGTACTCAGCTCAGCTCCTGGTGTGAGTTGCCTCCACTCTTACAAGGGGATTTGGATTCAGCAGTGAGCAGGGACTGCTACAGCTGAAAATACAGGCTGGCTGAGGAGAGAAGATGGATCAATCCATGTGTAAAACCCAAGAAAAGTGGCTTTGTTCCTCCTCATGCTTCAGGCTAATCCTACCTCCCACTGACCAGAAATGTTCCTTCCTTGGCATGAAGCCTTTCACCGCTGAACAGCTCCAAGCCCAAGGAAACCAGCCAGCACCCAAAGCATTAAACAAGTTGGGATTAGTCAGTGCCCTGAGACTGAAGGTAGAGAAGATGAAGAACCTCCAAGAGGTTTAGGAATGCAAATGGGAAAAGGCAGAGCCCAAGGCAGAATGGCTGGTGACAGCAGATGGTGTGCAGGGGAAAAAGTCAGATGAGGAATGTTGGGCTTGATGGTGCAAGGCTGCGTCGTGTGGATTTGTCTTTCAGTTGCAATGAGTTAGGGGTGGTGGGAATGTTAGAGGTTAGGATTCCTGACTCCTCTGTGATGCTGTGTAATTAAAATCTTGATTCCTCACTTCATCTGACTGCGAGGCAAAGCTAGGATGAGGCATAATTAATTTGCATTCACAATGTGACCCTGACTAAAAGCTTCCTAAGAGTAGAGACTCTGGAGTTTGGTTTGTAGATGATTTGTATGAATGTATGCCAAGAACCAAGACCTTTTTGTGTAGTTTCAGGCAAGAAGATGGATAGATAATAGATTTAATGGATTCTTTTTCTTTCTGATAGATACTTTGCAAGAAATCATCTGTTGTACATAGAATTCTGTTGTTTCCCCCCCCCNATACACCCTAACCCATCTCCATTTTGGGAAATATTTTCCAATGGAATAAGTGGGTGTTTTGACTTTTTAAAAACAAGGAAATGCCACTGTGCAAGGAAAATGCCACCAGTAAAGAAAAAAATAAAATAAAATGACAAAATGCCTTTTTAATGAGCCTAAACCAGAATGTATATGACAGTGACAGGAGTAACTTAGTGAAATCACAGCTGCTCCTTTTAATTGCTTCCTAATTTGCTCTGGGGTGCTGGTAATTGGAACAATTTGCCTACAGAAACCTGTGAGGTCTCAGACACTAATTGATTTTGTCTTCCTTAATCAACCCAGCTGAAAACCAGAGCTTAGTTCACTGCCTGGTTTTAAGCTTAGCTCTGTTCCTGTGTGATATACTGGGTAGAAAATCCTCCCACCCACCCAAATCTTACATTGATCCAAGTCAGGTCACAGGGCTGAGTCAGATCCTTGCAGGGAAAGCTGAAGCACCTCTGTTTGGTGGTTTAGTCCTGAAAAAAACCTTAACATGAGGCAGCACAGCATTGGTATATGGCTTAAGTATAAAAAGGTGATACTTGAAGTTTATTCCAATTTGACAAAACCTGTGGTGTTTGCAAGCATTTTTCTTTCTTGTGCTTGGAGACCAGCTGAATTTTAATGGAAAAATGAGCTATGACTTCCATGTGTAGCACAAGAGACTAAATCATCTAATGAGCTATTAAATTTTCTTCCTTTTTTTTTTTTTCTTTTTCACAATTCAGGCTCTCAATGTTATGATTTAAGGAGGCTCTGTTATTCTATTTCAGGATAATTTATTGTATTATTATTATCTCATACAGAAGCATAATGGAGGAGACATCTCACAAAATGCTGTAATAAGGTCAGTATTTGCGAGCAGAGATCATCTTCAGTGCCTGACACCATGTCAGAAAAGGCTTCAGATGCTGTTTCTGAGCTGTGTGAGGGTAGGTGAGGCTCACAGGCCATTTTTTCTACCTGATTAAAGCTCTGTTTTGCCACTTCCTTCATGGAAACCAGAGGCTGCTTCTGGCTCAGCAGCTTATGAACATTTTCTCCATCACTTCCATCATGCTGACCCAGGCTTTGGTATGGGACCAGACTTCTGGCTTCTAGATAATCCTCCCTTTCTTGGGAGAGAGACTCAAGCCTCAGGTTGGGACCTAACTTCCCACTCCAGTGCTTGGTAGCAACCAGGAGGACAAGGAAACACAGGGAACCTCAGTGAGCATCAGAAGGAGGGGAACATCACTAGCTCCATGTGTCTGGCTGCATCTGGATTGACAGCAGAGCTGCATTGTATTCACCCTGATCCCCACCAAGCTCAGACCTTTAAAGCTGCTGCAATCCAAGCACTGCTTCAGAAAAGTCAATCTGATGCTCAAAAATCCCTGATCATGTCTTTTATTTTTTTTTCCCCCAAAGCCTCCCCTATTTAACAAATTCTTTATTGTTTCACTGAAATCAATTCCAAGCATTCCTATTCACTTAGTAGTATGTTTAAGGTGCTCTTTCTTGACACAATGAGCTAGGTAAGCAATATATGTTTAAGATGCTCTTCCTTGACAAGATCAGGAGGTAAGTATAGAATCATAGAATGGTAAGGTTGGAAAGGACCTCAAAGATCATCCAGTTCCAACCCCTGCCATAGGCAGAGACATCTCCCACTAGTACAGGTCACTCAAGGCCTTGTCCAACCTGGCCTTGAACACCTCCAGGGAGGGAGCAGCCACAACCTCCCTGGGCAACCTGTGCCAGTGTCTCACCATCCTCACTGCAAACAACTTCCTCCTAACATCCAGTTTCAATCTCCCCTCTGCCAGTTTAAACCCATTACCCCTTGTCCTGTCATTGCAAGTCCTTCCCCAGCCTTCCTGTAGCCCACTTCAGATACTGGAAGGCTACTCTAAGTTCTGCTGGAAGCCTTCTCCAGGCTGCAGAGCCCCAACCCTCTCAGCCTGTCCTCATAGATCCTCAGCCTCTGTCCTCAGGGAGCTGCTCCAGCCCTCTGATCATCAGAATACTCATATACTGCAGATACTCAGTAGTATATGTTTAGGATGCTCTTCCTTGACAAGATCAGCTAGGTAAATAGTATATGTTTAAGGTGCCCTTCCTTGACAAGATCAGCTAGGGAAGTAGTATATGTTTAAGGTGCCCTTCCTTGACAAGATCAGCTAGGGAAGTAGTATATGTTTAAGGTACTCTTCCTTGACAAGATCAGCTAGGGAAGTAGTATACGTTTAAGGTGCCCTTCCTTGACAAGATCAGCTAGGTAAGTAGTACATCCTTTCCACAGACTCTCTTCATGGTTCTTTCCTGACTGATGCCTTTGCTGGACTCCAGGCCAAGGAGCAGTCACCCCCCTTGCAGAAAGCAGACACTGCATCAAGACCCAGCACCAGCACCACTCGACTGTAAATTTCCATTTGCCACTGCCCATATTTTTGAAAAGGAAGTAGATTGTAAGTCTGCAAAGATTTATGGCTCCATTCTAAAATATCTATCATTTTAAACACAACACTGCTGCTGACATCCACTGAACTGCCACAGGTAGGCTGGTAAAGTACTTAATAAAAAATTAATAATTATAAAAAAAAAAAAAAAAAAAAGCATTAAAAGATATCCAGATATGCTTCAGGAGCTTTTGTTGGGCATGGGGTAGCTCAGAGACATATTTCATAAAAACTGCTGTTTACATTTCAGCTCTATACTTGCACTCTTTATGTCCTTTTCCATCGCTCCACATTGCCAAAGCTTTTTTTTGCATAAATAGAAATTTTCCCCTCCTTTGGCTCCCCTGCCCAATCCCTGCCATGGAGGCTGTGGGTGACATCACCTCTTGTCCTCAGAAACACTATTGCTGAGCCTCAGAAAATTTGACCTCAGGTGTTGGATTGGTTTGGGTTTTTTTAATTCTTTTTTTTTTAATTTTTTGAGGGGTGTGGGGGGTTTGAGGTGGGTATAACCATTATTGAAAACATAGTGGTCAAGATTTACTGGCTGGTAAGAATTTATAATGATCAGAGATTAAGGGTGGGACTTTCAAAACAGTGTGAGCCTTGAGTGCAGGCAAATTTGTCCTCCATTACCCAGCAGCTTTTGAAAGCTCCACCCTAAATCTGTATGAAATTATTCTAGTGGCGAGGAAAGTATATTTACCTAACGTCAAATATTAAACATTACTGCCCATTAAAATATAGGGGCTTCATTATATTTGGCCTGGTGCAGATGTGCAGGGGAGAAGGAATAATTATCTTTTCCCAAGCTCTGTACCTAGGCAGAGGAGTTGTCACTAATTTTTCAGTGTCTGCCTGCGGGTAACGAGCGTTTAGGTTTTGCAGCCCGTAGGGAAGTGAGTTACATCTTCAGGACGTGATTGCTTCTGAGAACTGGGTGCTGCAGAATGCAAGTAAGCTGCATTGACCATACAAAAAAAAAAAAAAAAAAGAAAAAGAAAAAAAAAAGGAAAAAAAAAAAAAAAAAAAAAGAAAAAAAAAAAAAAAAAAAAAAAAAAAAAGAAAAAAAAAAAAAAAAAAAAAAGTAAAAAAAAAAAAAAAAAAAAAAAAGAGAGAGAAAAAAAAAAGATACATCCAAGCTTGTGGGCACTTTGGAAAGCAGAGGCCAAAGTAAGTCACTCGCTGCCATGCAGCAAACCTCTGGCAGCCCTGGGATGAGAACACAGAACTCTTTATTGCCAGCCCCTTGTGCTGCTACCCCATCATCCCTCGGCTTGGGTCAGCTGGCTGATGTCTGCAAGGCTGCACCTCTTTCTTTTGTCCTCTTCTGCAGATCACTTGAGCACACAGAGGCAGAAGCAAAATCCCTGCAAGAGGAGCAGCTGGTGGAAAACCCTGTGGAGCCCAGGTGATGAGAGAAAACAAATCTTCCCCCTGTTTGCACTGGAGGGCTGTGCATGACCAGAGTGTGGGAACTTGGCACAGCTCCACTGCTGGCGACATTGGAGGCTAGGTGACAAATCTGGGCTGTGGATGGCAAGTGAGCCACCTTAGCTCTGGATTTTGCTGACAGAGCAAGGCTTGTGAAAGCAAAGGAGAGAAAAACCTGCCAAGCCCAGCTCCGGCCCCGCGGCTCGTGGGGTCAAAGCACATTGTGCAGAGGGAGTCCCCATGCAGCGAGACATGAAAACCCCATGCTGTCACTACTTCTTATTAAGCTTGCTCAGTGACACAGAAATGCTTTTCTCTTAAACTTGCTGAAAAGCTGTAGCAAATTTAGCTGAAAGTGCAAATTACTTTTGTTACAATGAGGGATCTTCTTGTACTTCTCGGCTTGGGTTTCCCTCCCGTCTCATTCCTTCTGACTCCTCTCTGCTTCCACTGTGAGGCTTGATTCTAACAAAGACAAGCTTGGAGAGGGTCTTAGAGAGTCTCCAGGTGTCTGTGATGCCCTAGCTCTCAGTCATGCTGCCTGGGAGTTTGAAAAACAGCAGGACAAAAAATTCCACTTGGGAGCAAAACATGACCTGAAGCTCCCAAAGAAGGGCTAGAGATGAACGACTTTGCTATGCTGTTTGATGAAAGCATTAAGAAAGCAAATGGAAACTGTGAAAACAGGAGCCCCACAACTTCCACCTCAATCCTCTGTCCTTTTCTTGTTCAAGTAACTGAAGCTCCATGTGGTTGTGTAAGTGTGCTCTTAAAAAAGTGACGAATGACAGTGTTGAAGAAGCTGTTGGCTGTTTCACACATATGCCTCTGCTGGAAGCAAAAAAATATTAGCATAAAGCAAAAATGCAGTGGTTTGTATGAAGTGCAGAGAACTACCAGGCCTTTACCTTGCAAAACCTCATAAAAAGTCTGCTGCCCATAAATAGTGGTTTCAATATAGGGGAATGCCTCCCTCAATGCTCATCAAGACCAAACCTCCTGTGAAGTTAACTGGCCAGCATTGAAGCCAGTTGCATCTGGAGTCCTGTGTACAGTTCTGGAGCACCCAGCACAGGAAGGACATGGAACTGTTGGAGCAGGTTGAGAGGAGGCCATGAAAATGCTCAGAGGGCTGCAGCAGCTCTGTTCTGAGGACAGGCTGAGAGAGTTGGTGCTCTGCAGCCTGGAGAAGAGAAGACTTCCAGGTTGGACAAGGCCTTGAGTGACCTGTATTAGTGNGTCTCAGCACACTCATTTTGAAGAACTTCTTCCTAACATCCAGTCTGAATCTCCCCATTTCTAGCTTTGTTCCATTCCCCCCAGTCCTATCACTACCTGACAGTCTAAAAAGTCCCTCCCCAGCTTTCTCGTAGACTCCCTTAAGATACTGAAAGGCCACAGACAATATGTAGGTGAAAACCGAACTAAAGGCAGCAGTTCTGAATTTCTCAGCATTCTGAAGTTCGAAATGAGAGTACTCACTTTGCTTTAATGAATATTTCTCTTTCTTCACTCTTTTTATTTTTATTTTTTTTTTTTTTGCTTTTTTAAAGGGAGAGGAGGGGAAGGAGGAGGCAGATGAGGAGATTATGAGAGAAAAAAGGGCTGCAATCAGATGACAGCAGTTGGCAGCACGGGCAGCACCTCCTTACCGCTCGTTTTGGAGGTGCCAAAGCTACGTGGGACATGGTCATTATTATGGCTTAGAGTTGGCTAAGGTCACCTCGGTTCATCTGTTTTATACATTGGTAGCCTTCTCCTTATTACTTGCCAAACAAACCTTTTTATTTTTGCACACGTTTATGTTGATTTTGTGGTTTCTGAAATTGGATTCTGTCTCCTCCGAGCCTGAGTTTCCACGGCAACTATGGACCTTATCTGCTGCTGCTGTTTGGCAGACAGACAACAAGGCCTTTCAGTTTACTTCTCCCCATTTCCACCCCCACCCCCTCCCCCCACTTTTAATATTATTTTCTTTAAAGACCCTTTTTCTTCTTCATCATGTTCTCTCCCTTACCCCCCCCTCCACTCACCCAACTCTCTCCTTTCCTTTTTATTTTTTTTTTTTAATTTTTATTATTTTTACTTTTCCCAACCCCTGTCATTTTAAAAATCACATAATTAATTGAGCACATCCTGTGCCACACGGGGCTGCCATGACTTTGAAGTCCCAATAGATCATTTTATGGAGCCGTGGGTACCATTTTTTCCGACGCAGCACCAGGCGCCAGTGCGAGGGCTTGTGGAATTTAGCATATCCTACTCCAGGTATGATAAAGAAACCTTGGCACCTTCTGTTTGTTTTTACTAATTTCCTTTCCAAGCTGCCTTTTCAATATAGAGGAAAGACCTCGGGACTTAAAGTTTGTTATTTTCTCTCCAAAGTTAGTCCCTGTTCCCCCTGCCTCCCTCCCTCCCCTTCCTCTAAACCAGACTGAACTGCTTCTTCTCTTGGTGGTAAGTTTTCCTTTTTTCCCCCCCTTTTCTTTTCTTCAGGAAAGTGTGGTCTGATTTAGCATCATGTAGCTTGGAACTGTTAGTGATCCTGTAGCAGCAGTGAAGCCAGCTGGGGGAAAAAGACCCTGACAGGCTCTATTAACCCTTAAAAACAATAAATGATCTCATCACCTTCTAGAATACAGAAGAAGAAATAATAATGCAATCATTTACTCCAGTGAAGGAACAGGTCTGGTGGGGATTGATACTGAAATGTGTCCCTAAGGACACTGTTGCTGGCGTTGATGGGGAAGGGCTGTTTGAGAGGGAGGGGGATATGCTTCAGAGAGTCCAATGGGATCCTGGGGTGCATTAAGAGGATCCTGGATCTGCCGTCCTGGTGAGACCTCATCTTGAGTACTGCCTTCTGGGTTCCCCAGATGAAGAGGGACAGGGATCTGCTGGAGAGAGTCCAAGTGAGGGTTATGAGGATGATGAGGGGACTGGAGCACTGCCTGATGGGGACAGGCTGAGGGACCTGGGGCTGCTTGGTCTGGAGAAGAGAAGACTGAGAGGGGATTTAATCAGTGTTTATAACTATCTGAGGGAAGGGGGTCAGGAGGAGGGGACAGGCTCTGCTCACTGCTGCCTGGGATAGGACAAGGAGCAATGGATGGAAGCTGCAGCACAGCAGGTTCCAGCTCAACACAAGGGGCAACTTCATTGCTGTAAGGGTTCCAGAGCACTGGTACAGGTTGCCCAGAGAGGTTGTGGAGTCTCCTTCTCTGGAGACTCTCAAGGCCTGTCTGGATGTGTTCCTGTGTGCCCTGAGCTAGATTGTCTGGTCCTGCTCTGGCAGGACTGGATGATCTCTTTGGGTCCCTTCTAACCCCTGACATCCTGTGAGCCTCTGAAGGGCTGCTTTTCCACTGAGCCAAGCATAAACAGCAGTGTCTTGCAGCATTAAAAGAAGATATGCACACGTAGATGTATCTAGACTTAAACACACATGTGAGGAACAGAGAGAGGAAGACAGAAGATGAGTGGCAATGTGCTAAAATCAGGTGAAAAATATTTGATCCTCCTAACATGAGGTAGTTTCTCAGTGGCACCACTCTGCATCCTACAGTTGAAAGAAAGGGCTGTAAAATCCCCTCAAACATCTTTAAAACAGTCAGAAACTTCTGGAGATCACAGAATCACAGAATGTCAGGGGCTGGAAGGGACCTCAAAAGCTCATCCAGACTGCTAGAGCAGATGCTAGAGTAGCATCACCTAGATCAGATCACACAGAACACATCCAGGCAGGTCTTGAATATCTCCAGAGAGGAAGACTCCACAACCCCCCTGGGCAGCCTGTGCCAGGGTTCTGTCACCCTCACAGGGAAGAAAATCCTCCTCATGTTTCAATGAAACTTCCTATGCCTCAACCACCACCCAGTGTCCCTTGGCCTGTGATTAAAACTCCAAACTTTTAGGTATTTTTAGTGCACTTTGCAAAATGCAACCACGATCACTTGGAGTGAGCTTGCAGAAAATTCAGGATGAATCCCTGCAGAATAATTCTCTTCTCTCAAGGAAAATTTTCTTTTGTCCCACAGAGATTAACAGAAAATGACATTGTTAGCACATGCTTTTCAAGCCAGCTTCTGACAGCCAATGGGGAAATCACATTTCTGCCTATAAGGACCATAAAGGTGATTTAAAAATCATATAGAAAAAAAAATCTCATTATATTACATACATATATATATAATTATATTATTATATAAAAAAATGATCTTATTTTGAGCACTTATAAAATGAAAAATGATGCACCCTCAGCAAGTTTGCAGATGGCACCAAGCTGTGTGGCACAGTCTGCTTGCTAGAGGGCAGGGATCCATCCAGAGGGACCTGGACAAGCTGCAGAGCTGTGCCCAGGCCAACCTCAGGACACGCAACAAGGCCAAGTGTAAAGTCCTGCACCTGGGTAGGCACAATGCCAAACACAACTCCAGGCTGGGTGGGGAATGGCTGAGAGCA
>VWZE01000938.1:810515-832204 GCA_013396675.1 Eubucco bourcierii
TGGTCAGCAGGGCAAGGGAGGGAATTCTACCTCTTTACTCAGCTCTTGTCAGACCCCACCTGGAGTCCTGTGTGCAGTTCTGGAGCCCCCAGCACAGGAAGGACATGGAACTTTTGGAGTGGGTCCAGAGGAGTCCACGAGGATGCTGAGAGGGCTGCAGCAGCTCTGCTCTGAGGACAGGTTGAGAGAGTTGGGGCTCTGTAACCTGGAGAGGAGAAGGTTTCCAGGAGACCTTGGAGTGGCCTTCCAGGATCTGAAGGGGACTACAGGAAGGCTGGGGAGGGACTGTTGCCAAGGTCTTGCAATGACAGGACAAGGGGAATGGGTTTGAAGTGGCAGAGGGGAGATTGAAACTGGATGTTAGGAGGAAGTTCTTTGAGTCCCTTCCAACCCCTGACATCCTGTGATCCCATGTAATCCTGTGATCCCTTATTGCCATACTGCCATCCCTCCTCTGTTCAGGTTGTATCTCTCTAGACACAGCAAGACAGCAGTGCTGGGAGGGCACTGATTGCTGGGTGCTCTGAGTGCTCTGATGATATTTCCAGAGCCACTGCTCTCCTCCAGATAACTGAATTCCCAGACTCGATTGCAACCTTGTGAGCAAAGGCAGCACCTGAAAAACAAGTCATCTTGCTTTCAAGTGAAAAATGCTTAGAGCATCCAACATATGTCAAAATCACTAATTTGTCATGAAGTTGCTACAGGCTTAGACCATCAATCATCTTGCCACACCGTACTTGAAGCAGTGCTGAAAAGATACAAGTCATTTACTCAAAAATGTTTTCTTTATCTGTGTGCAGGCTTGAAAAACTTCCCTAAGAGCACTGAAATCTCTGCTCTCCCCATCCCTTCTTTACAAGCTGTGTTTTAACTGCTGTGGTTTGTATATGGAATGAGCATGGCTGGGAGCCTCTCTTCACCCAGTGCCACTTTCTGTTCAAAACGTGGATGGGCAGCAGGCTCCTGAGTGATAAAAACCTCTCCTTGTGTTAACTTTATGCCTTTAAACCATAGATATTTTCTGCTAATTGCAGTCTTTATTCTTAGTTTATTTGTTTATTTTAACTTCCTAGCTGAATCATGGCACTCCAAGAGGCACAGATACTGTTCAGAGCACTCTAGATAAGAAATAAAGGAATGAATTCTTCAACCAAAGCACACGGATGATCAGTATTTAGCCATCTCTGGAAAAATAATGAAACAAAACAAAATCCAAAAAACCCAAAAGAAATTCCAATGAGAAATATTTTTTTTGCTAATTCCAGTCTTAGTATGTTTTAGTTTCCTAGCTAAGTTGTGGCACTCCGAGAAGCACAGATTGTTCAGAGTGCTGTAGATAAGGGCTAAAGGACTGAGTTCTTCAACTACAACACAGAAAACACTGAAACTTAGCCATCTATGAAGAAAGAAAGAAAAAAAGAAAAAACAAAGAAAAAAGAAAAAAAAAGAAAAAAAAAAAAAGAAAAAGAAAAAAGAAAAAGAGAAAAAAGAAAAAAGACAAATAAAAAAGAAAATAAGAAAAAAGAAAAAAGAGAAAAAGAGAAAAACAGAAAAAAGAAAAAAGGAAAAAGTGAAAAAGAGAAAAAAGAAAAAAGACAAATAAAAAAGAAAAAAGAAAAATAAAAGAAAAAAGAAAAAAGAAAATAAGAAAAAAGAAAAAAAAAAGAAAAAAGAAAAAAGACAAATAAAAAAGAAAAAAGAGAAAAACAGAAAAAAGAAAAAAGACAAAAAAGAAAAAAGAAAATAAGAAAAAAGAAAAAAAAGAAAAAAGACAAATAAAAAAGAAAAAAAGAAAAAATAAAAAGAAAAAAGAAAAAAGAAAATAAAAGAAAAGAAGAAAAAAGAAAAAAGAAAAAAGAGAAAAAGAAAAAAGAGAAAAAGAAAAAAGAAAAAAGAAAAAGAAAAAAAGAAAATTTTTTTAAAAATAAAAGAAAAGAAAAAAGAAAAAAAAAGAGTCTAATGGGACGAAATTTGATGAATTTAATTTTTAGGGACCACATATTACTTCTGTATTATTTCTTCAAGGCTGTTGTGGCTTCTCAAGTTTCTGTACCTCTAACAAAGATCATATAATGGTTTAGATTTGGAAGGGATGCTCAAGATCATCCAGTTCCAACCCCATGCCATGGACTTTCCACTAGATCCTCATGTTGAAGAACTTCTTCCTCATGTCCAGTCCAAATCTACCTCCAGCTTTGCTCCATTCCCCCTAGTCCTGTCACTACCTGATAGACTAAAAAGTGCCTCCCCAGCTTTCTTGTAGGTCCCCTTTGAATACTGGAAGGCCACAAGTAGGTCACCTTAGAGCCTCCTCTTCTCCAGGCTACAATGCCCCAGCTCCCTCAGTCTGTCCTCACAGCAGAGCAGCTCCAACCCTCTTCTCATCCTCATGGCCCTTCTCTGGACACCTTCCAGTACCTCCATAGCCCTCTTGTCCTAGGGGCTCCAGAACTGGATGCAGTACTCCAGGGGAGACCTCACTAGGGCTGAGCAGAGGAGGAGGAGGATCACTTCCCTCACCCTGCTGGCCACTCTTCTCCTGATGCAGCCCAGGCTCTGGTTGGCTTGGAGATCTCTTCCAACTTGGTTGATTCTATAATTCTATGGTTTAATTCAGGGTAGGTTTATTTTTTAGGTTGGTTTGTTTCAAGAACAAATCAGTTCAGAAGGTCCTGATCAATAAGAGCATCTGTTGGCAGTTTTTGGTGTCCTTTGCACAGCAGGTTTCAAGCTGTGGCCTTGCAGGAGTGCTGAGTTGTGGTGCTGGGGTGAAAAAGAAGGGAAGAGCCTTAAAAAAACCCACAAACCCAAAAAAACAAAAGAATTTAAAAAAAAAAAGGAAGAGGCAGAAAGAGAGCAATAAAGCAGAAGGCATTTCCTAAAGGTAGCCATTAAATCATTCAACACTCTGGCCCCTGGGGAGCAGAGAGGTTCCTCTTTCCCTTCCAAGAATGGGTTTTTACTAACCATTTCTCATCTAATGCTCAGTGTCTTCACCTGGCTCTCTCTGGGCATTTACCCAGGCTCCATCCAGCAGGACAGCAGCACAGCTCTTTCTGAGATGGGTTTTTGGCCCATATATCACACTCAAAAAAAGTTCTCAATGGGTCCCCAATGATGTCAAGCAAGGGCTCTGTTTTGCTCGTGATAATGTGCTAATGCTCTGAGACCCGGCATAAATCTTCTCTGCGCATCATCATTTGTCAAAGTCACAACATGGGGCTGGAAAATGAAACAAAAAAACACAGCTCGAGGAAAAGGGGGGGGAAAAATAGTAGGAAGAGATAGAAAACTTCGTTGTCTTTTTTTTCCTTCCTTCCCATGTGACTCTCCTCTATTTCTCTCCCTCCCTCCTCCTTTTCTCTTAATCTCTAAAACATCTGATTGTACAGAAATGATAAATAAAAGGTTTAGTTTCTCCCTCCCATCTACGGTTTTGTGTGCTGGAAGTGTTTAGAAATGGCAACTCGGAATTTGTTAAGGCAGCTTTTGCCACCTTTGACTTCGAAAATGCTTTGGGAGAGGGTTGTTTAAGTGGCTCTTCTTCCCTGTTAAATCATTATTTGGGCTGATAAAATTAGATTGAAGAACAGAATCACATCAGAAGCGTGGCCAGCAGGGCAAGAGAGGTGATTCTGCCCCTTTACTCTGCTCTCATCAGACCCCACCTGGAGTACTGTGTGAAGTTCTGGAACCCTCAGCACAGGAAGGACATGGAAGTGTTGGAATGGGTCCAGAGGAGGTCATGAAGATGCTCAGAGGGCTGCAGCAGCTCTGCTGTGAGGACAGGCTGAGAGAGTTGGGGCTCTGCAGCCTGGAGAAGAGAAGGCTTCCAGGAGACCTTAGAGTAGCCTTCCAGGATCTGAAGGGGGTTACAGGAAGGCTGGGGAAGGACTATTGACAAGGTCTTGCAATGACAGGACAAGGGGCAATGGGTTTGAAGTGGTAGAGGGGAGATTTAGACTGGATGTTAGGAGGAAGTTGTTTGCAGTGAAGGTGGTGAGGCACTGGCACAGATTGCCCAGGGAGTTGTGGCTGCTCCCTCCCTGGAGGAGTTGAAGGTCAGGTTGGAGGAGTCCTTGAGTGCCCTGTGCTAGTGGGAGATGTCCCTGCCTATGGCAGGGGGTTGGAACTAGATGATCCTTGAGGTCCCTTCCAACCTTACCATTCTATGATTCTATGATTCCATGAAAAGGACCTGACAGCCTAAAGGGATTTGTTTTCTACCATCTCTCAGGGAACAATCCCAAAGACCACATCAAAATGCTCTCTAGAGCTTGTTTAAAGCTAAAAGAAAAGTCATGGGAGAGAAAATCAAACTTGTTTCAACACTTTATTTCTCCTCTCTTTTCTACCACATGTCGACTTCTTTCTTTCAAATGTTTGTTTTGCCCACCATCTCTTTGCCCCATGACCAGCTCATTCAGTTGCTGATGAAATGGTTCCATTTAAAACACCTCATGAAAACAAATTGGCTTGGATGTTTAACTGCAGTTTGTGCTCTCAATTGCCAGGACAGATGAAACACAAGTTGCTAATCCAACTGTTAACGCCTGTTTAGGTGAGTCCTTGAGGTCCAGAAAGTGAGCTGTGATGGCATTTGAGTCTTTTTCCCTCCCTTGTGCTTTTATCTTGGTTAAAAAAGCATAATAGGTACATTGGTAGACAAGAAAATGAGGTGGTTTCTCCAGCAGCATTACAAGTTCACTGATTCTGCTGGGAAGATCTCTGCACCTGGCATTTGTACATGCTCAACACAGCCAGGTCTTAGTGAGAAACAGATGAAAGCAGGTATGAGCTGAAGGGAAAACATCTAAATTGATGGAGTGAAACCAATGGAGTGTCACCAGAGGTGCTCAGTGCTCTTCTGCTACATTTCATTCCATTATTATTAATTTCATTGTCAGAAAATGCCAAACCAGGCTTCCAAACCCTTCCAAGCAATTCCCACTGATGTCTCCACTGCGTGGCACCCACCCATGTGAGCAATACCACTGAAGTAAGTGCAAGATGATGGTGAGGTTGGTGCCACAGCCCCTGAGACAGGTTTTGTGCAGTTCTGAGTGGCAGAATCCAGCTTGTGATGCCTTGCAGAGTAAGGCAGAATGTAGGAGATAATTTGGATGGGAATACTTGCAGCCTAGAAGGCCACTTGCTGGGTTACATCAAAAGCAGCATGGGCAGCAGATCAAGAGAGGTGATTCTCCTACTCCACTCTGGTGACACCTCACTTAGACTATGGTGTCCAGCTCTGGGGCCCTCAACACAAGAAGGACATGGATCTGGTGGAGAAGGTGCAGTGGAGTGCCACAAAAATTCTCAGACAGTTGGAGCACCTCTTTTACAAAGACAGACTGAGAGAGTTGGGGTTGTTCAGCCTGGAGAAGAAAAGGCTCTGGGGACACCTTATAGTGGCCTTCCAGGGGACCTACAAGACAGCTGGGGAAGGACTGTTTACAAGGGCAGGTAGCAGCAGGACAGGGGACAGTGGTTTGAAACTAGAGAAGGGTAGATTTAGATCAGACATTCGGAAGAATGTTGAGTCACCCATCCTGGATGTGTTTAAGGGTGGTTTGGGTGTGGTGCTTAGGGATATGGTTTAAGGTGAATCTTGTGGAGTAGGGTTCTAGGTTGGACTTGGTGATCCTGAGGGGCTTTACCAACCTGCATGTTCCTGTGATTCTGAGATTCTGTGAAGAACTTCTTTATTTGGAGGATGGTGGAACACTAGAACAGGTTTCCCAGGGAGGCGGTGGAGGTCCCATCCCTGGAGACATTCAAAGTCAGGCTTGAGGGGACTCAAGCAACCTGACCTACTTGGGGATGTCCTTCCTTGCTGTGTGGGGGTTGGAATAGATGACCTTTAAAGGTCTCTTGGAGCCCAATGTATTCTATGACTCTGACTAATGAATAAACTTTGCAGTGCCTCTTAGCCACTACTGGTTTCCCAAAACCAGCCAGAGAGCCTGGAAACTCTCCCAAGGTTAGAGTTAGGAGCTGCTAAACCTCTCCTTTGTTGCCTTCTGTCACTTGATACACAACCCTTTTGCCATTAAATTATTATCCTAAATGCTGGTGAGTCTGTCTTCACTGAAGTGGCACTGTTCCTGCCTCCAGCTCCAGCAGGCACCGAAGCTCTATCGTGGCTATACCCTTACAGACTCTATCTTAAATCATGGCATGAAATGGATCCTGCTGCTGGGATCCCTGTCTGTGCGTGAGCCACACTAGTGGCTGGCAGCACTCCCGAGCCCTGGCATCCTTCCTCAGCAGCTTCAAGTCCCATTAGACTTCACCTCAGGTAACTCTTCAGAAGAAAACTCCACTAATCATAATGTGATGGGCGACATGTCAGGGGAAAAGAAAATAACAGCCTGAAATCTGGGATTAGCCTGCAGTGGAAAACAAGCCATGGGGTTATTTCCAGGAGAAATCTTGGAAGCCACACAAGGGGTGGAAGGGAAGGGATAGGGGGAAGAGGGGGAGGGCACAAGAGGATGGGATATGAAAGAGAAGGGTCCTTGGCCAAAGTCTGCTCCTAACTGCTTGCTCATGGAGCAGGTTTCAGGTTTCATTCCTTTGCTGGCAATTTGCTACCGTTGGTATCAGGCAGATTAGAAAGAAGATGGTTGCAGGGGGTAGTGCGTCTGTCTCTGAAGAGAAGGAGCTACACAACCCTGTAATGACTGTTAGTATTCTTTCTCTTTTAGTTAGGAGTACATCTTCATCTCAGTACTGGCCCTGATGTTTTTTGGAGTCTTCTCCACCCCATCAAGTCCCAGCAGTTGGCTTTAGGACTTGCAGAGCACAATGAGGCTCTGGTGCAGCATCCCTGTACTACCTTCTTCTCTCAGGCAACCAGTGACAGAACAAGAGGACACAGTCTCAAGCTGCACCAGGGGAAGTTTAGGCTGGAGGTGAGGAGAAAGTTCTTCACTGAGAGAGTCATTGACTGCTGGAATGGGCTGCCCAGGGAGGTGGTGGAGTCAGCGTCCCTGGAGGTGTTCAAGGTGGGTTTGGACGTGGCACTTGGTGCCATGGTCTGGTCTTGAGGTCTGTGGCAATGCGTTGGACTTGATGATCTTTGAGGTCTCTTCCAACCTTGGTGATACTGTGATACTCTTTGGGTACCACTGCTGTGCTTGTAAACAAGATCCAAAGAGAGAAGGGAAACCAAACAAGATACAAACACAGAGCGGGGAGAGGGGAGTTGCAGTGACATCTCATCCTTCTCCTGCAGGGATCTCCTCCAGCCCCACAGCACTGTGAGTGCTGGGCTAGGGGAAGTGGTTGGGTTGGTGCAGTCTCTTCTGCCCATCCTCATCCTTGCTCACACAGCAGTATCCATCAGGAGCCACTCCACAGTAACTGATGGGATTTGTTCTGTGGTAACACCAGTGGAAACTGGACTGGAATTAGTCCTCATCTGATGACTACTTAACCAGCTCTTCATTAGGTACATTTTCTGTAAACAGAGATTAAAAGAAACAACAACAACAACAACAACAAATCATCCTGGAATGGCTCTGAGGAAACATTAAAGGTCAAATGAAACTTCATATAATAACTCTTCTTTCTATGAGAAGAGAATAATGTCCTCAGACCAACTATATCAAGCATATAATTACACACTTACACAGTAAATTAAATACATTTCTTTAGCAGACATGAGTCTCAATGCCAATTGCACCTTCCAAAACCACATTGTTAAAAAAGAAAAAAAAAAAAGATTTCCAGTTCACATATTTAACATTTCAAGCAGATTTTATTAATGTGCCTAACTGTTATTGTTTAATGTACAAATTATTTGGGATGGAGTTTTAGATGCAGTGCAAACGAAGCAGTTTAAAAGCACTTGAGAATGCCAAACTCCAGGGAGAAATGCAGTAAGCTTATGTATCCCTGCAAAGAAAAAAAAAAATCTTTATTTTCAAAGATTGGTATCAAAATAGATGCTGAATAATGACTTGTTTAGCCAAGAACAGTATCTCCTTACTGGGGTACCTTATTTCACTCTGGATATTTGGCCTCCCTGTATAATTTCCCTCACGAATTCATCGCATAGAGGTGGTAACTAAATGTGTCATGCAACCATAGAATGGTTTAAGTTGGAAGGGACCTCAAAGATCAGCCAGTTCCAACTCCCCTGTGCCACAGGCAGGGACACCTCCCACTAGAACAGGTTGCTCAAGGGTTTATTCAACCTGGCCTTGAACAACTCTAGGGAGGTTGTGGAGTACAGAAGCACAGAATGTGGTTGAAGATTCTGTGTGATTCTGTGCTCCACAACCTCCCTGGGCAACCTGTGCCAGTGTCTCACCACCCTCACTGCAAACGACTTCCTCCTAACAACCAGTTTCAGTCTTCCCTCTGCCAGTTTAAATCCATTCCTCCTCCTCCTGTCATTACAAGACCTTGTCAATAGTCCCTCCCCAGCCTTCCTGTAGGCCTCTTCAGATATTGGAAGGCTACTGGAAGGTCTCCTGGAAGCTTTCTCCTCTCCACCTGCAGAACCCAAACTCTCTCAGTCTGTCCTCACAGCAGAGCTGCTGCAGCCCTCTGAGCATCTTCATGGCCTCCTCTGGACCTAATCCAACACTTCCATGTCCTTCCTGTGCTGGGGGCTCCAGAACTGCACAGGACTCCAGGTGGGGTCTGAGGAGAGCAGAGCAAAGGGGCAGAATTTCCTCCCTCACCCTGCTGCCCACACTGCTCTTGCTGCAGCCCAGGACTCGGTTGCTGTCTGGGCTGCTCTCACACTGCAGCCTCATCTTGAGCTTTTCATCAACTAACAGAGCAATGGCTCTGGCAGTCAAGAAGTTGAAGGCAGTGATAAATTGTTCAAAGGCTCTAAGCACAATGTCGGTGCCGGGGTTGAAAGGGAAGACTTCTGCACACTGAAAAACTGCCTTGAAAATAACATGGGAAGTAAAAATAATTATTCCAATTACAGAAAGCCTTGGCCAAATATTTTATTTTAAATCTGGAAGCACGCTCCTGGATGTATAATTGAGCAAACATCTATTTCAGATGGTGTCTGCTGGTAGTTTCCGATCTTTCAAGTCAGACTTTCAGCACGGATATTTTTTCACTTTAACATTTGACCCAGCATGTAAGCAGATATTTTATCACAGCAAGCAGATATTTTATCACAGCTCTGTAACTATTGACTGCAGCTGATTATTTGCTTAAATTTAAGCACCAGAGCAAGCACTCAGCTGCACTGCCTCTTATATGGACATTCCCACCAGTATAATATTCTGAATCCCTCCTGTGGTTACAGCATTCCCCATAATGGGAACCCCAATATTTCTAAGGACTTTGGCAAACTTGGCCAACATCAACAGAATGGGAGGTGCTATTTCATTAATTTCCTCTGACTAGGGACAAAAATAACTTCATCTATTTCTTGGTTTTGCATTTCAACCTCCAGGAGGACAATTTTCCTTCTAACTAAAGGACTTGGTTACATTATACTCCGGTTGGTTACATTAGACTGTAATTTCACAAGGCATCAGTGATCCCAGAGACTGGCTTCTGACAAGAAAAAAAAAACAAAAAAACAAACAACAAACTGACCACACATTTGCTAGCATCAGTAGTCACCTTTCCTCATGCATAAAGCATCTGAACACATTTTTGGCTGTCAGTGTTTGAACAACAGAAAAGGGGAAGGAAGAAGCATAGACATGTTTGAACTCTCTGACAAACGGTTTTGATGAACGGGGATCCCCGCACTGCCTGAAGAGTGAGGACAGAAAAATGGGTCCCCGTGGTGCAGGGCAAGATCTCCTCTAATAACAGAATGAGTGAGCAAATCAGGGGAACCACAATTTTCCCTACTGTGTGAGAGACCACAAATAATGGCAGACAAACAGGTAGGAGAAGGAGCAATTCGTTTTCCATGCCCATTAGGTTTTCCAGGTAGTGCTGGGTGTCAACGTATTTATGGTTTGGTCTTTTATATCTCTTCAGGTCTTCCTTCAAACAGACTGAAGCTGGATTTGGGGTTTCAGCCCATTTTGTAGTACACTTAGCCTGTGTTTGATGAGGGGCTAAAGTGAACTCCTGTAAATCATTCCACAGCCATGTAAAGCAGGACCGAGTTATAAATTTGTAGCAACTCAAACAGTTAAAATCTCAGCCTAATAAAGGCCATGTGCATGGCTCCTGAACTAGTGCCACAAATGACTTCCAAATTTTACTATTTCTGTGCATTTTATTGCTGTGACTTTTCCTCCCTGTGCTATCAGCAATAACACAACACAATCCTGTATTTCAAACTGATATTCATAATTTTGCGGCCTCTAAACACCCCAAACCTCCTCTTCTCCTCTCTTTATTGGCACTCCTGAGTTTTACAACTGCATTGCTTAAAATAAGGGAGTGCAGGGAGCTGCCATGTTGTGGGCCAGGTGCCTGTCTGGTTCAAAAGAATTCTTACAGTTATAGTTAGGCTTTAAATGCTTTAAAGTCATGTGGTGTTGAATATAAGCAAATCCATTATTCAGTGTAACAACATATGAGCAACTGTGCTGACAGAGTGCTGAAAACTCCCCTGGGTAACCCACAAGACTCCTGTGTTGACTTCCTTGCAGTCATTCCTCCTCCACCATGCAGACCAAAAAAAGATGTCCAAGGGGAATGTGAAAGCCTCCATAACACACTGGGATTTTTATAGGTATACCAAATTTTGGTCCATGACCTCCACTTTGCTATGGTGGCAAAGCAGTTTGGTAGTAAAAGATGATCTGAGTATTGGCTTTGTAGCAGAACATAGAAGTGAGAGGGGGAAATTGATGAATTAGCTTTTCCTGAGGGTACTCTAAGAGGATTCATCATCATACGGGTTCAGATTTTTCCTTTGCACTACCTACCCATGCAATCTCCCTGCAGGATAGAAGAGATGACATCCTCAAGACCTGTTTCAGCTTACATATCTGTGGACAAAAAGGGATTGCTGGGTGGCTTTCCTCTTGTCCTGAAGGATGTGGCCCAGGTCTGTCCCTGTCCTGCGTGGGTCAAAGCTTGCTGAAAGCCTTTGTGGACTCAATGATGTCAGAAGTCTCTTTCAATCAAAACAATTCTATGATTCTATGATGTAGGACTCCCTTCTATAAAGCACAAAAGTAATGTAGATTTAGACTCTAGAGTTCTTTGCATTTAGCCTCTGATTTAGATTTAAACTCTGGGTTCAGGTTTGCATTTGGAGGACAGTGTAGACAATGCTCTATGTGCCTTTCCCATGGTGCATGTCTATATACATACAGATATATTTGTATTAAAAAGGAAGCCTGTGGTGGAGGGAAGAATTAAAACCAGGTCTCTCAAATCTCAAGTTAAACTTAACCACTGGATTATTTTTTCTCTCTTGTGTGAATGTTGTCTATGCATACTGCATACAACTATGAAAGAGATTTACTGGAGAAACAACCTTAGGCACAATCATACATGTGTGCATGTATGCACATGGATATAAATATAGCCTCAGCATCAGCCTGGGAAAGCATTGCCTCCTAAAAAAAGCCTCTGAACAGTCACTAAATCCTGGCCCAGAATTCAACTCATGTTCCTGAGATAAGGACCAGAGGGAGGAGGAAGAAAAAAGGCAGCAGCAATCCTTTTATCCTCCTGGCCACATATGGTAGGTCTATATCTTTCAGCAGATGTGAATAAAAATAGATATATTTACAACTGCAGTTGGATACAGAACGGAGCAGAAGCGAACACAGAGCAGTCGTTTTCATCCATGCTAATGCCATAATAGTCTGGATTATGCAGTGTGCTGTTGCTAGAATAACATTCGTTTGCTGTCAGCGCTCCTGTGTGAAAACAAATTAGCTGGATGATTAATGAATATCCAAACCAGCATGTGGATTCTCCTCTGTGATGCTTCAGCCCAGCTGTCTGGGTTGTTTGCATTGCAGAGTGTCTCCTTTGCAGATGTGGGTATCACCCTGAAAGGTGGTTTCTAACCACAGTATCATTTCGGGCTTTGAAAATAACAACAGCAGCAGCAGNATAATATCTAACAGTCATTATAATACTTATAACCACAATAATAATATCCCCTATATACTTATATACAGATTTATATAAGTATAAATTATATTATTATAGTATGATATAAAGAATCATAGAATCATAGAATGGTAAGGTTGGAAGTGACCTCAAGGATCATCCAGTTCCAACTCCCTGCCATAGGCAGGGACACCTCCCACTAGTACAGGTCACTCAAGGCCTCAAGGCCTTATAATGATTATAATGGTTATAATAATAATGGTAATGGTAATGATGATGATGATGATGATGATCATCATCATCTATTATTATATCATATACTGGTATGTAATATATAATATATAAATTTCTATAATTATATATTATACTATTATAGTGTGACATAATGATTATAATGATAATGATAATTGTAATCATCATTATCACCATCATGATCTATTATTATATCATATACTGTAATGTAATATATAAATTTCTATAATTATCTATAATATTATTGCATTATAATATATGATAGGGGCTTGGAACTAGATGATCCTTGAGGTCCCTTCCAACTTTACTATTCTATGATTCTATGATAATAATGATAATAATGATAATGATTATTATTATAACAATAATAGTAAGAATCATCATCTATTATATCATCCTGTTATGTAATAAGGAACACACAAGACTATATAATTATATATTATGGAATGATGATATATTGTGATAAGTATAATAATTATAATGATCATAGAATGATAATGGTTATGTTAATCATCATCATGATATATTATTATATCACATGCTGTTATGTAATATATAATATACACATTTATATAAGTATACGTTGTATTGTTATATTATGATATGCAATAATAATTATAATAATTATAATTATCATCATCATCATCAACAACTAGTGGGAGGCGTCCCTGCCTATGGCAGGGGGTTGGAACTAGAAGATCTCTGAGGTCCTTTCCAATCTTACCATTCTATGATTCTATCATCATCTATCGTTGGTTTTGTTCTTGTTGTTGTTGCTGTTGCTGCTGTTGTTATATTTAACGATATGTAAGAGGAAATGGAGAGTCCAGAAATAGGTGTGGAGGTGAGAAATCAATCATAGAATGGCAGGGGTTGGAAAGGACTTCTAGAGATCATTGAGTCCAACCTCCCTGCCAAAGCAGGTCTTGAAAGTCTCCAGAGAAGGAGACTCCACAATCTCTCTGGGTAGCCTGCTCCAGGGTTCTGTCACCCTCACTGTAAAGAAGCTTTTCTTTGTGTTGGGCTGCCTAGGGAGGTGGTGGAGTCCTCAACCCTGGATGTGTTTAAGGGTCATTTGGATGTGGTACTTAAGGATATGGTTTAAGGTGAATCTTGTAGAGTAGGGTTCTAGGTTGGCCTTGGTGATTGTGAGGGACTTTGCCAACCTGCATGTTTCTGTGGTTCATGTTGAGGTGGAAATATCTCCTTCATGGTTAGTCTGACCTCTACCAGATCAGCATCTTGAGGACAGCTGTATGGAGAGGGACCCTACTGTAAACCCTCAACAAGCAGGAAGGCAGGCACTTGAGCTGGGAGAGATGATTAAGCACCTGAGTCCTTTGGGATTCTGTTGTAACTCCTTATGTTCTGAAGGGACTCTACATGAGGATAATTTGGGTTCACTGCAAAGGAAACTATTTTAAGCAGCTGGAATAGTTTGAACACGCCAAGAGGACCAAAGGTCCAATGGCATGTAACCTTCTGTTGACCTAAGCTGGCATTTCCCCAAGGGAATAAAAAACACCACCATGCAAAGTTAGTAGCCTGGGTGGTAAAACCTGTTCTGACAGAGACACAAGACCATGGTGATAAAGCTGCATTGCTTCTGCTCCTAGAGCTGGCACAGACAGCAGCAGGCATTGTTGTTCTTATAGCATCCAGTGAATCAACACTTCCACAGTGAAGAAGGGTAAAATGTGGCACACTGTCATACTGGTGATGTTCCCAGGGACTTGGTGTGTGCAGAATGACTTCATAAAATACAAAATTCCAATCAGTAAGTAAAGTCATGGATGCCCACTGCATGCCCAGAAGTTGTTCCAAATGTTGAATGCCCACTGCATGCCCAGATCTATTCCAAAGTTATTCCAAATGTATAAAGCCATTTCCAATTAACCCCTTAGCATTACAACTTGCAAAAGTAACAGGGATGAAATCTGAGTTCTTGGAAGAGTCTCAGCTTGGCAGATCTCTTTTCTCTCATATATATATGAATTCATCCAGTTCTCAAATCCCCATTCTCTCATTTTGGGACATCTCCACTGCAATTAATTAACACTCAGACACTTCAGTGCAAACTGTTAACTCAAGTGCTCTGTGGTACAAAGAGGTGGTGAAACATTGTGCTGTGCAAAGAATTGGTGCCCTTTGTCTTGGTGTCAGAAACTCTAAAGCTCAAAGGGGTGCTTAAGCTGAGACTCAGCTGTGACATCTGGCAAATACACCCATGCACAGACTGATGTGCCTTTCCCTTCTGAATGAAATACTCCAGCAAAGCCCTCATCCAAGGAGCAGGCACAGAAAGCAGGCATCTGCTCCTTCCTCCTCTGACAGTCCCCCTCCTCCCCACCTCGATTGTGTTTTCTTTTTTAAACTCCTACCTTTTTTACTACTTCCTAGATCACATACCTGAACGGAATCAGAGCGAAATCTGACCACAGAGAACTGGCATCTGTCATCCAAATATACCTCCAGAGATTGCCTGTTTGTTTTTCTTGCTGTACTTATGTGGGCTGCAGCATTATGGGTATTTCAAACTTTCATTCATTTATTTATTTATTTTTAACTTTACAGTAACCACCTATCACTTTCAGGGCTGTTTTAGATGATACTGCATAGGACTTCCATGGCAAATAGATGGGTTTGTGAGGAAGGACTTTTTTTTTAATGCTCTGAGGGTGGTGAAGCACTGTAAATGTATCTATTACCCTACAAAGAATGGACAACTCCATACCTGAGCCAGATTTGCAGGTGGTGCCAGAGCTCCCCAGCTGCTTTGCAGTCCCATGAGCTGCATTGTGAGGTAGCCATACCCTAGGCAAGACCCAACATGGATGGGCCATGGAGTGGCTCATAAGGAAAGGAAAACTGGAACCTGTTTGACTGTGACCAATGGTGCCAAGCATGTTCCTTTCTAAGAGCCACCAGGCAGAGGTCCTTTGGGTTTTTTAGCATCTCTGGGGTTAATTTTGTTTTTTATGTTACACACTCACACATGCCCATCAAGCCATCACATAATATAAAAAAGGCTCTTTTCTCATATCCCTACAGCGTGCAATAGGACTCCACATATAGCACACCCAAAAAATAAAAAAATAGTAATAATTAAAAAAAAGGAAAAAAAAAAAAAAAAGCAAAAAGCTCCAATGCTGCCAAAATCTACATTTTCATTTGGCAAACAAGTTAAATCTATTCATAATCTGGTGCCTGAATCAAGTTTCAGACCAGACTAGACTGCCTTGGCTCCTGGTTTTTGTTGCTCGACCTGTCTCTGACTGAATTTAGCTATGATGTTACATCTTTAGCTGTAGAAAGTTTCTAATAATGGTAGCCTGTTTTATTTTGCCACTGGAGGGTACAAGTTCCAGCATTTCCGTGCTGAGGTCCAATTGGAGCTGCTTTCGGACTGGGTTTTGGTGTTTTTTTTTTTTCTTTGACAGAAACCTTCCTTGTTGCTCTTCACTGTTTTCTTTTTGCCTTTTTAAAATTTTTTTTTCCCCTTTTCTTTTTAACATTTTCATAATATTCACTCTCACAGCTTTCAGAAGGCGGGATGAAAGCCACAGTGAAAACTGTGGTGTTGAAAAGCCCAGTTGTAACCAGTCACCTGCCCTGCTGGTGGTGCTGGGAGCTATCCTCATGTTCCCCTTCCCCATCAGCTCCATCTGCTGATGGTGGTGAGGATGGAGCTGTGGTTTCTGGCAAGTTGTTTAGGACTCATCTTCTACTTAGGAAGTTTGGTTTAGGTGGTGTGGAAACGAATGGTAATTGGAAGTAGATTCATAGATTCACAGAATGGTTTGGTTTGGAAGGAGCCACAGAGAATCTACAAGAGGGCTGATGGTTGGTAGGAGGATTATATGATTCCAACAGGACTGTGTTAGTAGTTTAAGAAGTTTGAAGCAGTTAGCAAGCAAAAATCCTGAAGTCAGCTGGGGAAATGCAACCTCTGCAGTCCCATGGATCACAGGCTCACAGACTCACAGGATGTCAGGGGTTGGAAGGGACCCAAAGAGATCATCCAGTCCAACCCCCTCCTGCCAGGGCAGGACCAGACAATCTAGCTCAGGTCACATAGGAATGCATCCAGACAGGCCTTGAAAGGCTCCAGAGAAGAAGACCCCACAACCTCCTGGGGATCCTGTTCCAGGGTTCTGTGAACATTCCAGGAAAGAAGTTGCCCCTTGTGTTGAGCTGGAACCTCCTGTGCTGCAGCTTCCATCCATTGCTCCTTGTCCTATCCCAGGCAGCAGTGAGCAGAGCCTGTCCCCCCCTCCTGACCCCCAGCCCCCAGATATTTAGAAACACTTATTAAATCCCCACTCATTTTTCTCTTCTCCAGACTCAAAAGCCCCAGGTCCCTCAACCTCTCCTCCCCACCAGGCAGTGCTCCAGTCCCCTCATCATCCTCATAACCCTCCCTTGGACTCCCTTGAGCAGATGCTGGAGAATGGTCAGGAAAGGATCATTGCCCCAAGCATGGATACTCAGAAACACAAATGGGCAAAAGACATGGAAAGAGGAGCTCACCTTCCTTCCCAGGCATGCAGAGAAAAGGGGGTTGCACTTGGGGAGGTAACACAGGTCATGTCTCCATCTGGGATGCATCCTCCCCTCAGCCCCTGCATGAGGGAGCTGTACAGGGGCTTCTCTGTGGAGATTTTGGGAAGCTGCCCCATATGCTCTCATGCTGCTGGCACAACAGGATGCTGGTGAAGGGGACAAGGAGGGTATACAGGCCAGGGCTAATTTGGCCTATTTAGGGCAAATGTAATCTAAACAAGGAGCCAAGAGGCTGGGCTGAGTTGGGGACACTCCACCTTGCCAAGTTTGGGTGGGTTTGTGTTAAATTGGATGTCTGAACATTTTTTTCTGCCCAACCCTCATCATTACATGCTTGCATAGAAAATTAAGTTACCACACCTTTAATGAACTTAATTTCCTAATTTTGACAGAGTTCCCACTGCCAGTGATTCCCTCCCTGCTTTTTACACTTTGTCTGTGTAAACTGGTGCTTTTTTTTTTTTTTTTTTCATACCAGGCAAATGTCCATGGCCAAACACTGGACTTATTATTTTCTTTTCTCTTTAGCTAGTTGAAATATAGTACTTAATAAATTACAATCAATATTATCTTAGAGAAAGGATTCCTGCAAAGTTTCCACTGTTGGGGGCGGGGGGAGCTACAGTAAGCAAAACACTGCCTGACTCATCTCTTCTGACCCTCCAGTCTTCCTCTTCTCAGTTCCCTTAGACTTCACCAGAACAAGACATCATCAAAACACATTGCAGAGCCTTGCTCCTTGAATGTCAGTGCAAAACCAACTCTGAAGCTCTGTAATGCACAAACTTTGTCTGAATGGGAGCTGAGACCTTCATGATTTAATGCTGATGAGTGCAACAGTGCACCATGGAAATATTTTCAGACACCACAGAAGTTACCCTTCAGATATGTAATTTTTTTATGTAAGTGAAACTGTTCTCACAAGGGTAGTTCTGCTGTATCAGGAGGGTAGATGAAATGATCTGCTCTCTTAAATTCTATAAACTTAATTTCAGAGTGTTCTCATGCTTGTAGAGCCTAATTGAATGCATCTTCTAATCAGCACATTCAAACACCACCATGTGTCAAAGGACTATAATTCATAGATTCATGGAATGTTTTGGGTTGGAAAGGACCTGAAAGATCATCCAGCTGCAACCCTCCTGCCGTTGGAGGGACATCTTGCACCAGATTGGGTTGTTTAAGGAGTCATCAGACACCCAGTGACAGAAGAAGAGGACACAGCCTCAAGCTGCACCAGGGCAGATTCAGGCTGGATGTTAGGCAAAAGTTCTTCACAGTAAGAGTGACTGGCATTGGAATGGGCTACCCAGGGAGGTGGTGGAGTCCCCATCCCTGGAGGTGTTTAAGAGGAGGCTGCATGAGGCATTAGTGCCATGGTTAGTTAATTAGAAGCCTTAGGTGATAGGTTGGACTGGATGACCTTGGGGCTCTCTTCCAACCTGGTTAGTTCTGCGATTCTGTGCTACAACCTGGCCTTGAACACCTCCAGGGAGGAGGCATCCACCACTTCCCTGGGTAACCTGTGCCAGTGTCTCACTGTAAAGGATTTCTTTCTAATAACCAGTCTAAGTCTCCCTTACTTAAGCTTATATCCATTCCCTCTCATCCTGTTAAAACAAGCCCTTGTAAAAAGTCCTTTCCCTACTTTCCTGTAGGCCACTCTCAGGTACTGGAAGGCTGCTGTAGCATACATGGAATGCTAAACCAGAAAGCTCAGAGAGGGAACGTTCACAAAACAGACACTCTGTATTGGTAGAAAAAAAGGTGGGAAGAAGGCTTATAGAAGTGTGAGTTATTAACACACTGGCTCCTTTAATAACCCAGCCTGATTCTCTAGTGCAATGACTGCACAAAGGAGTATATAAATCCTTTACAGCCTTCTGCTTCAGGAACATATTATCACATTTATCATGATATTTCTAAGCGTGAATTAGCCACTAGTCTCCACTAGATTGAAATTTAGGGTTCAACCCTGCATGGTTCCTGCAGTCAAGAGTATCATTTAAGGTCCCTCCCAACCTAAGCCATTCTATGATTTACTCTCTTTTTTGTTGTTCCCATGCTTTGTTTCGTGGTAGAGCTCCTGGCTCTAACCATGACCATTGCTGTATTGTAAGGGAATTACTAAAATTACAGAGAATTTATGTGCTGCTCCTTGGTAAGTTTGCTTCTAAGGATGCAAAGGATGCAAGGATGAATTCTAGAAAGCCAGGCTGACACTGATGCTCTGAGCCTGGCCTTCTATAGTGCAGTTGGAAGTGATGTGCAAGACTAAAACTACCGCTGGTACAATGTATTAAACTCATTGAATTTGGGATGGATTCAATTTTTACAGGACCTAGCAAGAGGGAAGTGAATAAGTGTGTGCTTTCACTTGTGTTATTCCTTGCACAGCCCAATTACCTGCTTTCAAGAGGGGGTTGACAAGAAGGGAACTGTGTTTTATGAGACATCACCTGCTCATGATCCTCCTGATTTGTCACCCATTATGGGATATTTCCATGCTAATGCTTTAGTGAGGGAAGTATATGCATATATATAGAATCATAGAATAGTAAGGTTGGAAGGGACCTCAAGGATCACCTAGTTCCAACCCCCTGCCATAGGCAGTGACACCTCCCACTAGCACACATCACTCAAGACCTCATCCATCCTGGCCTTGAACACCTTTAGGAAGGGAGCAGCCATGACCTCCCTGGGCAACCTGTGTCAGTGTCTCACCATCCTCACTGGAAAGAACTTCCTCCTAACATCCACTTTCAATCTCCCCTCTGCCAGTTCAAACCCATTGCCCCTTGTCCTGGCATTGCAAGCCCTTGTCAATAGTCCCTCCCCAGCCTTCCCGTAGCCTCCTTCAGATACTGGAAGGCTACTATCAGGTCTCCTTGAAGTCTTCTCTTCTCCAGGTTGTAGAGGCATTTGATATGTCTTGTCTGTTCTAGCTACCTCTGTATCTCTCCTTGCCACAGCACTGCCTAAGCAAATTTATGGGAGAGGTTAAAAGCTAATTTCCATATGCATAACAACAGCCACACAGCAGAAAAATGCAATGGAAATAAATGGATGTTGCACCTTACATAAATACTGCATCACCATGAAACGAGCACAATGGATCTTAAAATGCAACACATCCAACAAATTTTGGTTTTTTTTATAAGTAACTTTTCTTTATTATAAATATTTATAATATTTATAGCATTTCAAGATATTATATATATTTATAATAGCTATTTATATTCTTTAGAAAACATCTCTTTTTAATATCATACTATCTTATGTTATGTTACCTTAAGTTATATTATAGTACATTACACTATATTATTTTATATTATATCACATTACATTAAATGATATAATATAAAATTATATCATATTATATTATATTATGTTGTTATTTTACATTATGTTATACTATGTTATATTATGTTATGTTACATTACATTATATTATATTCTAACATGTTATATTACAGTATATCATATTATGTTATGCTGTATTAAATATTCTATTCTATTCTATCATATTATATTGTATTTTATATGTATTGTTTATGTTATGCTGTGTTGTATTATATTATATATATTCTATATTCTGTATTATATACATTAGATAGATAGATAGATAGATAGATTGATAGATTGATAGATAGATAGAAATATTATATATCTCTATATCTATAATCTTTATTTAAAAGGCCAAAATTTCAACCAGATGCTCAAACATTGCTCCATGTTTGATGGGCAGGATCCTCATTTCAAGTCCCAGCGGAAATACCTTCACTACCAGTCTACACCAAGTAGCTGTTGTAACTTCTAAGAGCTTGCCTCGTGCTCTGCACTTTGCTCCCAACCTATTTCTGGTGTTCACTAAAGGGATGTTTGCATTCTGCTTTCATACTCTAAAAGGCAGAGGGTGACAATTAGTTCTGCTAGCCAATGCTAAAAGAAATGGAGGTTGGATTTGGCCAAGGTGGTTTTTTACCTCCAGGGACTGCCCAGAGGTTGATATTCTGCCTGGGGACCTCATGCAGCAGCCAAGTGCCCTAAATCCACTTCTGTTCCTTATCCACAGTTGTTTGTGGGGAAGGGGTTGGGGGGGGTTAAACTCCAGCCCAGGTCTACCTGGAAAACCAGGTTCTTTTCTGAACTTGTCCAAGGACTGCTTTCTGGCTGAGGTGGTTAAAGGACTGTTATTTGCCTTCTGCTTTGCTTTCTACCCTGCTTTGGAGTTCTTTAAGATAAGACCAAATATTGACAAAGCTGAGGCTGGGATTAAAGTACATATAAAAAACATCAGTGTTGCTTAGGAAAAGAAACAACCACCCACCCTGGCTGTAAACTTTCTCTGAGGGTAAACAAATACTGGTGTGCTTGCTGCTGATTAAAAACTCACTATTAGTGAGTTTCCACCTAACTGAAAGACAGGATTAAATTCTCTGTCTTAATTTCCTTGATCCCAAACACACAGCCAGGGAAAGATAAACCACAGACATTGAACTCGTCAGGCTTTCTCAGGAGAGCAGGGAAACAGCTTAACGTGCTCTCAGCCACAACTTATTGCAGCTATCTTCATCTTTTGTTACTGGTCAGTTGTAGGAATATTTGCTTGGAAACACTGCAGAGTTGCTTGACTTTGAGCTTTGTTACCTAGCTAGGGAGGAGGCAAAGCTGGGTTTGTCTCCTGGGGCATCCAGCAGGCTCTTGCTGCAGTTGCTCTGTTTTGGTATTGTCAAAAGTCAATAACGAACAAAGTGAGTTGGGCAAAGCATTGCTCAGGGAAGGTTAACTGCCTTGGTTAGCTCAGGGAAGGTTAACTGCCTTGGTCAGCTCAGGGAAGGGTTAACTGCC
>VWZE01000938.1:838161-862770 GCA_013396675.1 Eubucco bourcierii
TCTGCAGCCTGGAGAAGAGAAGGCTTCCAGGAGACCTTAGAGTAGCCTTCCAGGATCTGAAGGGAAAGCTGAGGAGGGACTATTGACAAGGTCTTGCAATGCCAGGACAAGGGGCAATGGGTTTGAAGTGGCAGAGGGGAGATTGAAAGTGGATGTTAGGAGGAAGTTGTTTGCAGTGAGGGTGGTGAGACACTGGCACAGGTTGCCCAGGGAGGTTGTGGCTGCTCCCTCCCTGGAGGTGTTCAAGGCCAGGCTGGACAAGGCCTTGAGTGACCTGTTCTAGTGGGAGGTGTCCCTGCCTATGGCAGGGGGTTGGAACTAGATGATCCTTGAGGTCCCTTCCAACCTTACCATTCTATGATGTGCAGATTAAGCCAAATTAAAGAGCAATGTTTGCTGGTACATCTTTAGAAACCTCTGGAAGCAAAAAGTTATTCTCAAGTATAAATCCCAAGGCAACAAGCGTCACAAAGTTGCTTACCCTGGACCACGAGTGAAAGGGAATTATTTTTATTTATTTAATCTACTTAACTGAAAGAAAGAGAGAGAAAAAAAGTCCCAAACAAAACTCTCATTCTGCGCTTTCGATTGGGCAGCTTTCATCCATCTATCAAGAGCTGAATGATATTTGGGGGGTAGTTTTTGTTTGGAGAGCCTGGGGAATGACACCAGCAGTGAAAATTAAAAGTTCCTCTTTATCCACTGTTTAGGTATCACGAGGGCAGTTTCAGCACATGGCTTTCCTGGCCAGGAGCACAGTGGTGACACAAAGAAGCCAGTCTCTGTAGAATAAGATAACAACCCCTGGGTTTTGCAGCTTAAGTGTTGGGCCTCTTCCACAGGCACCTCGGGTACGTGTGGAGACTGGGAAGAGGGCATCAGCTGAAGAAACGTCAGTCTTGTGCACAGAGCTGGCAACATCAATTTGGAAAGCTGATTTTGCTGTTGTTGGCAGGTGCCAACAATTCCAACCCAGCAGCAAAGTTTTGCAGTGACTCAAGTTAGCATTGGCCATAGCACACAGGACAGGCTGGAGTGGGTTGGTCAGCGGCAGCTGGTGGGAGAAACAGCAGCAAAGTTCAGTAGTGAGTCCACGTAACACAGAAACAGGGAGAAGCTTCATTTGTGGAAGTAAGAGGACACTTGGAGTCTGTTCACTCAGCTCCCACTCCACTCTTCTTCAAAGCACGAGGCACCAGCTTGCTCAGGAATCACAGACTCACAGAATGGCAGGGGCTGGAAGGGACCTCAAAAGCTCATCCAGTCCAACCCCCTGCCAGAGCAGGATCACCCAGAGCAGATCACACAGGAACACATCCAGGCAGGGTTTGAACCTCTCCAGAGAGGGAGACTCCGCAATCCCCCTGGGCAACCTGTTCCAGGGTTCTGTCACCCTCACAGGGAAAAAAATCCTCCTCATGTTTAAATGAAATTTCCTATGCCTCAGTTTCCACCCAGTGCCCCTTGTTCTGTCATTGGGCATCACCCAGCAGAGCCTGGTTCCAGCCTCCTGGCACTCACCTTTAGATGTTTATGACCATTGCTGAGGTCACCTTTCAGTCTCCTCTTCTCCAAGCATCACAACCCCAGCTCCCTCAGGCTCTGGGTTCCACTCTCTAAATCATCTTTGTGGCTCTGTGCTGGACTCTCTCAAGCAGTTCTATGTCCATCCTGAACTGGGGGGCCCAGAACTGGACACACTACTGCAGATGTGGCCTCACCAGGGCAGAAGAGAGGAGGAGAACTGTGTTGGTTTGGGGCTAACTGGAAAATTTTAATGAGAGTAATTACATCATTGGCTGTGAAAAAATAATACTGATGTCTATATCACTCTTTTGGTCTGCTGAGAGATATAAAAATAAGAAACATAAACAAAACCTCTTTCTGGTTGCCATTGGCTTCACTAATTCCTCTGACTGGACCTATATAACTCAAACTAATTATTTTGCTTCTAACTCCTTATCTGGTTTCCTGCATCTCACCCCTTGTACTGATTCTGAGATAAGGGAGGAGGACTGGAAAGAAGGAGGGGAGTTAGTTTGAAAGCCCTTCTGGGCAGTTCTGCTGTTTGGGAGGGGTTTTGTATTTCTGCATTTCTTTTAACTTGTATATAATTGTATATAGTTGTAAATGTCTGTATATATATTGTTTATATATGCTTGTAAATTGTGCCACACTGTAAATACAGCTTCAGTCCTTAAGTTCTAGACAGCTGAGTCAGTCTGGTGAATTCATGGCAGGGCAGGAACCTCCCAGACTAGCACAAGAGAACATTTGCAGGGTGAACATCCAGGCTGCTGAATGCTCATCCCAGCTGACTCAGTTGTGATCAGGTAACCTGCCTGGTGAGTGCAGGGCAGGATGTGGATGGAGTCTACCTGCACTTCAGCAAAGCCTTTGACATTGTCTGCCACAACAAGCTCCTGGCAAAGCTGCCAGCTCCTGGCTTGGACAGATTCACTCTGCTATGGGTCAAGAACTACCTGGAGAGCCAGGCCCAGAGAGTGGTGGTGGATGGTGCCACATTCAGTTGGCAGATGTCACCAATGGTGTGCCCCAATGTTATGGATCAGCTAAGGCTCTTCAGGCATTTCTACTGACTGTCTTTCAACTTACAGATTTATAGAATGGTTTGGTTGGAAGGGACCTCAAAGCTCACCCATCTCCAACCCCCCTGGCATTGCAGAGATACCCTCCAGTAGACCAACTTGCTCAAGGCCTCATCCAGCCTGGCCTTCAACATCTCTAGGGAGGGGACATCCATGACCTCCCTGGGTAACCTGTTCCAGTGTCTCACCACTCTCACTGTAAAGAACTTCTTCCTAATAACTAATACCTTTCTAATAAGTAACTTTCTTTCTAACTTCATACAGGACAGTAAGCAGTTATTTGGGGGTGGTTTAATAGGTTGTTTTAAAACTTGTGGTATGTGGTTGCCTCCAGATTGGATGTCTCCTTGGATCCTACTGGAGTGGCTATGGATTATGTGACCCCCTTCAGACAGCAGGGATTACAAACCTGCTGACTCAGCCAACGCTCTCCCCTCCAGCGACCTTAGATTCCTAAAACACACCAGAGGATACTTTTAAATTTTTTTTATTTTTTTTTTCAAACATGCAAAAAATTTCTAGGTGAAATGTGAGGTGCACCCTCCCCTGCCCAAAATGTTCTCCAGAAGAAGGTAAATGCATGCAAATTAATCACAACAGTCCCTATCCACATCCATCTGGACGAGGCAGCAGACTCTGTACGCCCACCTGGTATTTGAGTTGAAAACAATCCCATAGGATGGGAAGCAAAAAAGGAAGGTGGGCGACTGAGTTGGACTTTGAAATATTGTTTTATATGAAGTGAATTTTAGCTGAGCACACATTTTGAAGGGCTGCTCTGAGGCTGATGCTGAAGGGCTTTGCCAAACCCCCAAAATAACTTAACAAACGTAATGGTCTGAGGGACGGTTGAGCAGCGTTTGCTGAATGCTAAATTCAGTTCACTGGAAAGAGGTATTTTGGCCTTGTGAAAACAACTCATTTAATATGGACACATGAGCAGAATAGAATAGGCTAAGAAACCTGAAGATTATTTCAACACCAGCTGGGCTGGTATTTATGGAAACACAGTGATGTGTACAAAACAATAAGGACATTCTGGTGGCTGGGATGCCTTTAGTTTGTGTTGTTCAGACTTGTTCTGGGTAAAAAGAGGTGGGAATGACAGTGACTTTTTTTAGGGAGATGTGTGTTTCAGAAATGGTAGGTTTTACTTCCAGTCCTAGGTGAAGTTGGTTGAAGAATCAGGAGTTCCCAAGAGGTGCCTATGTGATGTGGGAACTGCATTTTCCATCTTCTCTTAGGAGTGAAAAGAGAAAAAAATCACAGTAAAATGGGTTGGAAAGGACCTTTAAAGTTTATCTAATCCAATTGTCCTGTAATCAGCAGGGACAACTTCAACTAGAGCAGAGCTCAGAGCCCTGGACAACCTCACCTGGAATGTTTCCAGGAAGCTACCACCTCTCTGGGCAACATGGGCCAGTGTCTCATCACCCTCGCTGCAAACAGTTTCTTCCTTCTGTGTAGTCCAAGTCATAGAATCATAGAATGGTTTAGGTTGGAAAGGACCTCAAAGGTCAGCCAGTTCCAACCCCGTGCCATAGACAGGGACATCTCCCACTAGAACAGGTCACTCAAGGTCTCATCCAGTATGGCCTTGAATACCTCCAGGGAGGGAAGCTCTCGTTTGAGAGCTTCATTCTGTCAGTTCTTTAAACCCACCACATCTATCAGCTCCTTTAAATACTGAAGGCCACAAGAAGGTCCCTCTGGGGCCTTCTCTTCTCCATGATGTACAACCCCACTATCTCAGCCTGTCTTTATAGGAAAGGTGCTCCAGCTCTCTGACAAACATAAGCCCCTCAAATTCCTGATTGTGCCTGCTGTCCTTCTCTCAAGCTATTTGGGTATCTCCTCGTGCTGAGCTTTCCCACTAAAGATGCTGTGTAACTGCGTCAAGATACCTGTAAGCCCTCTGATGGGGGAATTCAGCTTAATTCCTAGGGGAGGGCAGCACATTTGTCTAGGAGTAGATGGTAATGTGTGCTCCTACAAATCACACAGTGGCGAGACTGCAGAGCACGGCTGCCCACTGCACGCTTGCCTTGACTCTCAGGATCAAAGCTCCAATCCATCACCCAAGCCCAGGCAGCCACCCAAGCTGGGAGACGCCGTGCTAGACCCAGAGTGGCCTAATGGAGCCATGGCTTGAAACCAGCAGGAACCTGGCAAATGAACAAACAAAATCTGATTGAGCCTTACAGGGAGCTGAGGGGAGCCTCTGCTCACTCCATGGAGCTGAGGTTAGATGGAGTGCAGGGTCACTGCCAGGTTTGCTTGCAGGACCATGGATGTCTTAACCCACCAGCGGCAGCTTTTGTTTTCTTTGTCTGGTATTGCTTTTGTGGCCACCATCAGAACTCCTGAGAGCAGGCACAGGAGAGGAGATGGAAACTGGAAATGGGAATTCCCAGCATGAAGGGGGCTGAGCTCAGATCTAGGTGATAACACCTAGCATCTGTTTCCAAAGGAAGACTTTGACTGTCGCAAAGCTTTGTTCTAGCTCGAAAGCTGTGGGGCAAGAGGGTTTCCACTTTGTGCTGGGCAGCCAAACTGGCTTGGCCACTTCCCCATTGCCTCTCCTGATGTCTGAATAACCTTGTGCATATTTATAAACTTTGTGAGAGATTACTCACAATAAAAATAAACTCCTGGTTTGTGTAACAAGCTCAAGAAGATCACGTGGGGGAACCCAAACTAGTAAATGAAGTTGTTGCTTGTGACTCTGGAAAACTGTTTCTCTCATTTGAAAGAATAAATAAACAAGCAAGCAAACAAATACATAAATGGGCAGAGTCTGACATGAATGTGGGTTTCCATGTTGCCTTAAGACTCAAAAAGAAGTTTTTTGGACTAAATCAAGTAGTAAATTTGCAAGTCTGCCTCTCCAATCATGTTTTCTTAAAGCAGAAAGCTTGAAAATGAGAACCACTTTAGGTGGATTTTGCTGATCCTTTAAGGTAATATATTATAGCAAGCACAGCTGTATTGCTGTTTCCTCACAAGAAACTGCTTCCCTTCTTACTCCCCAAGAAAACAATAAACCACCACACATGCACAGTTCTATCACCTGCAGTTCACAAAGTTTCTACTCATATCTAATACTGTGATGAAGCAGCTTAAATCACTTTTAATAGTGATGCTGCACTCAGTCTTATCTCCAGGCAGGCCAGACCATGAAGAGCTGACCAGCAGAACTCAAACATGCCAATGGTCTGCATTTTACAGTTGGGTGTTTTGAGGAGACCTTGGAGTAGCCTTTCAGTATCTGAAGGGGGTTACAGGAAGGCTGGAGAGGGATTATTGACAAGGTCTTGTAATGACAGGACAAGGGGCAATGGGTTTGAACTGGCAGAGGGGAGATTGAAAGTGGATGTTAGGAAGAAGTTCTTTGTAGTGAGGGTGATGAGACATTGGCACAGGTTGCCCAGAGAGGTTGTGGAGCACAATCACAGAACTCTTTCCTTTGCATTCTTTGTGCTTTTGTTTCTAAGCTCAGATAATGGAACCAGGTGGTCTTGCCATAATCTCTTGGCCTTTTTGCTGGCTGTTCTTATGAATCTAATACATTTTACTCCTGTTCATTGATGATTTCTCAGAAGATGATAGCCACAAAGATGCTGAGAGGGCTGGAGGACCTCTCCTACAAGGACAGGCTACAAGATTTGGGGCTCTGCAGCCTGGAGAAGAGAAGGCTTCGAGAAGACCTTGGAGTAGCTTTCCAGTATGTGAAGTGGGTCTACAGGAGGGCTGAGGTGGGACTATTGACAAGGTCTTGTAATGACAAGATGAGTAGGAATAGGTTTGAACTGGCAGAAGGGAGACTGAAACTGGAGGTTAGGAGGAAGTTGTTTGCNATTTTACTCCTGTTCATTGATGATTTCTCAGAAGATGATAGCCACAAAGATGCTGAGAGGGCTGGAGGACCTCTCCTACAAGGACAGGCTACAAGATTTGGGGCTCTGCAGCCTGGAGAAGAGAAGGCTTCGAGAAGACCTTGGAGTAGCTTTCCAGTATGTGAAGTGGGTCTACAGGAGGGCTGAGGTGGGACTATTGACAAGGTCTTGTAATGACAAGATGAGTAGGAATAGGTTTGAACTGGCAGAAGGGAGACTGAAACTGGAGGTTAGGAGGAAGTTGTTTGCAGTGAGGGTGGTGAGACACTGGCACAAGTTGCCCAGGGAGGTTGTGGAGCACAGAAGCACAGAATGTGATCGAAGATTCTGTACTTCTGTGCTCCACAACCTCCCTGGAGGTGTTCAAGACCAGATTGGATGAGACCTTGAGTGACCTGTTCTAGTGGGAGGTGTCCCTGCCTGTGGCAGGGGGTTGGAACTAGATAATCTTTGAGGTCCCTTCCAACCTAAACCATTCTCTGAATCTATGATTCTGTGACCTAGACAGAGAGAGATTTAGGGCAGATTTATTTTGCTGCACTTTGGCCATCTAAAAATTAGGCACCTTGTTTAAAGGAGTCAGTAGAACTCTCTGTAATTACTGAAGGAGGAGGCAGACATCTAGAAAACAATTTAGCCCACTCATCTTGGGCAACTGTCTAACAGAGAGGTGATTCATCCTCCCATTGATGATCAGGGGAGTCTACCGATGGGGGATGACTAGAGCCAGGTCAGCCAAATCCCATCTCACCCATTTGCCCACTGCTTTGTAACATCCTGCAGTGCAGGTAGGACACCACTCCACGTTGAGTGGATTTCAGTGCTGTGGTTTGCATCCTGCAAGAGTTTGATGCAAACCCCACTCAGATGTGAAGCAGTCCCCTTTTGAAAGCGGTGCCAACTTGGCAGCACTCACGCTCCTTGTCCTCTCTTTGCCCTGTGGCAATCAATGCTTTGAATGAGCTCAGGAAACACACAAAGTCTGAGAACAATTCACATGGGTTTGTATTTTCTTGGAAAGATGTCAGCACATCACTTTAAAGTACCACACACACACAAAAAAAAAAAAAACCCTCAGGAAAATAATAATAATAAAAATAAAAGATGCCACTTTCAAAAGAGAATTCAACAGAGGGAGTTGTCAAACACAGTAAGAAAAGTCACTTAATGTGAGGATCTGTAGAAATTAATAATTAATCTCTTAATACCGGGCAGATGCACATTCAGATCTCCAGTGTCTGCCAAGGAGTGGCATAATCTGGGCAGATCTGTCCCACTATTAAAGCAGAAGGGTGGGGCAGTGCCCTTATTGCTCTCTAAGGTTACTGAGCAAATCTCAATGGGATTATTCCTGGTGTTCCAGCTGTCTGCAGCAGGGCTACAACAGCTACCTTGTGCTAAACATTTCCTGGGGGAAAGAAGCATCCACGAGTTTTGCTTCAGGAAAACTGCTGGTGTCACAGGGTCGTGGTTGTGCTAACAGACCTGAAGGTGCTTTGACTTCCTCCCAGTCACACTCAGGCCAATGCTGCCAGGTTGGGATCCTGCTTTCCTGGAAGAGGATTCAGGAAGGGAAGACAGAGAGCGAGAGGCAAAGAGCTCCATCATTCAGCCTGTTACACACTGAGGCAATCAGAGCTTCTCTACTTGCTTCTTTGCCAAGCTGCAGGCTGACAGAGCTCACCGTGGGGCTGCAGAGCTTGCAGGAGACAGCAGAAGCACAAAATTGCCTGCAGTGCTCCTGGTACCCTAGCAAAGCCTAGTACCAGCTGCTGTCACAGACACCTTACAGCAGTCAGATATGGGATAACCTAACACTAAGAGACATTGAGCTAGTGGGAGTTTGGACTGAGTCCTGAAGGAAAAGAACATATATCTGACTGGGGCTCTAACATGTCCAAGTGTGCTGCTGTATATGCTGGACAATTGGTGACTGAAGTCCTTGGAATCCCTGATCTCTCTGGCCAGCACACAGATGCTCTGGGAATGTTACCTCACCTCACTCCAGCTTTAGGAAATGCACTCTGAGATAGCTTTTAGCCTCTGCCACCCACACCCCTGCCCTGACACCCTGATAATTCGCAGCTACTCCTGCAGAACACATCCAAGACAGCACAGAATCACCCCCCACATTAAAACAAACAAAGCCAACTAAAACCATAGCCTGCTTTAAGGGAGGAATGGATTAGAGCAAGGCATGACTCCATTTTCCCCAACACTTCTCCCACTCACAGATACTGAATGAGATCCCAGTCTCTCATTTAACTCTGCTTACTGTCAAGCCTTCGGAAAAAGGGCTACTGCAGCTTACATTCTGCAGACTTCATTGCCATGCCAGCTCACACCTTCTAAATCCCAACTCTATTTACATGAGGGTGGGGCATGTAAATCCAGGGAGGAATTATTCTAACAAAGCAACCTACTGCCACCGTTTGATCAGAACAGGCTTTGCAGGGCAAGAGTACTGAGCTTGCTTTGCAAGGGCCATTTAGTCTCAGCTGGAGAAGTGGAAAGTATTTAATTGTATGCAAGCCTGCAGTCCTCCTTGAAGAAAGGAGCATTATACTACTGGTTAAATGCACTGGGAATAGAAATTTGGACCTGTGTTCATCCTGAGGCCTCAAGGAAAGAAGAAGAAGCAAATGCAGGCAGACTGTAAGTGCAGTCCCTAAAATATCCCATGTGCATGGTACCTAACAGGCACAGGCTGACCTGCCCTCTCCAGGATCATATAGCAAAAAGTGATTTGGGTTAAAAGAGATCTTAAAGATGATCTATTTCCAACTCCCCGTTATCTCAATGAGCTTTTTTTTTTCTGTTCCAATGACTTCCTTGGTCTAGTTGATTGGATAGGGATGGGTGATAGGTTGGACTGGATGTTAGGAGGAGGTTCTCTATAGTGAGGGTGGTGAGACACTGGCACAGGTTGCCCAGGGAGGTTGTGGAGCACAGAAGCACAGAATGTGATCAAAGATCACATTCTGTGCTTCTGTGCTCCACAACCTCCCTGGAGGTGTTGAAGGCCAAGTTGGAGGAGGCCTTGAGTGACGTGTTCTAGGGAGAGGTGTCCCTGCATATGGCAGAGTGTTGGAATTAGATCATCTTTGAGGTCCCTTCGATTCTTGATTCTATGACTGGATGATCTTGGAGGTGTCTTCCAACCTGGTTGATTCTATGACTGCCAGAGATTATGCACATGGACAAACACAGCACAAACTGCTGTAAGGAAAACTGCAAGCAGAATCCCCAAAAGACTGAACTACAAGGTGGAAAGCATTGGAAGGAGTGAGAAACTGATGGTTTCTTTATCTTTTCAATGCTTTATCTTTTCAATTCTTTATCATTTTCAATGCTGGGACCATTCAATAAGCAAGGCATGAAAACATCATCTCTGGAAATCAGAGTGCAACTGAGCAAGGGGACGTCATTGGATGGCCAGCAATGCACATGTGAGGTAGGCGCACATCTGCAGGCATAACTGGGAGACTGAAAAAGCCATTTTGGCACTCCCAGCCTGTACACAGTGGTACAAGTCTGTACACAGCGGTACAAGCCTGTACAAGCTTTGTGACCAAATTCAAATCAGGTTGGCACAGTATGGACCACTCTGTGGACCACACACCACACTCTACTTTTCAGATACTGCTGCACCATAGGTCCAAGACAGCAAACTTCAGCAGGCTTAAGAGCTACAAGTCCCAGACAAACTATGAGGTGTTGTGCCACAGGGTCATGGTTGTGCTAACAGACCTGAAGGTGCTTTGACTTCCTCCCAGTCACAGTCAGACCTGCACTGCCAGGCTGGGATCCTGCTTTCCTGGAAGGAGGTTGCACTGCCTTGTGCACCACATCCATTTGCTGAGCCACCACTCAGCTGCTGGTGCCCTCAGCTACCAACTGTGTACCCTTTAGCTATGCTTTGGACAGTTTCTTTGTATCAAGATGTAGATGGGGAGCAAGCAGAGTGATGATCTCCTGCAGGCTCCTGTGGCTGCCTCTGCGTTGGCTCTGCGGGAACTGCTTCTGCTCTGAAGCACATTTCTGTTTCTATTGCTCTCTGCATGGCTTTGAATCTTCAGTGGCCTTGGTAAGATGATGATCTAAACTGACCTAAATTCCAGGTCAAACAAAATTTAGGTTAATTTCACTGATGTCATTTTAAACTTTTAATTGGCATAAACCCTCTGGGGCAGGGAGATTTTCCAGCGAGTGCGTGTAAAAATTATATCCACTGATGGAGACTCACACAGCCTCTGAAACTCCTGATTTCCAACCTTGTACCTTGTTGTATTTGCCTTTTGCACATTCATATCAGGGTGTTTCCTTCCTCCCACCTCAGAAAAAAAAAAAAAGTAGGCACACATACCCCCTAAAGAGGAGACGAAGGGAGTGATGCTAACAGAGCCCAGCCAGAAGCAGCCATTTCTGCAGATTGAAAGATCAGGAAAACATAAATGCAAACAGAGAGCCCATTAAACACTGGTGGAAAAATGGAAGCCCTGGAAAGTCTCCAATATAACTAAAAAGCAGTCCAGGACTGGAGTGATTCTGTGTTTGTTTTCTGTCCATTTTTCATGGTTTGCTCATTGTCACTTCGAGCTCTCCCAATATCATTAATACAGCTGACCAATGTTATTTCTAAGGAAAATATTTTCATTTAAAAAAAAAAAAGAAGACATTTTCCTGAAAATAATTTTTCTGAATGTGATGATATATTGTTGAAATACTCCTTTATATATTTTTTCTTTTTTTTCTATAAACAATTCTTTTTTTTTTTTTTTTTTTAAGGCCTGTTGGTAGAAAATTCTGCTGGAAGCGTTACCAAACCTTTGCCAATCAATCAAGTCTGCAGCATTTCTGCTTTGCAAACTGTGTCTGGAAGAAGTGTCAAACAAGGCCATCTGTAAGAGGATGAAGTGCAAGCCAGTGTGGCTTGCTGGAGCACAATTGGTCCATGTTTCAAAGTTTTGAGTGGTTCTAGAAATCATACCCCAAATCCACACTGTTTACAGTATTGCAGCTCAAGTGGGTGCTGACAGGGAGGGAGAGGCTGCTCAGTGAAGCTGTATTTCATGTGGGCATCTTGGAGCTCCTGTTCTGCCATCCTTGCTACTCTCCTTCTTGGAGATACTGAATGGAAGGATTCTGCATTTCCATCCTACCAACACAGTGAATTGCATCTTTTCCCCTTTCCCATTTCAAAAACAGATTGGCACTGAATGTGCCAAAATTTGCTTGCTTTCAACCTTTTTTCTGTCATAGAATCATAGAATGGCAAGGTTGGAAGGGACCTCAAGGATCACCTAGTTCCAATCCCCTGTCATAGGCAGGGACATCTCATGGTGTTATCTTATGGATGCTCAACTCCACCTATGGCCTAATTGCATTCATAAAACTCCCTCCAAATTAATCTCATAGGTAACAATCACAGGGTTTAAACTGGCAGAGGGGAGATTGAAACCGGATGTTAGGAAGAAGTTCTTTACAGTGAGGGTGGTGAGACACTGGCACAGGTTGCCCAGGGAGGTTGTGGGGCACAGAACCTCCCTGGAGGTGTTCAAGGCCAGGTTGGACGAGGCCTTGAGTGACCTGTACTAGTGGGAGGTGTCCCTGCCTATGGCAGAGGGTTGGAACTGGATGATCTTTGAGGTCCCTTCCAACCTTACCATTCTATGATTCTAATCACAGTGTTTGGAAGTGGCTTGTCCAGCCCCCTTGCTAAAGCAAGGTCCATCAGAACAGGCTACCCAGGATCACGTTCAGGTGGGTTTTGAAGTTCTCTGGGGAAAGAGACTCCACAAACCCTCTGAGTAGCCTGGTCCAGTGTTCCATCACCCTCAAAGGAAGGAAGTTTTCCTTTTGTTTAGGTGGAACTAGTTCATGTCCATTGCCCCCTGTCTGTTGCTGGACACCACTGAAAAGAGACCAGTCCCATCCTATTGACATCTGACCTTCAGCTATTGATAGTCATTGATAGGATCCCTTCTCAGTCATCTCTTCCCCTGGCTAAAGAGCTCCATGTCTCTCATCCTCACCTTTAAAGAGAGATAGATGCCTCAGAAGAAGAGCATGAGACATGCTGGCACTAAAGACACAGGGGGATGGATAGACTGGGAATCATAGAATCACAGAATGGTGAGGTTGGAAGGGACCTCAAGGATCATCCAGTTCCAACCCCCTGCCATAGGCAGGGACACCTCCCACTAGTACAGGTCACTCAAGGCCTTGGCGGGGGGAAGAGTTCAGTGTTTCCTAGCCCCCAGAAACATGGGCAAAGTGGTGGGGGATGAACAGTTGCCTCCTTGGGCAATGCATGGGGGAGACCTTCCAGCTGATCCACAGCCTCCCTGAGGCAGGAGCACCTCACCCATGGGCAGAACGAGGTGGGACTACCCCAGGTAATCCAGGGATTAGGTGTGGCAAGGAAAAAAAAACACCCAAACAACCCAAACATTAGGGGTAGCCAGAAAATGACATACAGGGGATGGATTGTGACTAGTTTAGGGGAGAAGGAGGTTCCTCAGCTGCATATTAAAGAAATATCTTAATGGCAGTAACAGCTTAATTTTGCATGTAATTACAACTCTGCTCTTCCCTCACTCCCCACCCTGTCAGTGGTTCCTTTTGCACACCCTGTGTGCACATTAAGTACTACCTTGCCATATAGTTGGGGGACTTATTGACACAGATGCAGCACACTTCAAAATGGGAGGTGGGGGGGTGGGGGTGGAAGGCAATGGGGAAGCACTGGAGCCAGGACACAGGGCCCAGCCCCACTGCAATAGTAATTTGTGGTTTTTCCTCCAACGTTTAGTAGCCACAAAGAAGTCTTAGAAATTTCTGGTCAAAACCAGGACTCCCCTGTTCCTCTGCAGACGAAACACTGAGCCCTTACACTCCAACCCAATAAATATTTCATCTGGTTTGGAGGGAGAAGGGGTGGAGTCCAGCAGAAATTGTTTCACAAATGCAAATGACAGCTCAGACCCTCTAAAAGCCAAACCCTACCTTGGCTCTCACCTCTGCCTGTGTGTGCATGAGCACGTGGGCATCTGTGTGTGCATGGGCACGGTGGGTGCTGGGAAGGAGAAGTCCAGGGAATGCTGGTGCTGATGGGCAGTCATGGCAGCTGGACACGGCCAAAGAGCTGCCCCCAGAAAACTGCCAATGCCTGGAGAACTCCTACAATTAACTGAACAGCAAACACATTATACACAGGGAGGAAACTCAGAATCAGAGTCTGCAAAGATTTGAAACCCATTAAGAGACACAACTGAGTTTCAAATGCTGCCCTGCAGAGATCCTAGAATCATAGAATGGGAAGGTTGGAAGGGACCTCAAGGATCATCCAGTTCCAACCCTCTGCCATAGGCAGGGACACCTCCCACTAGCACAGGTCACTCAAGGCCTCGTCCAACCTGGTCTTGATCACCTCCAGAGAGGGAGCAGCCACAACCTCCCTGGGCAACTTGTGCCAGTGTCTCACCAAGACACACACCAGCCCCGTGTATATATGTTTGGAATGCTCAGAGGAGGATTTGTTTATGGACTTCAGTTAGTTTTAAGTTTATAGCATTTAAAGAAAGTTTTTCTTTTCATGTTGAGTTAGAACAAAAGATCTATCCAAGATGTTTATTGATAACCAATACTGCAATGGCAGCTCAGAGGGCAGATTCCTGAGAAGGTTTTTATTTCATCTTCTATTTTACTCTTTCAGTGCTAGCTTGGTCAGATTTTGATGCTAAGATGGAGCACTACTTTGAAGTTTGATCATCCCTCCTTGCCTTCTTTAAACTGGCAGAGGGAAGATTTAGACTGGATGTTAGGAGGAAGTACTTTACAGTGAGGGTGGTGAGACACTGGCACAGAGAAGTGTGACAATGAAGAAGCAAATATTACATCTCTACTCTTTTGGAAAGGAGAATAATTCCATTTTATATCTTAACACATCCTTGTTGGTCTGGCCCCAAAAGAAATCATCTGTCCAATGATTCTGGATAAATCAGGTGTGATAAAGAAAGGGCTTGAAATCAATACACAGAATTAAGTAAAAGCTTCATGAGTGATTGAACTGGAAGAGAGAAGATAATTCAGACCTGCATTTCCACAACAAGCTGAAGAGAGCTGCACATGGGAACATGCAGGAGAATTGTTTTCCCATAGCTCATAATCACTACAAGGAATAAATCAGGGGCAGAAATTATTTAGGGCAGGACTCTAATCTAATGCTAAGTGCTTTTAATACTGCAGGGAAATGCCCACATTGCTGCCCTGTCACGGTCCTCTGAGTGATTTGTGTTCAGTTTTTAATAGTTGTTACTGAGAGGAAGATTTCAGTCCTGCCCCAGTGCATCCTTGCCCTCTACAACTGATAAAACTGATGTTATGCTGAAAGTCTGGAGCATATGGGACACAGTTTCATAGCTCTGGAGAAATCCAGTTGTGTTGTTCTCCACAAGCCCATCCCAGCCTGATGCAGCACTCTCTTTGTCTCCATGAACAGTTGCCACACAACAGGCAAATCACAGACCCCATGGAGCCAAGTCAAAGACAGCTATGCTGGACACAACCCTCATGAAACCAAGTCAAAGACAGCTATGCTGGACACAACCCTCATGGAACCAAGTCAAAGACAGCTATACTGGACACAACCCCTATGGAACCAAGTCAAAGACAGCTATACTGGACACAACCCCTATGGAACCAAGTCAAAGACAGCTATGCTGGACACAACCCTCATGAAACCAAGTCAAAGACAGCTATGCTGGACACAACCCTCATGGAACCATTTCAAAGACATCTATGCTGGAAGAGAAACCGCTGCAAGTTGCAATCAGAGGAGTCTCAATAAATGACATAGTTCACAGCCCCTGAAGATTTGCTGTTTAATTCTTTATTTGAACTCCAATTGGCCCCTCATAGCACTTTGCTGCAGGTTACTGAATTATCTCCTTTTGTTGCATTAATTCTTTGGGCTGCCAGGCTCCTCCTGAAATGCTAAGGCTCAGGGTAGTTACTTATTTGCCTTCCTGTGCTTCAGGGCAGATGAGCAGTGTCAGGATCAGGTCATACACAAGCTATGTGCCTAAAATATACATATTAACAACGCCAACAAAAATCAGTGCCACAGATGCTGGGGTCAGCACATGGGAGCACGAGAACCTGGTCCTCTTCTGCAAGCACAGCAACATCAACCTCCAAAGAGCTGGGCAAAGGGATTGAGCAACAGTTGATTGGTGCATTTCTCTGCAACAGAAGGTCAGAGGGTTGGGGACTGATCAACCTTTTAAACACAGTCACCAGGGTTGGAAGAGACCTCAAAGATCATCAAGTCCAACCTGTCACCACAGACCTCTAAGGTCTCCTGGAAGCCTTCTCTTCTCCAGGCTGCAGAGCCCCAACTCTCTCAGCCTGTCCTCATAGCAGAGCTGCTGCAGCCCTCTGAGCATCTTCACGGCCTCCTCTGGACTGTCTCAAACAGTTCCATGTCCTTTTTGTGTTGGGACCTCCAGAACTGTATACAGTACTATATAGTCAAATTAAATTATGATCCTATGAAAAGTGTGATTTAATTTGAAATTTACAGTAGTCCTCAGTTTCATAACCCCCTGAAATTTTAGTTCTAGGCAAGCAAGATGTTGCAATCAGTATATGTTGTTCAGAATCTGATCTGAAAGGCTGAGTGCTGCAGTGAGTCCCAAATCTTGTAGCCTGACCATGTAGGAAAGGTTCTCCAGCCCTCTGAGCATCTTCACGGGCCTCGTCTTTGTGGCCATCATCTTCTGAGAGCCCATCAATGAACAGGAGCAAAAGGTATTAGATTCATAAGAACAGCCAGCAAAAAGGCCAAGTGATTATGGCAAGACCACCTGGTTCCATTATCTGAGCTTACAAACAAAAGCACAAAGAATGCAAAGGAAAGAGTTCTGAAGCCTGACCAAAACTTCAGTGGTTTGACTTCAGTCATTTTTAGCAGCCTTTGAAAAAAAAAAAAAAACCACCTTTCAGATTGACAAGGTGACAAGAAAAAACAAATCTTTGCTTTATTCCCCCAGAGTGAGTTAAGATATATCTCATTCTGCAGGAATTGCTCTGTTTTCAAATCCCTGATCTTAATCCTGATGGTGTCCCTCAAGTTAAACCAAAAGAAAGGCTGAGATGGGAAGTAGACATTATTCCATATATGTCTGAAAAGCTGCAAATATCATACTGTTTAAAATGATAATAAATCAGCCCAGACCCTGAAATGTATTTATTATGCTTGGAATTAGCAATAATAAAACCAAAGCTTCTGCAATATTCACGGTGGAATTTAATGGAAATAAAATGAACCTCCACAGTTTTGATTTTGTGCTTAATGCATTGTCATATTTTTAGACCCAAGGCACTTCTAAAATTACTTTATTTGAAAAGTTGTAATGAGTGCATTCAAGTGTAAATGGACACATTTCAGTGTGGGGTTTAGGCCAGCCTGGTGGTCTCCCTCTGCTCCTCTCTGGTCCCAGCTCTGCAGTCGCTGTGCCTCACGGGGCCTGTGCATCCCTGGGATGCTGACCAACAGTGAGAGATGTGTCCAATGTGCCCTGAGAGAGAGGTCACTCTGTGCCTCCTCAGCTGGGCATTTTTCAAAGCCAGAGTGGTTTCAGGAACAGGAGCTGTGAATAACTCTCAAATGAAGTGAAGCTGTATGTAGGTTCCAAAAATAAAACAGCATTACCATATGCTGATGGGTTTTTTTTTTGTGCTCAGTTTATCAACCTCTTACTTTTCTTTCCCCTTTGTAACCTACATATTTTGCAACACCTTTTAAATGTATTTTTTTTATTTAGCCCTTTTACCTCCACAAATCCAACAGTCTAGTTCTGCAAACCTCACACATTTCCTTGCTATCAAAACCAACAATATTTAAGCCTAACTCCAGAAGGGAATCTCTCACTTAGTCTCACCAAGACAAAAAGACAAGAAGTATTTCTGAGGAGACTTCCTTCCTGAGGAGACTCCCTTCCAATTCCTCTGAAGCAATGTTAGCTGAGAAAAATCTGGGCATGACTTAAACCTCCATCTTAATGTTTCCTAGCTGGCTGCAGCTATCTCTGTCATGCCACAAACAGATGCTTCTGACTTCACTTGAGAAAGAAAATGGATTAGCTAGAGAAACTGTGGAGAAAGGAAACATCCTGATCTTTCAGGTATCTCAGAGAGCTTACTGACACGTATGTGGTTAGTGGAACATCTAAACAAATTATAGATATATAAATAAATAATGTGAAGAAATAATCTAAATAAATAATATGGATACAGAAGATTTCAAAATAACAAATAAATAAATAAATGAAAAATGTTATGAATAGATAAATAGATAAATAAATGATGTAGGCAAATAAACAAATAAGTGAATAAAGAAATAAATAATATGAATTAATAAATAAATAAAGGGAAAAAATCAAAATCAAATCAAAGCATTGAAGATGCTCAGAGGGCTGCAGTAGCTCTGCTATGAGGACAGGCTGAGAGATTTGGAGCTCTGCAGCCTGGAGAAGAGAAGGCTTCCAGGAGACCTTGGAGTAGCCTTCCAGGATCTGAAGGGGGTCTACAGGAAGGTTGGGGAGGGAATATTGACAAGGTCTTGCAATGACAGGACAAGGGGAATGGGTTTGAACTGTCAGAGGGGAGATTGAAACTGGATGTCAGGAGGAAGTTGTTTGCAGTGAGGGTGGTGAGACACTGGCACAGGTTGCCCAGGGAGGTTGTGGCTGCTCCCTCTCTGGAGGTGTTCAAGGCCAGGTTGGAGGAGGTCTTGAGTGACCTGTGCTAGTGGGAGGTGTCCCTGCCTATGGCAGGGGGTTGGAACTGGATGATCCTTGAGGTCTCTTCCAACCTTACCATTCTATGATTCTATGAAATCATTTCCTATATGAGTTCTTTGCATGCTAAACAGGGACTTGCAGAAATACACTCCTCAAATCCAAAAGAATTCCTCCCTCTTCTCCACTAGTCCTGGTTTCAGCTGGTCTAGAGTTAATTTTCTTGTTGGTAGCTGGTACAGTGCTGTGCCTTGTATTTAGCATAAGAATGATACGAAGCTGCTACATGCTTAGTGAAATACTGATGCAGAGATGCAGGTAACAACTTCCATGTATAGGAACTTCTGGTTTGGTTTGTTTTTTGTTGGTTTTGTTGTTGGTTTGTTTTTTTTTTTCCCCTGTGTGCATTGCAGCTGTGAGTTGCTTTTCCCTCTAACACACAACATCCTTACCTTGACTTGGGAAAGGCTCGCTGAGGTTCACATTCAAACCAGGCTGGCCAAGGCTTCCTGTGAATTCTCTCTCATTCACAGTGGAAAACATGCACAGAAAATATGGTTTTGATGAAACTAAAGCCACTTCAGTTCAAGGTTTGCATTAAGTTTTTCATTAGTTTTGACCTGAAATGTGGACTTGAAGGCTGGCTTACAGCCTCACGTGGATATGGATAATGTAGACCTCACTCATGGACCACCAAGTGCCACATCTTCAGCTGCACTCTCCCACGTTCTCGTGTGGCTCTGATTGTAAATTATTAAAGCTATGAAGACATGAGCCTCAATCAAAAATTTTAACTTGTTTCTTTCAAACCATCACACCCATTAGCTGTGTTCAGATTAGTTATCACCAGCAAGGGTAAAATTAAAGGAGCTTTTTGAAAACAGAGAACAACCTATTGATCTCTGGCATGAAGTTGCTATCAGGCTGCCAGTTAACTCCACAGTAGCTCATGATAGAGATGAAATGCTGAAATGCAGTGCTTGCTTCTCCTGGGATATCAAGAAAGAGGAATGGAAGGAAAAACAAACAGTCTGGGAACAGGGGTGCTGGCAGCAGCAGCTGAGCTGAATGTGATGAGTTGAGCTCCCCAGACCTCCTTGTTCTTCTGGGAATTTCTTCAACCCCTTCTCCAAGGCTTTGTTCCATGCCTGTTATTTGCCAGATTAATCAAGTAGAATGTGAACTCCTTTTTCTTTCGTTGCTCTTAACCTTTGTTTCAATGCAAAAAGGGTCCTGGTTCAATGTAAACCATTGAACTTTCTGAGGTCTGTCTTTGACATGACTCCACTGCCCTTTTCAGGTCTACACCAGTTTAACCTAGCATGGGAGCTGGTCTACATTTAGGGGAAGCCTTAAACAACACAGAGAGATTAAAATCACTACCAATATCCCACAGAGAGATAATCATAGCTAACAAGTTAAAAAAAAAAAAAAGTAACCTGAGATTTTTGAGTAACTCTTGCCTGCATTTAGGCTGATGTTGAAGTGTTGCAGTTTTGCTCTCATATCTAAGGTACAAACCCTCCCCATGGCAAAAGATTTACTGGAAGGTAAAAAAATGATGGGTGATGCAGCAATGAGATGTCTGTGCTGCCACCTCCATTGACTTTATCCCAAGTTTAAAGACATTTTGTAGGTGGGTCTCAACTTTCCATTGGAAGGAAAAGCAATTTTTCAGTCTGCATAGAGAAGCAAGGCATGAAAAAAAGAAAATAAAAAAAGAGTCTCTAAAAAACTGTGTTTCAGAGGTTTGAACATGAGCCTCAAATTCCAGCTGACTCGGAAAGCCAGCTCCAACCTCAGAGGGATCCCACTCTGATTCTTGTTCCTCGCTGCAGTCAGAAGGCACTTTCCATGAACAGGCATGGGAAACCTCCAAATCCAACATCCACCTCATGTATTCTACATGTTTTAAAACGATTATGTAAAATAAAAAGCCCCAAACCACTCATAGTGGCAATTAGGCTCAAAATGACAAACTGCATTGCAGACACATGGAGCTGGTGGATTACCGCTGCTCGGGCTGAGAAGGGGACTCAAAAAGGACCTAAGGGTGGAAATAATAAACATTTGGCTCCTCACTTCATTTTCATTCCTTCTTCTGTTTCATGGACAAGCGATTTCCAAGGGCTTGGGAAACTTCTGCTACGGTGGCAGTGTCACTGAGAGGTGCTGGGGCAGTGCTTGCTCACACGTCCCTGCTAGGTGTCAATCCTGCAACCACCCAAATGCGCCCTGAAGAAGGCAACCACCACAAGTCAAAGTCTCTGCATTACTTTAAAAATCCAGCCACTCTTTTTTTTTTTTTTTTTTTTTTTTTTTTTTTTTTTTTTTTGCTGGTGGGATCTTTAGTGGGTATTATGGCCACGAGCCAGTAAAGCACTGCTTGCTTTTACCTTCCTGTGAAGCAAGAGTGTTGGCGTCCGCATGTTGAAAGCTTCCCAAATTACCTTCTTCAACATCTGTACGGGCCTGGTTTGCTGAATGCTCCTTTGCTTCTGCTTGAGCAGGAGTGATTTACAGTTACCTACCATCCCAGCACACCCTCCATGCCATTCACACTGCTTGTAGGTGCTGGTGTCCCTAGACCCATCTGATGGCAGCACCTGGGTGGAATGGGAATGTTTCATTCCAAACAGTTCCTCCTCGTAGATACGCTCAGCGCATACGTGCCTGGCCAGGAGCTCAGCCATTTATTTTTCCTCTCTGTAGGCATGTTTGGAGCTGTGGGTGGCCTCTCCTGTTTAAAATAAAGAAGTCAGGAGAAAGCTTTGTTCTTTGCAGACTGAAAAACAGAGCATCTATCTTGTGCTATGTGGGCAGAGCTTGGTTGCTAGATGGTTCCCCACAGCTGCTGAATGATCCAGAGCCATGTTTAATTGCATCAGGACTCCCAGACCTACCGGCCCAGTTAGGTTACAGATATATATGCAGGGCCAAGCAGGACAGAATTGTTCCATCCTTTAGCCATTTCATAGAATGTCAGGGGTTGGAAGTGACCTCAACATTTCATGTTGAAGGAGATCTCTTTAGAGCTTTGCTCACAGTGTACCTCCACTTTGAACTGTTTGATAGCCCCTTTAATTTTGATTTCCATCCTCATTAAAAGGACATGCAAAAGAAGTAGAGTTAGAACAGATTATTTTAGATTTATATATATATATGTATTTTTCTTTCAGAACAGACTATTTTAAATTTATATTTTTTTTCTTTTTTTTTCTTTTTTTTTTTTTTTAATTGAGGGCCTCCCAACTTATTGCAAAACCATCCTGGCAAGCCTGAAGACACCAAATTACCTGAAAAGTTACTCTAAGCAACCCAGCCCAGTCCATTAGTCCTGGGTGTACAAACAAGGACATTACAACACAAAGCATGAAGGGCTAAATCACCTCATCAATCCTCCTAGCACAGGACAGGTTGGTTTTCTGCCTTCCTTTTCACCACTCTGTCCTTTTTAACCTTGTAATAAATATTCCCCTTCTGCAATGGAGATTTGTCCACTGTAGGGTCATTTATGACTTGCCATCAGAAGCTGGACCAACCTAAAGACATCACAAGCAAGCACAAGCATCTCAACCTTTTCACTCATGATTGTTTCTGACACAAAGAATGACTTTGGGATGTTTCTGGTCCGGTGTGCCACATCCTGACAACATAAGAAACAGGGTGTAGTGCCACTAGCCCTTGATTTACATAGTGTGCATTGTATCACCACTTAACTCAGCTCTGTGTATCCAGTGCAAGCCCCATTTTTTCTCTCTGAAACTTGGCTATGGGCTGGTAGGAGATGCTTCATTATTGCATGTGTCTAAGTGAAAGAAGAGCCTATTTTTAAACTGGTGTTTTGCAGGTCATTAATCCACAGCCTGGATGCGAGCCTTTAGCTATTGCCCTCCCCAGTGACCAAGTTATTTACTGCAGATGACAAATGGCAATTTTTCATCGTTGCTTTCAAAAGACACTGCACATTTTAGAGACATTATGGAGCATTTTATCAGCCTTCATGATACTCAGTGGCTTGTATCCTTAATCCACCCTGAAAGATATACAGGGCACTTTAACAGGGACTCATGCCAGGGTAATAGAATGATTATGTAATGTCCTTAACATGTGATGCATATTATTCTTATTAGTTCTTGGATACTCCAGTCTAATAACTCCACATGGTATTAATATTAAGCAATTATCCAAGAGTATTTGAGCTGCATAACATCCACAGAAAATCTGCAAGAGGCTTATTGATACAGTCCCCACATCAAGTCCAAATCCATGATTAGCACTAACAACTGGGTAGGACTGAGCTTCTTGGACCAATTGGAAAATTAGATACAAGATGAAATATTTATTGCACATAGAATCATTTTGGTTGGAAAAGACCTTTAAGATGATTGAGTCATATAAATACATCCTGCAACAGTTGAACTTAGCTTCATTAAATCAAGTTTCAAAGATTGCTTTCTTGGAAGCACTGCTAATTGACATGAACAGATATAACAGGGTGAGTGTTGGTCTTCACAGACATGGGAATTACTGTTTAGGATCAGAGCCCCAGTTCCTGGTCCCTTAGAGCAGGCATTGCAGCAGGAGAAGGGAAACTAGAAGCATGGGAATTGCTGTTTAGGGTCAGAGCCTCAGTACCTGGTCCTTTAGAGCAGGCATTGCAGCAGGAGGGGGGAAACTAGAAGCATGGGAATTGCTGTTTAGGGTCAGAGCCTCAGTACCTGGTCCCTTAGAGCAGGCATTACAGCAGGAGGGGGGAAACTAGAAGCAGGGAGATAAGGAATAACCAGCTCAAGATTAAGTTTCCAGTAAAAAGAAGCAGAAGGAAATTCATGCACAGAAATGTCAGCTCCAAGATCCATTCCCCATAATTTTTCATGTCTTCAATTAGCTTGTCTACATCTTCATGTTTGTAGATGTTACATAGACCCTGGGCAGCTTTCCTGGTGTTACAATAAACAACCAATGCTATGCAAATGACACTTCAGCACCTATCCCAAGACAGTGAATTAAAGGGGGCTCTGCAGCCTGGAGACGAGAAGGCTTTGAGGACACCTTGGAATGGCCTTGTGGTGTCTGAAGGGGGCTACAGGAGGGCTGGGGAGGGACTATTGACAAGGTCTTGTCATGACAGGAGGAGGAGGAATGGGTTTGAAGTGGCAGAGGGGAGATTGAAAGCGGATATTAGGAGGAAGTTGTTTGCAGTGAGGCTGGTGAGGCACTGGCACAGGTTGCCCTGGGAGGTTGTGGAGCACAGAAGCACAGAATGTGATTCACATTCTGTGCTTCTGTGCTCCACAACCTTCCTGGAGGTGTTCAAGGCCAGGCTGGATGAGGCCTTGGGTGACCTATTGTAGTGGGAGTTGTCCTTGCCTATGGTAAGGGGTTGGAACTGGCTGAGTTTTGAGGTCCCTTCTAACCTAAACCATTCTATGACGACGAACAAAAGGTTCCCCCAAAACATTGCTCTCAGGCTGCATTTCCATGGCTTAATCTGTGTTTGGTTTAGTAGGGGATGAGCTCCATGGTTTGTTGTTTTAGTGGTTGAAAGATGACATCAAACAAACCCCATCAGCTCAAAGTGTCTGGCTGTTGATGTGAATCCCACCATCCAAGAACTGGCAGGAGCATCCCAGATTACTCATCCGCATTAACTCTTTGGGTAAACATTTTCCTCTTGAGTGTAAGGTTGAGTTGCACATTCCTTGACAAAAAAAAACCCTCCTCCATGTTCAAAAATAAACACAGAGCAGTTCTGAATTATGGGCTTATTTCATAGAGAAAGAAAATAAAAGAGAGAGGTATTTACACAAGGGCAACTCATCATGACATGTTCATTTTCCAAACTAGCAAGTTCTCCTCCTGTGTAAGGATCTGGGAGGGATAATTGCTATGGAACAGAGAGCTAAATATTAATGAGTGACAGCCCTTCAAGAGGCAAAGAGCAGAGTTAAGCCATGCCAGCTATGTGAGATGCAAGTGTAAGGATGGCTTTGTAACTCCTGCTCTGCAGCGAGTTTGGAAAGCCAAGGAGCTGGCAGACACGCTGGATTTGCCGCAGTGTTGCTTCTGAGCACTGAACTGGGAAAGCCATCTAATGCTCTAATGACAGAAACACCTACATCCCTCACATGTACCAACATAAATTACCTGCATCAATTGAATTTCCATGATGTCAACTAAGTGTGAAGGAAAATAGACTGCAGCTAGCTGGAGGATGGGAGCGTGGAGCAGGAAGGCGCAGCTGGTTGGTTTTGGGTTGTGTTGGTGGGATGGTGGTGTTTTTTTGTTTTTTTTTTT
>VWZE01000938.1:868494-879219 GCA_013396675.1 Eubucco bourcierii
GCAGAGGATCAAAGCCAGGGAAACAGCTGATTGCAGCCTGACTGCGCCGTTCTTCCTCTGTCCCAGCAAGATCTAGCATGGTTTGATCGATTATTCACCCAGCACTGAGGCTCAAAGGAAAGTCCTGGCCTCAGGGAGGGATGCCAAGTTTGTTCCTTCCACCCATAAGGCAAAAGCAGGCTGAGATTTTAGTGAGCTGGGTCAGGAATCCCAGATGTGAAAACAGCCATCAGAATTCACAGCCTCCAAAACTACCTCTGCAGGTCAGATCTCTCTTCATTCCAATCATGTCTCTAACATGGAGAACTAACACTGAGGAGAAACTTTTCCAGCAGCTTGGGTTGTACTGAGTATAACCCTAATGCCAGGAAGAGGCTTGCTGAGTGCTGCTGCATCTCTTCTAGCATAGGCATACATACAGAGTAGAAATAAAGACAGAGGTCAAATCTGTGCCAGAATTCCCTGCTTTGAACAAGACACAAATAAAAATTCCATCCCTGCAAACACTGCAATTCAACACTGAGAGTTGGGAACACAAACTTTTGCAATGGAAAATACCTGTTCCTTCCTTGGTGGTAGCTAAACTTTTTCTTTTGGGCATATTTTAGAGATTTTTTTCTCCCTCCTTGGAGTTCTTCGTGTGAAGATCACATTTATTAGCTCCTACATTTCTTGACATGGGTAAAATATCTTCTTATGCATTGCTTTGTATTAAATATAGCTTTAAAGCTATAAATATAGCTTTTAAGAGCTTGTAATGATGGTTGTGTTTGCAATCCATTTCTGATATTTAGCATATGCAGCTGAAAGTGAATTAATTGTTTGGTCAAAGTTATGATTTTGGAGAGTAATGAAGCTCTTGGGTGGAAAAAGCACCACAAAATCATAAGGCTGGAAAAGATCTCTAAGATCATAGAATGGTAAGGTTGGAAGTGACCTCAAGGATCATCTAGTTCCAACCCCTTACCATAGGCAGGGACATTTCCTATTAGTACAGGTCACTCAAGGCCTCGTCCAGTCTGGCCTTGAACACCTCCAGGGAGGTTGTGGAGCACAGAAGCACAGAATATGATCACATTCTTTGCTTCTGTGCTCCACAACCTCCCTGGGCAACCTGTGCCAGTGTCTCACCACCCTCACTGCAAACAACTTCCTCCTAACATCCACTTTCAATCTCTCCTCTGCCAGTTCAAACCCATTGCCCCTTGTCCTGGCATTGCAAGACCTTGGCAATAGTCCCTCCCCAGCCTTCCTGTAGGCCCCTTCAGATACTGGAACGCTACTGGAAGGTCTCCTGGAAGCTTTCTCTTCTCCAGGCTGCAGAGCCCCAACTCTCTCAGCTTGTCCTCACAGCAGAGCTTCTACAGCCCTCTCAGCATCTTCGTGGCCTCCTCTGGACTGGTTCCAACACTTCCATGTCCTTCCTGTGCTGGGGGCTCCAGAACTGCACACAGGACTCCAGGTGTGGCCTCAAGAAAGCAGAGCAAAGAGGCAGAATCCCTTCCCTTGCCCTGCTACCCACACTGTTCTTGCTGCAGTCCAGGACTCAGTTGCTGTCTGGGCTGCATTCACACTGCAGGTTCATATCATCAAGTCCACCTGTCAACTCAACATCACCACTCTCATTAAACCATGCCCCAAAGTGCCATACCTACAGGTTTTTGGACGCCTCCAGGGATGGCGACTCCATTACCTCTCTAGGCAGCCTGTTCCAAAGCCTGACCACTCTTTCAGCAAAGAAATTTTTCCTAATATCCAATCTAAACCCTCCCTGGCTCAACTTGAGGCCATTACCTCCTAATGATAGTGTCCTATCAGCAGTTACTTGAGCATCACAGGAAGAAATAGTGATCAGGTTGGAGCAGGAATGTTCCACCACAAACAAGGGCAGGGGAAAACTGAGCCCAAGAATCTGGCATTGTAGGATGCTACGATCATACAATAATTCTCTCAGCCTTTCCAGTCCCAGCCTCATTTCCTGGGTTTTAACATTACTTTGGGTTATATAGGCATGCAGTGAGTCAGCCTGTATCAATTTTCCTAATCCTCACAAAATGTTGATAATTTGTTCAGCTGTTCTTTTTTAGCAGAGTGACAGAGCAAATGCGTAAGTAGATTTTTAAGGGGGGGGGGGTGTAGGTTGGAAGGTTCTTTTCAGTTTCAAATTGGCATCCCCTTGAAAGCTTGTGATGAGGGATTTTAATTCCACTACCCACAGTGAGGGCATTTGAAGGCAAACATTTTCTCCTCGATAACACAAGAAAGGTTGAGGTGGAGAAAAAAGGATATTCCAGTCACCTTAGGGTTGCCTGAATTGGAATTCCTAAGCTCCTGCCTAGCCTCAATCTTTGCCCTGTGGAACAGGAATTAGTCAGCATGGACTAGTGTGGGCTGTTTCATACTTCTGACTCTCATTTTCAAGGAGGTGAAATTAGATTAGAGGCAATTCAGGACTCCAGTACTCCCAGGGTGGTGTTCAGGAATCCCCACTCCAACCAGCTCTAGTAAAAGTACAAGGGAATAAAAATACTCAGTGGTTATGAAGAAACATTCCAGAGAAGAAGTGCACTCTGCACCTCCAGCCCCTCAGAGAGCCAATGGCATCCTGGCCTGCATCAGGAGCAGTGTGGTCAGCAGGAGCAGGGAGGTTATTCTGCCCCTGTACTCAGCACTGCTCAGGCCACACCTTGAGTGCTGTGTCCAGTTCTGGGCCTCTCAATTCAAGAGACATCCTGGAAGGTGTCCAGAGAAGGGCAGCAAGGCTGGTGAGGGGCCTGGAGCACAGCCCTGTAAGGAGAGGCTGAGGGAGCTGGGGGTGTGCAGCCTGCAGAAGAGGAGGCTCAGGGCAGAGCTCATTGCTCTCTGCAGCTACCTGAAGCTTAGAGCTACATTTCAGAATCTAAAGGGGACCTTCAGGAAGGCTGGGGAAGGACTGTGGTGATAGGACGAGGGGGAATGGTTTGAAACTGGAGCAGGGGAGATTGAGGTTGGACATCAGGGGCAAGTCCTTCACAACAAGAGTGGTAAAATGCTGGATCAGGCTGCCCAGGGATGTGGGTGAGGCCTCATTCCTGAAGATATTCAGGATCAGACTGGATGTGGTCCTGGGCAGCCTGACCTAGTTGAAGGTGTCCCTGCTGACTGCAGGGGCTTGGACAAGATGACCTTGTAGGGTCCCTTCCAACCCAATGCATCCTGTGAATGTGTGAGCAGGACCAGCCTCCGAACACTGAAACTTGGTTATAATTTACCACCTCCAGGCAGCAGTGGAGTTTTTGAATGTATTCATAAAGACAAAAGCAAGGTACTCCTCCATCCTAGTCAAGACTCTTCAAGGATACCATATGCCTCTGTAGATTTAAGTGCTATGTCTTTAGCCAAACTTGATTACAGCAAATTTGGGACAACCAATGGGCCAGGAAATCCACAGGAGCAACAGAGAGGCTCTCCTACAGCTGGGACTTAAGAGCTGAGGAACAACTCGTGACATAGATACAGCAGAGACAACTTGGATTCAAACACAAACTCTTGACTCACAGCCTAAGCAAGGGAAAAAGCAGTGTGTGATTAGAGAGTGACTAACTCTGGTCTCTGCTGAGCTCTGTGGCTTGGACACTTTGCTAAAGATTTTGTTGTAAGCTGACTTTTTTTTTTTTTTTTTTTTTTTTTTTTTTCTTTTTTCCCCCCTCTGATTAATCCTTTCCAGTCCCTGGTCTCAGCTGACTCGGCTGAGCCCATTGGAAGCCATTGTTCAGCTCTCTGAACTTTATCTCTTTTCAGTGCTTCAATAGAAGACCCCTTCTCCCCCCACCCCATCCCTCTTGCTAAAAGCCTGTTTGTAAGAGCCATAATGAAACTCCAGGTGGCCTGGTGATTTCCAAGTAATCCCCTCAGGGATTCCAAGCACTTGGTTATGCCTCATGCATTGTAACAAACCATGGATGCGATTCCTCTCTCTTTCTTTCCACTGTGCTGGGTGATTTAATAAGTGCAGGGCATTAGATGATAAAGGACCACTGAAAAAAAACTATTTTTATATATATATATATATATATAAATCAAACTAATCCCTTGAAACACAACAAACTCTGCAGTGTGTGCATACAGAAAGTATATCCCCTCTGAACATTATAGTATTTCCTGAGCCAAGCTCTACAGAACAGCAGATAGCTCCAGAGCAAAGTCCTAATCCAGGCTTCAACACCTAGACAGCTTATTGGGGGCTGCATCTGATCCCAACTGTTCTTTCCCTCTATCACATACTGAACCATCACGCTGGCTGTGCTGCCAAGCCCAAGTAGCTTCAAGTTTGGGAAGGAGAGTCAGGTCTGAAACATTTTACCTGGGCCTCCTCTCTAAAGAAAAGAGGAGGAACAGAGCAAAATGAGTTTTCAAGGCTGGAAAAAAATAAAAAAGGAAAAATTAAAGGGTTTCAGTGTATCTGATGAGTTCCCAGAGGTCTGTTGTGTAAAATGCCAAGGCAAGCATAATAGATGGGAAAACTTGAAAGGCAACTTCAAGACTGTGGCTCTCTGGATGCTACCAGGCTGCCACTGCTACCTGGATACTTCCAGCAATTCACTTCCTAACCTGTCCTCTGGGACCAGAACCTGTCCAGTTTTTGAGTGAAGACAAGAAACATGATGGAGCTTCTTGCAAGAGACTCCTGAGCTCAGTCATTACATCAGCTGAGATCCAACCCCAATTTATAAACATATTTTGGATATTTCCATGGATTAGTGAGAGTTGCTAATATTGTTAACAGAACAAAACTGTGAGAACTAAACCCAGGGTGCAACCAAAGAGGGGTTTCACCACTAGTTCTTCATTAGGAATAGCTAAATAGGAGCTACATTGCCCCAAACCCCACAACTATCATGAGCTGTCTCCCCTGAAACATCTGGTGCTGGTCACTGTCAGACCTGGGCTACCAGTCTGGGGGGATTACACATCTAATTCATTACAGACATCCTCATCTTCCTCACGGAGCGTTCCTGGGGAGCAGAGCATTGTGCTCGATTGGTTCCACCAGAAAGGAATTTTCATGGGAGAGACAGAATGAATAAATTACCAGCAAATTGCTATTGGCAGGGCGAGATCAGGAGCAAGGAGGAGAGGAGGACCTGCAGAAAGGGAAGGGAAGGGAGAGAGGAAGCGACTTTGGTGTGTGTTGAATTGCTTGCCTAATTTCTGTTTGAGACTCCCAATCTGGGGCAGCAGCTGCTCCAATGATGTATTACAAAGGACTTATTGCTGTAATGCATCATGAAGCTCCATTGCCCTGATGACATGTTACCATAATACATCATAAGAGCATTGCCCAGTAGGAACAGGAGTCCTGGAAACCAAACAGCTCCATAAATTTTAGTGTAGTCCCCCTCCAAATTGTTGTGAATTTCTTTTCTGCTCTATTAAAGATTGAAGCTTTGAAAAGTACAGGCCAGAGCAAGCACTCATTAAACAGGCTCCAATGGTTTCATAAGTCCCCTAAGTCATTAAAGGTTCTAATATAAGAGATTAACTATTGCTATTGTTGCTTGGCAAGAATAAATTATCTTTAAATACTTTTTTATGCCCTCCTGGTAGTGAGTCAGGAACTCATGCAAGGAGGACCCAGCTGTGGAGTTGGAGAGAAGCATGGTTCATCCTCCTGGAAATAAATACAGAGCTTTGAGACGTGGGCTGCATTGTGGTGACTCTGCTCCTCTGAGCTCCATCACATCCTCCAGGGAGCAGTGGAGCTGGTGCTGGGGCCACATTTACAGATGATTTGTGTGGTTTCAGTCTAAAATAAGTAGTGACCATGGAGGCTCAGCCCTTCTGGAAGTTAAGCCCTAGAAGCCTGTACTGCATATAATAACAAAATATTTTGGGATGGATTTGGTAAAGAGTTTAGCAGCTCAGAGAGGGCCTCTGTGGACTAAATCCAAAGCTGCAACCCAAGAGGTAATGTTTTTGGGTCTGACCAATCCTAATATCTGACAATCATGCCCCAGGGGCCATGCAGGCCTGGTTGGGGAGGAAGGACACCAGGGTAATGTGGCCACCTCAGGTCCAGGGCATGTAGAGCACATTGTGCAGAGAGGTGGTGAAGAAGAGAGGTTGCACTCCATGCACTGCTTCTCTTCCCACTGCTGAGACCCAAGTGAGTTGCTCCAAGGGGGATGGGGATGTGTCTGCAGAGAAACCACAGCCTTGGAAATGTCCTTGAAGGACAGCTTAGTAATTAGATATCACTGAATATCTTAGATAATGCTACATGAGCTCACAGAAGGGCAGGTGCAAAGGGAAGGGTCGAGCTGAAAATTGGGACTTTAATTTTTCCCAGCACAGCAACCAGATCATGTTAAAGCAGGCAAGAACAGACGTGCTGCAAGACACTACTGGCAAAGTGAGCTCCCATTTCTCCTTGTACTTATTCTGTTAGAGAAAAAAAGTCTTCTCCATGCAGGCAGTGAGAAACAACAATTAATTAAATAAAAATAAAAAGGAAAAGTGAGGAAAAGCAGTCAAAGCAGAGAGCAGTTTTACTTGTGCTTAGGTTACATGGCAAACATCAACATACTCTTTGCATGAATGAACTGGAAAGTTCTTGATGGCACCATGGGATCACTCTGAGGAGGTACTCAGCACTGGTTAGGTCACATCTTGAGTATTGTGTCCAGTTCTGGGCCTTTCAGTTTATGAAAGATGTTGAGGTGCTGGAAGGTGTCCAGAGAAGGGCAATAAGGCTGGTGAGGGGCCTGGAGCACAGCCCTGTGAGGAGAGGTTGAGGGAGCTGGGGGTGTGCAGCCTGCAGAAGAGGAAGCTTGGGGCAGATCTCATTGCTCTCTACAGCTGAAAGGAGGTTGTAGCCAGGTGGGATTGGGCTCTGCTGCCAGGCAAACAGTGACAGAACAAGAGGACACAGCCTCAAGCTGCACCAGGACAGGTTTAGGCCGGATGTTAGAAAGAAGTTCTTCACAGCAAGAGGGATTTGCATTGGAATGGGCTGCCCAGGGAGGTGGTGGAGTCCCCATCCCTGGAGGTGTTTAAGAGGAGGCTGCGTGAGGCACTCAGTGCCATGGGTTAGTTAATTAGAAGGTGTTAGTGTTAGGTCGGACTCAATGATCTCAAAGATCTTTTCCAACCTGCTTAATTCTGTTAGGTACCTGTGTGTCCTCACTGAGCAGTGCAGTGCTGGCAAGTCGAAGAGGGAACTGCCAGTGGTTTCTTAGAAGCCTGTTTCGTGGTACAGTATCAGCAAGTTGAGTTTGCCTTGGAAGTGCCAGCGCGGCGCGGGCGGGGTTGCTGCCGCCTGCGATTTCTCCCTTCGTCTTGATCCAAGCTTAAGTGTCGTTTTATTTCATCCCAATGGCTTTTAATTGAGCAGGCTGCTCAGCTCGAGGTGCACCAAGTTAACATGGTTTGGTGTTTTTCTTTCCCAAATCTTAAGGGAACGTGCCCCTAGACCAACATTAGACTGTTTTGTTTTGGGTTGGGTGGGTTGTTGGGTTTTTATTTCCCCCCTTGGTCAAAAGATCCAGTGTGTGCTAATTCTGCCGGGCTCTCTCTCACTCAATCACTCATATTCAGTGCCCCCTAAAGAAACATTGCAGAAGCCAGAAGGCTAAGAAATTACCCAAATGAACTGCCTGTGCTTTGCCCTCACATATCACATACCGAATTGTTGCCACCTTGCTGGTAAAATTAGCCACGTGATTCACAGCGTTACCTTCACCGCTCAAATAACAGAGGAGGTGCTGTGTGGGTCCAAAGACTCTCCCAACATTGGGACCAACCCCTGTTTGGTGGCTTAAAAGAGGGGAAGGGATGTTACAGAATTGTATTAGCTCCCCAACATTGGGACCAACCCCTGTTTGGTGACTTTAAAGAGGAAAAGGGATGTCATAGAATTGTATTAGCTCCCCAATATTGGGACCAACCCCTGTTTGGTGACTTTAAAGAGGGAAAGGGATGTCACAGAATTGTGTTAATTCCCCAACATTGGGACCAAACCTTGTTTGGTGACTTTAAAGAGGGAAAGGGATGTTATAGAATTGTATTAGCTCCCCAACATTGGGACCAACCCCTGTTTGGTGACTTAAAAGAGGGGAAGGGATATCACAGAATTGTGTTAACTCCCCAAAATTGGGACCAACCCCTGTTTAGTGAGTTAAAAGAGGGAAAGGGATGTCACAGAATTGTATTAACTCATCTTTTAAATGAAATTTTTGAAGGATGTGATAGGTGATGCTTTCCCCACTCAGAAAAAAAAAGTACCCTCAACTTAAAATAAAAAAGTGGTTCTAAGTTAGAAAGACACCAAATAATTGTATGGGTTTACAAATTCAGGGGTTTTTTTCTCAGTTAAATTCCAAACTGGGTTCAAGAATTAGTTTTTTCAATTGCAAAATGCAGTTTTGCAGTGATTGCCCTCTGATAGAATGACTTTTAAAATGAAAGCATCCTGTTTGTTCACTGGTAAAAAAACCTTTCAAATTTTGCCTGCATTTGAAGACATTAAGAGTGAAAAGAAAAATTAACTCAGAGAAGAGGAAAGATTTTTTTTTTTTTCCTGGCTCCTAATCTCACCAAAGGAATCCAAAGGCTTCAGTCTGACCCAGGTCATAATAATAACNAAAAAAAAAAAAAAAAAAAAAAAAAAAAAAAAAAAAAAAAAAAAAAATTTAGTTCAGCCATTGAGCTGAAAAATCAGATTGTCATACAGCTTCATGTGTGAAAAATATTTCTCCTGACACAGTCAATAAAAAGATGATGATTGCTGCATCTGTTACCTAGGGGTAAATACTTTTTAGTCTAAACCTGACAGAAGGCAAATGAGAAGCCAGCAGCAGTCTGGCTGGTGTGAAGGGTTGAGGAGGGTGTTTGCTGTTCACTGGTTTCCTGAGTCAACAGGACAAGCCCCAAACCCCTATTTGCCTCCTGCTGCAGCCAGATCTCATCCTCTGGAATGTGATGGCAAGGGAAATTCTACTTGGGAACCAACATCTCCAAGTCAGATCCAAATTTTGCTTCCACAGCTACCTTTATTTTCCTTGGGCTACCTCAAGGACAAAACATTATCAGCAAAAACAATTCCCAAATGTAAAACAAGAGTTTTCCAGAATAACAAAACCAGAACAATGAACTAACCCCTATCAAACCTCTACATTCCAGGGTTAACATTGCCTCTGGTGAGGTATTGGGACATGTTGCCCAGGGAAGCTATGGAGCTACCATTTCTGGAGTTCAAACTATGAGTAGATGGTAGCACTTTGGGACGTAGTCTACTGAGCATGAAGGTGTTGGGTAGAAGGTTGGACATGATGACCTCAGAGGTCTTTCCAACATTACTGGTTCTATGATTCTATGGTAACAACAAGACAACCACACCTCTCTGCCTGTGCATCTAACAACCTGAAACCTGCTCCATTTCCCACCAAAATTCACCAACCTGTGCTGTCTTGTTGTGCCCTGCCTCAGCTGGTTTTGCACAGATTACCTGAGGATGTAAGATAGCCTGAGGTTGAGTTTGGAGCTTCTGCACTTTGAGAACTGCATGAGTTGTCTGGTTCTCAGAGTGTACAGGAGAACACAGGCACTGAGGCTGCCTGAGCAGCAATGCCTGGTGCAGAGCAGCCTTTTGCTCTGACCGCAGCAGCAAAAGCTACAACATCCCATTGAGGCACCAACTCTGCTCTGGCAGTGCAGCAAAAGCATCTCTCTGCTGTTCTGGGAACACAGGGAGCAGCTTTCAGTATTTCACCAAACTGAGCTTGATCTGTGTCACAGCATTTTGGAGACTAAACCACAATGAAAACAGCACTAAGCAAGGTGATGAAAACAGCAGATGGATAAAGAGATCAAAAGCTCATGAGATGAGGACAGACTGAGAGAGTTGAGGCTCTGCAGCCTGGAGAAGAGAAGGTTGCGAGGGGACCTTATAGTAGCCTTCCAGTATCTGAAGGGGGCCTACAAGAGGGCTGGGGAGGGACTATTGCCAAGGTCTTGCAATGACAGGACAAGGGGCAGTGGGTTTGAACTGTCAAAGGGGAGATTTAGACTGCATGTTAGGAGGAAGTTGTTTGCAGTGAGGGTGCTGAGACACTGGCACAGGTTGCCCAGGGAGGTTGTGGCTGCTCCCTCCTTGGAGGTGTTCAAGACCAGGTTAGATGAGCCCTTGAGTGAACTGTACTAGTGGGAGGTGTCCCTGCCTATGGTAGGGGGTTGGAACTAGATGATCCTTGAGGTCCCTTCCAACCTTACCATTCTATGATTCTATGTGCAAGGGAAGGATTCAAGGGGCAGCAAGTGCAGCAGCTTGCCCATCCTCATACAGGTGGTGTAGCAGCAAAGCCAAAAATCGCAGGCTGGAGGTCTCCTGTGTTTTCACTCCTTGTCCAGCTGCTGTCTTTGAGTGTGTCTCATCAACAGCTTCTTTGCTGGAGCATGTGAGTCTGTGGCCAAAGTCTGTTACGTCACCAGTGTAAGAAAAACCCTGACCCTTTTGGTTCCCCAACCTTCTGCAGCCCAATTTATGTCCAATTTGCAGACTTTCAACATAGCAGCCTCACAGTTCATAAAATCAAACTCAGCCAGGGCTAAGTCTCTGGGTAATGGATTTAGGATCACTCGAGGTGTTACCGGCAGTTCATGATGGGTAACTTTCTTGTTAACTAAAGTCCCTTTTGCTAAATGAGTTCCAGCTTTAACTCCCCCCAGTCTCCACTCTCCTTTTCCTCC
>VWZE01000938.1:891484-902730 GCA_013396675.1 Eubucco bourcierii
TATTTGCCTGGCCAGCTGCAGAAGCCTCCCAGGATCTCCCCAGTGTCACTCGCAGAAACCTTCTAAGTTTCTCCTCGAGGTCTCCTGAGTTGTGCCCAGGTGTTGAGATTTAAGGATGTGCAATTCCTCACATCAGCTGCACAGGATGGACTCTCGCCCATACTGTCAGCACCCTGTGAACAAGAAAAGGCCTTCTTTGTGTGCTCTCTCAAGGCCCTGCACTGTGGCCATCTCATTCTGTTTCGAATTAACCTTGGTGGCGATTTCCGCTGCCTTCGCTTTGTAGAAAGACTTCTATGTTCTACAGCCGCTCTCCAGTTGCAGGCGCCATGGGAGGCTGCAGGCAGATGCAAATAGTGTTGTCTCAGTTTGCTCCCGTGGTTTTGCTTTCCAAGGAGGTTGAGAAGTGAAGGGATGGGGTGGGGGTGGGGGGGTGACCATGAACAAGCCAAGAGCAGATCACGGGGCTGTAGCATAAAGCACAAGCGCTGCACGCCTTGCTTTGTGATCAAGACTGCGACGCCGGCTGCAAAACTTCTGTCTTCCTCCCACTGGCCTCCAGACCATGATGAAGTTGTTGAGCATATTCATCAGCACAGCCACAGAAATAGGTGGGAGGCTAAAACACATCAGTGAGCATCACAAAATATACAGGGCAGGATACAAATGTGTCCCAGTTTGGGGCCACGAGCCTACTCGGGGATGAAGGACAGAAATTACTTTCGGCATCTAAAAAGCTGTGAGGAGTATTAGATCACAAGTTAGATGTGATCTAAATGTTAATCCAATAGAGAGTGTTTAGACAAATAGGTCCCCAGGGGCTGCCTCTGATCTTGGAGGTCCCACCCACACCAACTACTGGGGGAAGGCACAGAGTGGCAGCACCCAGCAATGAATGGTGACTTTCTTCTGCTGCCTTTTCCTACACTTGTAACAGGATCACAGACAATATATATAGGACTGTGCAAACACACAAGGATGATTAATACTTGCTGGTGATTAATTGCATGTTTACCCCAAGGAATGACTCAGTAATTACATGAATGTTTTTTCCCCTCCTTTGCTGAATTTGATTACTTTACAGCACGCTGTGCCCCAGATACAGCAGGAGATAGGGAGTGAAGCCAAGGTCAGAGTTGCTCTCCCAACACCATGCCCTGATCCTGGCTGCACAAATCCCCTCCCCAGTGTGGATTGGGCTCGTGGGCTGTGATCCACCTCATGATGGCTGAGTTGGCAGCAGTGAGAGTACAGAAAGTCTTGTACATAGATATCATAGGATCACAGAATCAACCAGCTTGGAAAAGACCTTGGAGATCATCCAGCCCAACTTATCACCCAACACCTTCTAATTAACTAAACCATGGCACTAAGTGCCTCACGTAGCCTCCTCTTAAACACCTCCAGGGATGGATGCTCCACCACCTCCCCAGGCAGTCCATTCCAATGCCAATCACTCTTGCTGTGAAGAATGTCAGTCTAACATCTAAACCTGCCCTGGCACAGCTTGAGGTTGTGTCCCCTTGTTCTGTTCCTGGGTGCCTGGCAGAAGAAACCAACCCCACCTGGCTACAACCTCCTTTCAGGTAGCTGCATACAGCAATGTGGTCTGCCCTGAGTCTCCTCTTCTCCAGGCTGCACACCCCCAGCAATGAAGTCTGCCCTGAGTCTCCTCTTCTCCAGACTGCACACCCCCCAGCTCCCTCAGCCACTCCTTGCTTGTGCTCCAGACCCCTCAGACACTTGGTAGGAAAGGAGTTCCAAAAAGGGAAAGATAATTGTACTCAAATTGTGCCCACAGGCCCAGAAGAGACAGGTGCTTTTGCAACAGCAAGAGGAGACTTCACTTTCTGATGTTATGCTTCAAGCAGCAGGGTTCAAAGTCAACAGAAGGGTGGTGAAAATACCTCTTTGGAACTATTTATTTGTTTGCATTAACCAAAACTTGTCCTTCCTCCCCAGTAACCCAACAAACAGACTGGAAACGGGGTCAGTTTCCCAACATGTTTCAGTTTGGCCTTGTCAATTTACAACTGCCCTCTTGACATGGTTGTTACTAAACATCAGAAACAAACTTTGCACCTCATGGTTTTTTTTCAGGCTTGCTTCTGACAACTCAGTGGAATCACAAGTACTAAGCCCAAGCTGCTTGCTGCCAGGAGCCCAAGTAAGGTTTGTTGTGGAGTCTCTATCTCTAGACATGTTTAAAACCCGCCTGAAAATGTTGCTGGGTGAATCTCCTCAAGCAGGAGATTTGCTCTAGAAGATTAAGTGGGACAGGGATCTGCTGGAGAAGGTCCAGGAGAGGGCTATGAGGATGCTGAGGGGACTGGAGCACTGCCTGATGGGGAGAGGCTGAGGGACCTGGGGTTACTTAGTCTGCAGAAGAGAAGACTGAGAGGGGATTTAATCAATGTTTATAACTCTCTGAGGGTTGGGGATCAGGACGGGGGGGACAGGCTCTGCTCACTGCTCCCTGCGATAGGACAAGGAGCAATGGATGGAAGCTGCAGCACAGGAGGTTCCAGCTCAACACAAGGGGCAACTTCTTTCCTGGAAGGGTCCCAGAGCCCTGGCACAGGCTGCCCAGAGACGTTGTGGAGTCTCCTTCTCTGGAGTCTTTCAAGACCTGTCTGGATGTGTCCTGAGGTAGAGTGTCTGGTCCTGCNGTGTCCTGAGGTAGATTGTCTGGTCCTGCTCTGGCAGGGGGGTTGGACTCGGTGATCTCTTTGGGTCCCTTCCAACCCCTGATATCCTGTGAGCTGTGATCTTCCAAAGTCTCTTCCAAGCCCTACCACGCTGTGCAATTCTGTGTGATTTTGGGAATCTTGAACCACAAATCAGTCCCAGTAGCCCCACAGTGACTTTAGATATGCAGAGGTGCCCACACATGCTCACTTAGACATCCCCACCATTTTTTCCTCCTTCCTTTTTAGTTTAGCTCTCTTTTGCAGTGCTGCAATGCAGTGTTTTCTGCAAAGAATCACAGGATGATTTTGGCTGGGAAAGACTTTGAAGGTCAAGTCCAAACATTATTTAAGTCTATCAAGACTGATGCTAACCTGTGGCACTCAACACCACATCTCCACATCTTTTAAACAGCTCCAGAGATGGGGATTCAGCAACATCCCTGGGGAGCCTGAAGTATCTCTTACAAGCAAGCAGTGTTTGCAAATACAATTACTACAGATAATAATGATTATCCTCTGCATTTGCAGACAGATTGCAAGATAGAGAGAACGTGGAGACTTCTAACAGGAAACACATTGTAATTTATACTTTGTGTATAGTCATTTATCAACAAAACATAAAATGGAACACGAAAAACTTTGCTATTTATCTTTAATGTGACTTGGCTAAACTTTTTTTCTGCATTCCAGACTATTTGGGCCATTGAAAAGCCTTTGCTCAGCATCAATTTTTATTTTTTTTTTCCCCAGACAGAAATATGCTGTGCCAGTTTTGTGCATCAACTGGTTTCACATCATGGGAAGGGTCATCTATCACCTCAGTGCTCGCAGACCCTTCTATGAATAAACTCAACAGAATTCATAGAATCATAGAATGGTAAGGTTGGAAGTGATCTCAAAGTTCATCCAGTTCCAACCCCCTGCCATAGACAGGGACACCTCCCACTAGTACAGGTCACTCAAGGTCTCATCCAACCTGGTCTTGAACACTTCCAGGGAGGTTGTGGAGCACAGAAGCACAGAATGTGATCAAAGATCACATTCTGTGCTTCTGTGATCCACAACCTCCTTGGGCAACCTGTGCCAGTGTCTCACCACCCTCACTGCAAACAACTTCTTCCTAACATCCAGTTTCAATCACTCCTCTTCCAATTTAAACTCATTGCCCCTTGTCCTGTCATTGCAAGACCTCTATCATGACTCTAATGGTGCTGAGTTTGTATTTATCATTTAATCCACATCAATGTATCTATCTGCTCAGAGCAGGAGGGAAAAAACCCTGGGATGCTCCATGATGTGCACAACTGTAAGATTTCCCTCCACCCATCCTTGCAGGAAAATGAATCCCACATGGATAAATCACCAGGCTAACCCATAAGTAATTCTATCATAATATTTGCAACTCTCCCCAGTCCCTTTATAATGATAAAAACAAAAAAAAAGATAAATATTTCAAGTTTACATCTATGAAACTTTTAGGCACCTTACAGGTTGGGATGGTTTGGTTTTTTTTGTTGTTGTTTTTGAATATTCTGAATTGAGGCTGCCTTTTTTTTTTTTTTTTTTTTTTTTTTTTTTAGCTTCTCTGGAGCAAAGACGATTGGATTTATATTTAGTCTGTGCTTCTGTCCCTATTTTATAAACACAGGAGTTGGGAGACAAAATAATAATAGTGTGAAAATGGACCAACCGCAGCGGCGGCAACTACGTGGATCGCTTTTAGAGTTTATAGTTACACAGGGAAAAAAAAAAACAAAAAACCCAAATGTTCTGCTGAAGTGGTGGTCCCTAATGTAAGATTCACTTTTAATTACCCAGTACACTCATATTGGAGTCAGGAAAATAAACACACAACAGAGATAGAGAGAAGGATATGAATGCAGCGCTCATGAAATCATCGACTACAAGCCCTAAATGATGCGTTTCATTAATTTCACTGAGGCGATGTACTCAGAGCTTTCCTTTGCCACTGTAGTCACTTGGGGGTGTGTATGCAGAGGGGTTAAAGTTGTATCATTCCAGAGAATATTCCATGCCCTTTAATCCATGTGGTTTATTTGTCTAACTCTACTACAGTTCTAACTGCAGCAGCAAATGCTGTTTGCTGCTTTTAAGACCTATTCGACGCCAGTAGGAAATTTACAGTGAGTAAATAAATAAAATTCCCTTTCCCACGTCTAGTAAATAATAAATATTTCAGGTTTTCCTCCTTTCACTGCTCATTTGATTTTCCAGTTGGAAGCACTGTGTTAGTAAAGAGTTACTATAGGAACAAAGACAAGATGTTGAATTACATTTTCAGTTACCTTGACATGCCGTGTTCGGCACAGCTTGCTCACTGGACAAGCCAGTCTATATACTGCAGAGAAATTAAAACCATATGGCAACACCTTAAAAGAAAAAAAAAAAAATCAAAACAAAACACAACAAAAAACCAAACAAAAACCCTTCTCTGGAAACATCCTTGGAGTTTTTTAAAATGCACCTGAATTAAATACAGTCATAATTATTTCAGGAAGGATCTGTTCGGATTAGACAGAGACCCCTCCAAGAATTCCAGTGCCCAGATGTTGCTGTGAGTTGCAAGGGGAGATAATTTGATGGTTACATTTCTATTAATAGCCTCTTGGTCTCCAAGCTGAGTAATGTGTTGAATTTTGGCTAAGTTCAGCTTTTGGGAATCATAGAATCACAGAATGGTAAGGTTGGAAGGGACCTCAAGGATCACCTAGTTCCAACCCCCTGCCATAGGCAGGGACATCTCCCACTAGTACAGGACACTCAGGGGAAGATTTTTGTGAAGCAAATTGGGGCACTGAGGTTGGAGGATGGGAGCTTTCCTCTGTCATCCAGGTAATAGGCTTAATAAGATTGTCACTGGATGGACATTCCACTCTTTGATGTCATTTGGAAGACTACAGAAGACTTTAGATGAAGATTAAAAGTTCTGATAGATATTAACTGGTGCTCTGCAAAGGAGTATCAAAAGGGTCCTTGAGTTTCCCTTTGAGCATGGCCAAGAGGTAGGAGATTTTTGAACCCTGGAGATACAAATTTCCCGGTAAAACACCACAGTCACTACACTGAATGGTGTCCTGTGACAGGACCAAGGGTAACAGATGCAAACTGGGACACAGGAAGTTCTACTTCAACATGAGGATAAACTTCTTTATTGTCAAGGATGACAGAGCACTGGAACAGGCTGCCCAGAGAGGTTGTGCAGTCTTATTCTCTGGTCTTTAAAGACCCATCTGGATGTGTGGCCTGCCCTGGGTGATCCTCCTCTGTCAGGGAGGTTGGACTCAATGAGCTTCCAATTCCTACCATTCTATAACACAGGACTGGGGGTGGGTGGGGTGTCATAAGAGTGTCCATGGACCTCAGCAATTCATGCAGATGTCCCTTTGGGCCAGATGTTACCATATTCCTTAATGAATCAATTGAGGATTATTTAATATTAATATTTAGAGAGTGTCTATTTTCTCCAGTAGGTGAGAAGGAGCTGGGTCACAGAGTTGACTTCTCCTCCTGTGTTTGGGCTGGAAAAAGGTGCTTTGCTTCAATTCTCTGGTGACATTGCAAGATTTGACAAGGAGAGAAATCTCCAGTTCCTACCCAGTCCAATATGTGGTCAGATCAATGACTTGAGTGGAAAGCATTTGATACCAAATTCTTTGACTTGATGTGAAGCCATTTTCTATGGAATCAACAAATCCAGGTCTAAACACTCCTCATCTTTTGGAATCACAGAATCATCCAGGTTGGCAAAACCCCTCAAGATCACCAAGTCCAACCTCTCACTTTACTGTACAAGATTCACCTTAAACCATAGCCCCAAGCACCACATCCACACCACCCTTAAACACATCCAGGTTTGGGGACTCCGCCACCTCCCTGGGCAGCTCATTCCAGTCCCTGACCACTCTCTCTGTGAAAAACTTTTTCCTAATGTCCAATCTAAAGCTCCCCAGCCTCAGTTTGAGGCCATTCCCCCTTGTTCTGTCTCCAGTTACCTGTGAGCAGAGCCCAGCAGCAGCCTCTCCACAATGTCCCTTCAGGGAGCTGTAGACAGCAATGAGGTCTGCCCTCAAACTCCTCTTTACACTAACCATCCCCAGCTCCCTCAGTTGCTCCTCATAAGATCTATTCTCCAGGCCCTTCCCCAGCTTCATTGCCCTCCTCTGGAGCAGACAATTTCAGGGACAGAAACTCCCATTCGATTTGGTGGAGGTACTCAGATGCAGGAAGCATATTTTCAATTTTGCATTTTATGTCAGTGAAGCAGCAGGTAAAAAAACTTTCCAGCTACACAATACCCTAAAAGACGAAAGCCTTCAATTTTCCACTGCCTCTGCTCCTCCACACTTCTTGCATGTTTGCACTTTTGGGTACCATGACAATTAGTGCTGTGCTACAGCACTGGATTGATTTCACTTTCTGGGGCTCGTCCAGCTCAAAACATTGCAGGTTCAAACACAGAAGCCTCTGGTTAATGAACTCCAGAGAGTGTAAAATGCTGAGGCCCTGCAGTTACATGATCACCTTTCCCAACAGAAGCACTAATATCTAACAAGGCCAGCTACTGTTCTAGCCTTTGGAAGAAGCTCATAAAAATAAAAAAATATATGTATACAAAGAAAAAGAAATGGAAAAAGAAATAGAAAAATAAATGGAAAAATAAATGGAAAAAGAAAAAGAAAAAGGAAAAAGGAAAATAAAAAGGAAAAGAAAAATAAAAAAGAAAAATAAAAAGAAAAGGAAAAAGGAAAATAAAAAGAAAAAGAAAAAGGAAAATAAAAATAAAAAAAAAGAAAAAGAAAAAGAAAAGGAAAAAGAAAAAGAAAAAAAAAGAAAGAAAAGGAAAAAGAAAAAGAAAAAAAAAGAAAAAAAAGAAAAAGAAAAAAAAGAAAAAGAAAAAGAAAAGGAAAAAGAAAAAGAAAAAAAGAAAGAAAAGGAAAAAGAAAAAGAAAAAAAAAGAAAAAGAAAAAGAAAAATATAAAAGGAAAAAGGAAAAGAAAAATAAAAAGGAAAAGAAGAAAAAGAAAAAGAAAAAGTAAAAGGAAAATAAAAATAAAAAAGGAAAAAGGAAAAGAAAAATAAAATGGAAAAGAAGAAAAACAAAAAGAAAAAGTAAAAGGAAAAGAAAAAGAAGGAAAAAAAGGAAAAAAGAAAAAAAGAAAAAGAGAAAAACAAAAAGAAAAAGAGAAAAAGAAAAAAGAAAAAGGAAAAGAAAAAAAAGAAAAAAGGAAAAAGGAAAAGAAAGAGAAAAAGGAAAATAAAAAGAAAAAGAAAAAAGAAAGGGAAAAGGAAAAGGAAAAGGAAAAGGAAAAGGAAAAGGAAAAGGAAAAGGAAAAGGAAAAGGAAAAGGAAAAAAGGAAAAGAGAAAGTGAAAAAGAAAAATAAAAAGAAAAGGAAAAGAAAAAAGAAAAAAAATATGAAGAAAAAGAAAAAGAAAAAGAAGGTTTAATTTGTCTGGGAAAAATAGATTAAAAAAATAATAATTAAAAACACCTAGTAGCGTAAGTTCCCTGGTGGAAAAACATGCTTCTACTATGAAGCCTTCCCACCAAAAGCCATGGAAATTAGGCAAAGTTAACATACCCAGTTGGAGCCGAGCCAGGAAATGAACAGTGGATGTTCTCTTGTAAAAACCCTGAAAGCTGCAAGTAACCCATAAACAGTTTGCAGAGTGAGTCAAAATGGACCATTTTATGTTCCCTAATGGAAATACAGCTTATTTGTACATGGATTCAAAGTAACAATGTGATGTCATCAAATGATTTAAGGTCAGAAGCATAGCAAGAGTCAATATACAGTGGTGGATGGAAACATCCTATTCTTCCTGAAGAATTTTGGAGGAGCCACCAACACTAGGGTTTGTCTTGGCCCTTTGGAGCTGGTACAGGAAAACCTCAGCAGCTCTATTCCTGGAATTGCAAGGTGGGAAGTTTACTGTTACCATCAATCTAAGGAGGGCTTTCAGGAATATTGGTAAAATTTGCATATGGTTGGGAAAAAAAAAAAAAAAAAAAAAAAAAAAAAAAAAAAAAAAAAGAGAGAGAGAGATGTTTCCTACAGAAAAGCACACCTTGGGCTGGTATGGCCAAGCAGACCATCTGAGTTCGGTGTCATCTCCAGAGTTAACTGCAGATTCAAACACAAACAGTTCTGAATCAGGGATTTCCATTCACAGGTTTGCTGCAGAAAAGGGGCACACCTGAGAAAGTGTCCCTGGAGGACTAAGCTTCCTTTGGAGACAAAGGAGCTGGGACGTCACTCAGCCTTTGATGTACAGGCAAAGGTTGCATCAAGAGCAGTGTGGCAAGAGAGGAGCTTCTGCCCCTTTGCTCTGCTTTCCTCAGACCCCACCTGAAGTCCTGTGTGCAGTTCTGGAGCCCCCAGCACAGGAAGGACATGGAAGTGTTGGAGTGGGTCCAGAGGAGGCCACCAAGATGTTGAGAGGGCTGCAGCAGCTCTACTGTAAGGACAGGCTGAGAGTTGGGGCTCTGCAGCCTGGAGAAGAGAAGGCTTCCAAGAGACCTTGGAGTGACCTTCCAGGATCTGAAGAGGGCTACAGGAGGGTTGGGGAGGGACTATTGACAAGGTCTTCAGTGACAGCACAAGGGGCAATGGGTTTGAAGTGGCAGAGGTGAGATTGAAACTGGATGTTAGGAGGAAGTTGTTTACAGTGAGGGTGGTGAGACACTGGCACAGGTTGCCCAGGGAGGTTGTGGAGCACAGAATCACAGAATGTGATTCAATCCCATTCTGTGTGTCTGTGCTCCACAACCTCCCTGGAGTTGTTCAAGGTCAGGTTGGATGAGACCTTGAGCGACCTGTGGGAGGTGTCCCTGCCTATGACAGGGAGTTGGAACTAGATGATCTCTGAGGTCCTTTCCAACCTTACCATTCTATGATTCTATGATTCTGAAATGTGAGATTTGATCTCTTCTTTCACAATATGATTTTAATTTGTAAAGTGGTTTGGAGCCTGTGGCAGAAAAAAAAGAGGAGCTTGAACTGTTTTCCAGCACTGATATGCAGTTTTTCCAAAGTTTTAGAACCAGACAAACTAGGATGAGTCCTTCCACTTTCCTTCAAGAGCAGAATAGAGGAATGGAAGGGTCACATCAGCTGTTTACAAGCAGATAAAGGAGAAAAGTTTTACCAGGTATAGCTCCCACGGATTACTGAGAGGAGAAGAAATTTGTTCATCAGCAGTTACCTGCAAAAAACAGGTAAAAAGGAAAGATAAAAAGGAAAAAAATTGCCCAGGTGTATTTCCCAGAAATTATTGAGAGGAGCAGGAGTTTGTTCATCAGCAGTTACCTGGAAAAGAGGCTGAGCAATCCTTGCAGCTCAAATTTCTCTAAGCGACTTTTTTCCCCTCTGAAACTACCTTAATGAAAGAATGCTTCCTTCTTAGCTTCTTGAGGCAAAGCTTGACAGTGACTCTTGAGTCATTTCTGTTCTTTATCTCATGCCATTTTGTTCATTGCTCTCATCCTCATTACAGTGACAAGCAAATGGACATATCATTTTGATGAGGGATGCCTTGCTTTGCACTCAAGGGTCACCATTCATTTAGAAACCAAATCAGACCTGCTCTAACTCAACTGCTAATGGAAACAACCAGTTCAGGACCATCCTCTAGTTAAAAATTAGGTTTAGAACCTAAACAGTTATTTCAACCTAAAGAGTTATTTGAACTACATGTCCTGGTCTCAGTAGAGGACCAAAAGTCTCATGAGACCGAAAGTTTCATCATAAATGGTCTAGCTGAAATGACAGGGTAAATGGAGAACATACATAATTAATATTAATAACTAATATAAAAGACTCTAATTAAGTACCACAACTCAGGATGCATAGAGGGAGCACAAAGTTCACTCAGGTATCTGTCCAGGACACTGCAGCACTCTGTGCAGACCCAGTTGGATTTCCTTTACAGATGTTTTCTTGCATAGCTTGTGGAAGGATGTAGGATGATCGTGAGTTTTACAGACATAGGAAGGCAAAGGAAAATGACCTGAGATTACTGAGGTCAGCTGCAGGCAAACAGCAGAATACAGGAGATTCCTATTCCCAGATTTCCAACTCCTAGGCCGTGCCTTATTTCATGGATTGCATGGTCCCTTTTCTTTAAGAACATCTCCAAAATTTCTGAAAAGCATGGGAAATCTCCATCCATTTTGGGAAGAAATTCTTAGGAAACACTAACATTGATCTGGGTTGATGAAAAGCTCAACATGAGGCTGCAGTGTGAGTGCAGCCCAGACAGCAACTGTGTGCTGGGCTGCAGCAAGAGTAGTGTGGGCAGCAGGGCAAGAGATGGGATTCTGCCCCTTTACTCTGCTCTTCTCAGACCCCATCTGGAGACCTGTGTGCAGTTCTGGAGGCCCCAGCACAGGAAGAACATGGAATTGTTTGAGCCAGTGCAGAGGACACCACGAAGATGCTGAGAGGGTTGCAGCAGCTCTGGTGTGAGGACAGACTAAGAGAGTTGGGGCTCTGCAGCCTGGAGAAGAGAAGGCTTCCAAGAGACCTTAGAGTAGC
>VWZE01000938.1:904758-919158 GCA_013396675.1 Eubucco bourcierii
CAGAGGAACTACATGGAAGAAAGAGGACAAGATTTCACGCCTGCTTTAAAGTAGCCCTGAAGACAACAAAACACAGAGCTTGAGTCCTCTCCATGCACAGTAAGAGACCTGAATGAAATTCACTGTATCAAGAAAGATCCTCAGGCTTTTCCATCAGAAGGGAGAGAGGAATTTAACACCTGGAATTCAGCCAGAGGTTGAACAATCAGTTTAATATCTGTACCAGATAACTTCATTTCACTACAAAACTCTCATTTCCAATCAGAATGTTCTCAGAGCACTCTGTAGGTAACTTTGGGGCTGCAGCCTCCTGAGAACCATTCTGTCTTCATCTATCCATGGGCTCCCAATATCCACAGTATCCGTCTCCATCCCCCCGCCTTTCTTTCTGGCTCCAGTGATTTCGCTGCACTTGGTCTAGTAGAAAGCCAAAGTAAACACAATGAGTTGTCAAAGGGGCTATATCACATTGGCACCAGTGCAACTGAAAGCATAATTTGCACCATTTTTTAATAAAATGGTGTCTGAAGTCATTAGGAATGAGGTCCTGCAAACACATACGTGAGTAACTTTTCTTCCAGCGAGTAGCCTCTGTGCTATTGATGTGAAGAATGTTAATGTGCCAGATGTTGGGGCTTCAGCAGAAGCCATTTCAACTTGCACTGGTTACAGCTCTGGGTCACTGTGCTTGTACAGAAAAACGTTTGCTGGACTTCACAGAACCACAGAATGTCAGGGAAGGGACCTTGAAAGCTGATCCAGTCCACCCCCCCCCTGTCAGAGCAGGAACACCTAGACCAGATCACACTGGAATGCATCCAGGTGAGTCTTGAATATCTACAGAGAGAGACTTGGTCCTTCTGGAACTGTCCCCAGGAGCTGATAAAAATAATAGCTGAGAAGCCTTGAAACAACTTTCTGGTGACATCTGTAGAGGTAAAAATCTTGAAACTTGTAAGTCAGGCATGTAAAAGGCATTAAAATCACTGAGAGGCTCTGAGTCAGAAGGGAGATGAAACTTTTAGCTCCTCTGAACTTGGTCTTGGAGATGTAACCTGGATGTTAGGAGGAAGTTGTTTGCAGTGAGGGTGGTGAGAGACTGGCACAGGTTGCCCAGGGAGGTTGTGGCTGCTCCCTCCCTGGAGGTGTTCAAGGCCAGGTTTGACGAGGCCTTGAGTGACCTGTGCTAGTGGGAGATGTCCCTGCCTATGGCAGGGGGTTGGAACGGGATGATCTTTGAGATTTCCAATCTACACTGACATCCAGTTTCAATCTCACCTCTGCCAGTTCAAACCCATTGCCCCTTGTCCTGGCATTGGAAGACCTTGTCAGTAATCCCTCTCCAGCCTTCCTATAGCCCCCTTCGGATCCTGAAAGGCCACTCCAAGGTGTTCTGGAAGCCTTCTCTTCTCCAGGCTGCAGAGCCCCAACTCTCTCAGACTGTCCTTATAGCAGAGCTGCTGCAGTCCTCTCAGCATCTTTGTGGTCTCCTCTGGACTGGCTCCAACACTTCCATCTCCTTCCTGTTCTGGAGGTTCCATAACTGCACACATTTTGAAGGATCCTTTCTTTAGCCTTTCAGAAACAAATTTTACCTTGCCTATAGATGTAAATAAAAGTAAAAAATCCAATTCACTGTGGACTTTCATGAAGTGAAGAGGAAGTTAACAGAGAGCATTGCCTGCAGATTGGTTTCTGCAGGGGTAAGGGCCACTAAAGTGCATTCCTGATTTGTCCCTCTCTACTTGCCTGGAGTTTCCTACAGGTCAGAAGGCACAGGAGCTAAGGTCAACCCCCAGAGTGTGTAATTTGCAACACAGTGCCTTCATTGCAGAGCTTCCCTGCCACAAGGTGCAAATATGTTTTCCTTGGCCGGCGGAACTGTAAGAAATAAATTATTCTGCAGCCAGTCTGACAGAGCTGGGCATGGGGTACAGAGAACTGGACAATTTCCCAGTGGCCTCTTGCCTAGAATTTGTTCTGAATGCGTGAAGCTGAGCTGGGTTTGCAGAAGGCAGATGTGGATGGTGCATATCAATTCCCAATTGCAGTTTATCTCTCCACGTCATGGAAGGGCAGTGTGTTGCTTCAGCAAAGCTCAATCAGCAGGACCCAGTGTGACTGCAGTCAGGGTTAGGAAACTCAAATGTATCCATCTCAGCATGTTTTAAGGTGGTTGCATCCATACTTTGTGTCTTATCACACATTTCATGGCTGTACAGAAAGACCCCCAGGTTAAATTCATTGCTGGTGTAACTCTATCAAAGTCATGTGTGGAGGTTGCTGGGAAATGATGTGATAGCGGAAATCTTATGGCAATGGGCAGCTATCTGGTAAAGGGGGGAAGGGGAAGCATACAACACTCCTTTTGCTATCAAACACACATTCCCATTTTGAACAACAACAACAAAATCCCTTTAGATAAACCCTCTCCTTTTAGACACTAAAGGTCAGATGACAGAAATACATTTCTGGATCTAATATCTATCAAATTTAAGGGCCCTCAATATGAAAAAAAAAAAAACCCAAACCACCCCAGAAAGATGAATTTACAGCGTTCTGCTTTTAAAAATGTGATTATAGAATCATAGAATGGTTTATGTTGGAAGGGACCTCAAAGTTCAGCCACTTCCAACCCCCTGTCGGAGGCAGGGACACCTCCCACTAGAACAGGTCACTCAAGGTCTCATCCAGCCTGGCCTTGATCATGTCCAGGGAGGCTGTGGAGCACAGAATGTGATTTGATCTCATTCTGTGCTTCAGTGCTCCACAACCTCCCTGGGCAACCTGTGCTAGTGTCTCACCACCCTCATCATACATGATCAAGTAAGTAAATGCTCCTCTCCTTCTTCCTCTCCTCTCCTTCTCCCTCTCCTTTCCTCCTCCCTCTCCTCCCCTTCTCCCTCTCCTCTCCAACTCTAGTTGTGTACCTGTCCTGCTCTCATTAGGATTTTGCTCTCTCATATCTTTGTCTCTCCAAAATCTTTACCATGTTTAATGATGATATGTCCACAGGTAATAAAAGTACAGGAGACATGCAGGAGGTTTACACTTCCATCTGTCCTACAAGTGAATTTCTGTGATATAGAATCCACATTAACAGCTTCTGAATTGGCCAAAAGAGGAAAACCTTTATAGTTAGCTGAATTCCTGGAGAACCTCTTATGAGAGACACTCTGATTTTTACCTTGAGAAAGCAGTCAGGGACCTCACTCTTTCTCTGAGTTATTCTGCACATTCACCAGAAAGAAAAATGCTATCAGCTGGGGAAAAATCACTTCCAGAAGTCCTTTCTTCACCAGGTCACACAGTAGCTGCTTGGAAGCACAGATTCAGATCAAGGGCAATGCAAGGTGGTGATTTCCTAGACTGAAATCTTGACTGCCTTGCTTACTAAGATTTTTCTCTTGCCTGGAAAGCAAACATTTGAGCTAACAAAGTGAGAAAGGCACTGCTCTCAATCTCTGAATTTGCACAGCTGAAAAGTAATACAGCCAAGGTTTATCAAATGTGATAAGGTAAATCCTACATTATTAAAAGTTAGAGACAGGGAATTCTTTTTGCAGCCCTGGTGAATATTTGAGTGGACTTTTTTTTTTTTTTTCCAGCATGTCTGACTGTGATTTCACCTTGGACATCCAGGCAACATAATTGGGAAGTCAAAGCACAGCAAATATCTCCTGCTGCTGGTTGGACATAACTGGTACATTATTGGATAGTTAAGTGGATAATGGTGTGAAATAAGCCTATAAAAACCAACACACATCAGAGTTAATATTTTTTCAGAGTGTAGCTAAGTTACTATGACACATCTGTCATAACTCTTCTGGGGAGCTTCATAATGTGTCTGATCTTATACACTCAGAGCTGTAATGTATCTCCTGAATTGCAGTAGACCTATGGAAACTGAACACCCACAGGTCAATGGCAATATACTTCATAGTGTCAATACAGGCTACAGTTACAATGGTAGCATGCAATAATGTCAAGGTCTCATCTCATACTGAAGGATCTCCTTTTCCACCTGTGCACTGGCTTAGAAAGCTTTGCAATTCCTTTTCCTGGAGGACACTGGCACCTAGGTGTGATTCTGGCACCATGTTGTGTGCTACCATAGCACAGTGCTCTCAGCCTGACTAAAGTCCTGATTCCTCCATCCATCAACTTTCCAGTGTCTGAAGGGGGTTATAGGAAATTTTATATTTACAGCTTAGCACAATATACAAACATTTACAATTAATTACAAGTATTTACAGCTCTATACAGTAATATACAAGTTAAAAGGAACGTAGAAACACAATACTCCTCCCAGCAGTCAGAGTGCCAAGGAAGGGCTCCCTAACACCCTTCCACCTTTTTTCTACCCCCTTACCTTATCCCAGAGCCTGCCTTATGTGCAAGGTGAGTTGGAGGAATCAGCAAGGGGGGTTAGAAGCATAATGATTAGCTGGGTTATATGCAGGGTCAGGCAGAAGCAGGGGAGAGACTCTCTTATCTATATTTGTGTCCCTGTTTTTATCCATCTCAGCAAGCCTGTGAGTGGAATAGACACCACCATTGTTTTCTTTTCACAGCCTATAATCTAATTTCTTTTATTAAAATATTCCAACTAGTTTGAAACCAGCACAATTTCCAAGGGGAAAAAAAAATATCTCTAGAATTCTGCTTTAAAGAAACTTGAGGGTGTCCAGACTCAAAATAATTCTTCAAACCCAAACCATTCCTTCCTGGAGGTGTTCAAGGTCAGGTTGGACAATGTCTTGAGTAACCTGTACTAGTGGGAGGTGTCCCTGCATATGGCAGGGGGTTGGAACTAGATGATCCTTGAGGTCCCTTCCAACCTTACCATTCTATGATTCTCCCTGACCTTGAACAAACAAAACTGACCCAAAAACCAACTCCAGCTCACTCAAGGATTTGGAAGACAGAGGAAAAGAAGCTGAGTCAAATTCTGACCTCTCAGTTTTCAGCTTTGAAACATCTCCTTTTTCCCTTTTAACAGAGGTCCTTAAAGCCACCAAATGATCTGAGGGACTGTGGAGCAGGTATCTAATCCCATGGCTTCAGGGGCAAATTTTCAGCTCTGACCTCCAGAACCTCTCTCTGCACCAAAGCAGCTAACTCAAGAGCTGCTTCTTCCGATGTCTGAGTTGTGAGCTTCATGTGCAGCACCAAGAGAACAGCTAAAAGGGTTAAGGCCAAGGTGTGTTTCCACCTAGAGGATCTTCTCTAAAAATGAAATGGCATCAAATGAGATCAAATCCCTCACTCTACCCTTCTGATAGAGTGGTGCTAAAAGGTTAACTGACAGAGCTCCATTGCTCTCGGGCCCATTCTGTGGTGGCTCTGTGGTTTCCGCCTATATAAATTTGATAATATTTTACAAATGCAGTATATGAAATAGATTCTTAACATGTGTTTAATACATTTACAATCTATTAAAATGAAAAACAGAATATGCTTCAAATGTTGCCTGGGTATTTGCTTAATGCAGTATGTCTGGAACATGTTAAACATTATTTTAGAGGTAATTGAAACATTTCACACACATTCGCCCCGCGTACTGTATGTGTGTACTGCATGCACTTTGGGGCCAAAGTCTGCCCCAGGCACACACCCTGAATATCTAAGGCTGGGGACTGAGCAGTTCTGTCAGCTTGGCATTTCCCTGCCTGCAGAGTTGCTCTCCCAGGGAAGCACAATTTCTCTCTTCCTTCACCCCGCTGGCACAGGACCAACGGGTCCTGGCAGTATAGGTCTCTCTGCATCTCTCAGCTTCAGGTTTGATAAATAAATTAGATCCAAATTTACTCCAGGCAACTGGTTACCAAGTTACAAGGTATTATTTCAGCACATTTCAGCACTGAGCTTGTCAAAGCAGCCATTAAATACTTCTCAAATGAATATTTATGTAAACAGACATGGTACGGGAATATTCCTATGTAAGTATTTGCTTAGTTTCACAACATGTTCCTCTCACTCATGCCAATGTGCCCAAAAAGTGAACAAGGTGTATAGAATAATGAGGGTGAGAAGTCCTCCTTCTTGCTCCAAAAAAATAGCCACAATGACTTGATTGTGTTGTTTTCTTCATTATCTCTTTATAATCATTTTATGTGCCTGGACAAGATAGGATGATTAATAAATTTACCATGCCTGTTTAAGGTGATAGAGTGCCTATCACTGCTCTCAAGGAGCACAGCTTCAAGAAGTACAGCCTGTTTAAGGTGATAGAGTGCCTATCACTGCTCTCAAGGAGCACAGCTTCAAGAAGTACAGCCTGTTTAAGGTGATAGAGTGCCTATCACTGCTCTCAAGGAGCACAGCTTCAAGAAGTACAGCCTGTTTAAGGTGATAGAGTGCCTATCACTGCTCTCAAGGAGCACAGCTTCAAGAAGTACAGCCTGTTTAAGGTGATAGAGTGCCTATCACTGCTCTCAAGGAGCACAGCTTCAAGAAGTACAGCCTGTTTAAGGTGATAGAGTGCCTATCACTGCTCTCAAGGAGCACAGCTTAAAAGAGAAGAGTCAAAAAGGTGTTTTGTGTCCAAGTTGGAAAGAAAAACTGTGATTTCATCATAGAATGGCTTAGGTTGGAAGGGATCTTAGAGATCATAGAATCATGGAATGGTAAGGTTGGAAGGGACCTCAAGGATCATCCAGTTCCAACCCCCTGCCATAAGCAGGGACACCTCCCACTAGCACAGGTCACTCAAGGTCTCGTCCAACCTGGCCTTGAACACCTCCAGGGAGGGAGCAGCCACAACCTCCCTGGGCAACCTGTGCCAGTGTCTCACCACCCTCACTGCAAACAACTTCCTCCTGACATCCACTTTCAATCTCCCCACTGCCAGTTCAAACCCATTGCCCCTTGTCCTGTCATTGCAAGACCTTGTCAATAGACCCTCCCCAGCCTTCCTGTAACCCCCTTCAGGTACGGGAAGGCTACTCTAAGGTCTCCTGGATGCCTTCTCTTCTCCAGGCTGCAGAGTCCCAACTCTCTCAGCCTGCCCTTATAGCAGAGATGCTGCAGCCCCCTGATCATCTTTGTGGCCCTCCTCTGGATCCACTCCAACACTTCCATGTCCTTCCTGTGCTGGGAGCTCCAGAACTGCACACAGGACTCCAGATGGGGTCTGAGGAGAGCAGAACAAAGGGGCAGAATCCCCTCCCTTACCCTGCTGCCCACACTGCTCTTGCTACAGCCCAGCACACAGTTGCTGTCTGGACTGCACTCACACTGCAGCCTCATGTTGAGTTTTTCATCACCCCAGACCCCCAGGTCCTTTTCCTCAGGACTCACCTACTCCAACCTCCCTACCATTGGTAGAGGCATTTCACAAATAGCCTTAGCTGCCCAAAGCCTCATCCACCCTGGCCCTGAACACCCCTCAAGGAGGAGACATCCACAACCTCTCTGGGCAGCCTATTCCAGTGCCATCATCCTCATATTGAAGAACTTCTCTCTAAGATCCAGTTTGGACTTATCCTTCCTCAGCTTAAAACTATTCCACTTTGACACCCTTAAGAAAATCCCTTGCTAGCCTCCCTCTAGGATCTCTTGAGGTATTGGATGGTAGCTTTAAGAGTCCTCTCTCCTCCAGGTTGAACAACCCCAGCTCCCTCAGTCTATCCTCTGTGCCATTTCATTATCCGACAGCACACGGCACACACTTTTCAGCCACTTAACTTGTCATAGAGTTTTATGGTTTCCCATTCTTTAAACCTAAATGAAGAAATCGTGTAATAAATAGTGAGGGAGATAGTAGCTACACTTCTGGCTGGCTGGCAGAAAAGCTATACTTGGTGCTGAGAGATTTGCTGCTTGGAAGAAGGCCATTTGTGCACAAGCAGAAATGTCAGGCTTTTCTTTGCTCTCCTGTGGATGCTTTGCTTCGTACTTGGGTTCCAATTTCTTTGGAGGGAGGAAAGCAAATTAATTATGGTTAATAAAAAAAAAAATGCTTGAGAGATGAAAAGGGAGAAGATCTTTATGTTCATGAAAATGAGATAACGGCAACACTCTGTGGTGTTCTGCCTCACTCTAGTTGGCAGTCTCACACAATATGGACCTTGATAGCTCAACTTCTTTTTCCCAGTGGAGCCTTTACTCCATCTACTGCCTCCTCCTAACATTTTTAATCCTTCTAAAATCCTTTCCCCTTGCCAAGTAATGTGGGCAGCTATAAATTTGTGCTGGTGGTGGTAGACTACAAGCTATTTATCATTTCAGCATTGGTGGAGACACAAATTTTAGCTGGGAGCCATTAGAAGAAGAAAAGAATCCATCAAAGCTTAATCAAGACTGAATTAGATCTCATTAGAGTGGCTTGTGGATGTTTAGTAATTTGGAGATGACCTTTTTTTTGGTTTTTCTGCAGCTCCCTTAGTGAGTTATCTTAGCACATACATTCAGGTAAAAAGCCCCTTGAAATGAATTTATGAGAGAAAGTGAAACTATCATTTGTCTCAAGCCAGAAAGCATCATTGTAATGCATCGTAATAGTCTCTCTCTTCACATTTCACATTTGGGCTCTGTCTCAGGCAAGCAGCTAATGGAGAGGAAAGGTTCTACTTTGCATTCCAGTTTCCTTGAAGGAAAGAAGTTTTTTCTCCCCGATGCAACACTGTGTTGTGTATTTTATTTGTTTATTTTTGACATAATAACTATAACATATAATAACATAATTTATTTGGATTAGATTTATAAGGGGAATAGAATCCTAGAATGGTTTAGGTTGGAAGGGACCTCAAAGCTCAGCTAGTTCCAGCTTCCTGCCATAGGCAGGGACACCTTCCACTACAACAGGTCTCTCATGACCTCATCCAACCTGGCCTTGAACACCTCCAGGGAGGTTGTGGAGCACAGACACAAAGAATGAGATCGAATCACATTCTGTGATTCTGTGCTCTACAACCTCCCTGGGCAACCTGTGCCAGTGTCTCACCACCCTCACTGTAAACAACTTCTTCCTAACATCCACTTTCAACCTCCCCTCTGCCACTTCAAACCCATTGCCCCTTGTCCTGTCATCACAAGACCTTGTCAATAGTCCCTCCCCAGCTCTCCTGTAGCCTGCTTCAGATCCTGGAAGGCCACTCCAAGGTCTCCTGGAAGCCTTCTCTTCTCCAGGCTGCAGAGCCCCAGCTCTCTCAGCCTGTCCTCAGAGAAGAGCTGCTACAGCCCTTTGAGCATCTTTGTGGCCTCCTCTGGACTTACTCCAACAGTTCTCAGTCCTTCTTGTGTTGGTGTTTGCACTGTACTGTACACAGCACTCCAGGTGGAGTCTGATGAGAGTTGGGTTCTACTCAGGGGTGGACAGTGATAGGACAAGGGGCAATGGGTACAAACTAGAACACAGGAGGTTTTGCTTGAGCTGAAGGAAAAATCTTTGAGGTTGACAGAGTTGTGGAGTCTCCTTCTCTGGAGACTTTCAGAACCCACCTAGATGTGTTCCTGTGCAGCCCAATCTGAGTGAACCTTCCTCAGCAGGGGGGTTGGACTAAATGGTGTTTGGAGGTCCCTTCCAGCCCCCAACATTCTGTGATTCTGTGATACTATGAAAAGCTCTTGCTGGAAGGAGATTCCTAACTTTAGTCATACCAAGTCCTTCCAAGAGATGAAAACCCATCTCCATAGCAAGAGCATCTCTATTGGATCCTGAATTCCTCTGCAAAGCTCTTATTTGAAGATGTCTTTCACATTCCTGGAAGATCTTAAATGGAAATATTGTCATTGATCCCAATCTGTGATCTGAATGAACCAATGAATAAACAAATGCTGCTGGGTTGAAAGAAGCCAACATGACAAAAGCCACAATACTGAGTTTCTTTGAGCAGTGCACAGTAGGTGAGACAAACATTTGTCCAGAGATGACACATTTGGTGTCTCAAAGAAACTGCTGCAATTTACAGCACTGTTTCTGTACTTTGAACTGATTGAAGCCAAAATCTGAATGGGGCTACAGCTAACATTTCTAGCCCCCTGGATAGGACAGTATTGACTTCTCTCCTTGGGTTACAGATTGTATTTTTCAATCTCTGATTCTCTGAACTTTTCCTGAGCATTGTTCAACATTTTCTGAAATGCAAAGAAGGGCAAAATCTGCACAATTTCATTTGCCACTCCTTTTAAAATGCTCAGCGTTCACACCACTGTGAGTTGGAGCCATCAGCAGCAATTTGGTTTATGTACCTTAGATTTTTGGCAAGTCAGGTTTTCTTCCCCATCTCCTCCCTTTCCTTTCATCTCTTCTCCTCCTCCTTCCAGCAGCTCCATCCAAACCCAACGTGCCCTTTACAGCCCAGAAGCCCAAAGGAAAGTTGGTAGATTACAAATCTGAATAAACTTCATTTCAACAGTAAACAAGCAAAAAAATGACCACATTGGTGTCAGATTCTTGATAAATATTAGACCTGACGTAGGTTGGGTGTTTTTTTCCCTTGGACTTCTGCTTGCTGATTGCATTCCAGGAATCCACATTTTATAGGAAAGTTTTTACTTTTTGACTCTTTTTTTTTTCCTCCCTTTAAATTAATTGAAAACTTGAAGTCATTTTCCAGCTAATAACCACAGAGTGTATTGTGCTTACTGCTAAATGAGACAGGCAGAAGCAAAAATCTACCTGGTCTGCCTGAAATGATGTCACGAACAACAAATCAAGCTCAAAATATTTATTTTTCATAATTTAAGAATGGATTTTAAGCAAGGGCCATAGTTTGTGAGTCATAGACACAGTTAAGTGTACAGAAAAGAAAGTATCAGGGCACTATTTTATTTGATTCTGCTTTAATTTAGTTTTCTTTTATTATTTTTACCTTTGAGTGTATTTTTAATTTTATTTTAGCTTTTATTTTTATTTTATTTATTTTCATTGGGTGTATTTTAATATTTTACTCTGTTTTGGTTTATTTCACTTTATTGTGTTCAATATTTGGTTTATTTTATTTTGGTTTTTATTTTATTTAGTTTCACTTTTTTGTTTTTCTTTTATTTTGGTTTGGTTTGCTTTATTTTTATTTCATTTTAATTTAATTCTTGCTTCTATTTCTGGTTTTTCTTTTGTTTTAGTTGATTTTATTTATTTTGGTTTATTTTACTTTGGTTTATTTAATTTTTTTAATTTTACTTTGGCTTTTACTTTATTTTGTTTCTCCTTTTTTATTTTGTTTTATTTCAGTTTGGTTTCTTTAATTTTAATTTCATTTTAATTTATTTCTTGTCTATTTTATTTTGGGGGTTTTGTCTATTTTATTTCATTTATTTTGATTACTTTGTTTTGTTTGACTTAATTTAGTTTATTTAACTTTGTTTTTTTACTTTATTTTGTTTCTCTTTTTTTGTATTTAGTTTATTAATTTTGCTTTATTTTACCTTTAGTTAATTTTAGTTAATTTTGGTTTATTTCACTTTGTTTTTTATTTTCTTTTGTTTCTCCCATTTTGTTATGTTTTAGTTTATTTTGGTTTGGTTTGTTTCCTTTTATTTTTCTCTTATCTTAATTTGATTTTTGTTTATTGTGTTTTGGTTTATTATTTTGCTTTGGTTTTGCTTGATTTTAATTTATTATTTCATTATACTTTGGTTTATTTTATTTTGGTTTATTTTGGGAGGGTTGGTGTTTTTTTTTTTACATTATTATACTTTGGTTTATTTTATTACTTTACTATACTTTGGTTTATTTTAATTTTGTTTATTTTAATTTTTAGTTTTATTTTAGTTTATTCTATTACTTTATAATTCTTTGGTTCATTTTATTTTGGTTTCTTTTATTTTTTAGATATATTTTATTGCATTTTACATTATTACTTTGGTTTATTTTATTTTGGTTTATTTTGAGGTTTAGATTTATTTTATTGTATTTTATATTATACTTTATACTTGAGTTTATTTTGGTTTATTTTAATTTTTAGATTTATTTTATTGTATTTTATATTATTTCTTTCTTTTGGTTTTTATTAGACTGGTTTATTTCTTTTGGTTTATTTATTTAGATTTATTTTATTTTATTTTATTTTGGTTTATTTTGGTTTATTTTAATTTTTAGATTTATTTTATTGTATTTTATATTATTTCTTTCTTTTGGTTTTTATTAGACTGGTTTATTTCTTTTGGTTTATTTATTTAGATTTATTTTATTTTATTTTATTTTGGTTTAATTATTTAATTGTTAAAAAATATTTTAGTTTATTTTGGTTTATTTTAATTTTTAGATTTATTTAAATTTTTTAATGACTTTATTTCAGTTTTTTGTTTTAGTTTTATGTTATTTCTAGTTTTAGTTTTTTGGTTATTTTAAAGTTTAGATTTATTTTATTGTATTTTATATTATTTCTTAATTTTGTTTTTTTATTATACTTTGGTTTATTTTATTTTGGTTTAATTATTTAATTGTTAAAAAATATTTTAGTTTATTTTGGTTTATTTTAATTTTTAGATTTATTTAAATTTTTTAATGACTTTATTTCAGTTTTTTGTTTTAGTTTTATGTTATTTCTAGTTTTAGTTTTTTGGTTATTTTAAAGTTTAGATTTATTTTATTGTATTTTATATTATTTCTTAATTTTGTTTTTTTATTATACTTTGGTTTATTTTATTTTGGTTTAATTATTTAGATTTTTTTAAAATTATTTTAGTTTATTTTGGTTTATTTTAAGGTTTAGATTTATTTAAATTTCTTTTAATGATTTTATTTCAGTTTTTTATTTTAGTTTTATGTTATTTCTAATTTTAGTTTTTTGGTGATTTTAAAGTTTAGATTTATTTTATTGTATTTTATATTATTACTTTATTTTGGTTTTTTATTATACTTTGGTTTATTTTATTTTGGTTTAATTATTTTTTGAAAAAATTTATTTTGGTTTATTTTAATTTTTAGATTTATTTAAATTTTTTAATGATTTTATTTCAGTTTTTTATTTTAGTTTTATGTTATTTCTAATTTTAGTTTTTTGGTTATTTAAAAGTTTAGATTTATTTTATTGTATTTTATATTATTACTTTTTTTTGGTTTTTTATTATACTTTGGTTTATTTTATTTTGGTTTATTTTAATTTTTAGCTTTTTTTTTTTTTTAATTATTATTTTTTCCCAACATTTTGCCCTACGCAGTTCCCAAAAAGCAGACTTTGTGTTTGTAGAACAACCAGACATGCATCTACTTTGCAAAGCAATGAAGACATTTCCACATGAAAAGTAACGAAAGCTGCCAGGGTAGGAATTACAGAGTTCAAGCAGAACTTCACAACCACAAGACATTTCTGAAATATCAACCAGATTCCTTGCCTCATCCTATGCTGGGGTTTAACTTTGTGTCAATTAGTCTCAAGTCATTTTTAAAATAAAGAATGGCAAAGGAGAGAGAGACAGAGAGAGGGGAGGGAAGAGTCACCGTGTGAAAACCAAGGGCAAAGATTGCTTGTATAGAAGGTACAGAAAGAAGGACAATAAAATGAGAGACTCAGAGCAAATGAGAGCTCTTCAGAAAGGGGTGAGATTATGACAAATTGCACTTTCCAGGTCTAAGAAGCCTCAAGTTGGTTTCTTTTTCTTTTTTTTTTTTTTTAATTTTGGGTTTGCCTTTTTTTTTTTTTCTTTTGGTTGTTTGGGGTTTTTTTTTAAAGTTTCAAATATGAAACTTTCTTTGCTGAACGGCAAAGAAATCTGCCTGCCCACATTTTCCAGTGAGTGTCTTTCTGAAAACAGGTGACTTTGCTGGTGTGGAATGAGAGGTTTTCAAAATCTGTCCAGTGGTTGAATCTAAAATAAAGTTTAATCAGGACATGAGAGTCCTGAACACCTTCTCCTACAAAAAGCTCAGGGTCTGAAAACTTTATGCCATACGACTAGTTCCAGCAGGTCCTGAGTAAAGATGTCAGGGTAGAATCCAAATAAATAAGGATTTACAAACCTAAATAAGGATTTATAAACCCCTCCCTGGAGGTGTTCAAGGCCAGGTTGGATGAGGTCTTGAGTAATCTGTACTAGTGGGAGGTGTCCCTGCCTATGGCAGGGGGTTGGAACTAGATGATCCTTAACGTCCCTTTCAACCTTACCATTCTATGATTCTATGATTCTGTGATTCTGTGATTCTATGATTCTAATCCTGCAGATTCCACTCAAAATTGTTGCTTGGGCCACTGGTCCCATGTACCATCAGAGAGATACTGCTTTGTTTGTCTAGACCAGAACTCCCCTGGTGCTCAGGATCAATCACAGAATTAAGCAGGTTGGAAAAGACCTCTGAGATCTTGCCTGACAAATTTAGTGGCTTTCTATGATGAAGTCACAGCGACAGTGGACAAGGGAAAGGCAGCTGATGTCATCTACCTGGACCTGAGTAAAGCATTTGACTCTGTCCCACATGACATCCTGGTCACCAAACTGGAAAAACACGGACTT